>CM032229.1:177630000-177977500 GCA_019009955.1 Riptortus pedestris
AACGATAGCGTTCGCTTAGAAACAATATCTTCGGAAGTAAAAGAACTTCTAATTGAAAAATAAAAAAACATTTGAAATTTTAGAAATGTTAGATATTCTTCCAGCTTACAAATTCTCACTATTAAATTAAAAACATCGATTTTTTTAAAAAAAATTTATTCTAGATATATTTTTGTTTACAATTTTAGTATTGCGTTTGTGAACTTCTATTTATTAAAAAAATAAAAATTTATAAAACATATGTTGATATTATGTGTCTACAAATCACAATTCTCTACTTAGTAAGCGATACATAATCTGTATGTACACATTTAAAATTCATCCTACCGTTATATCGCATCTGGCAAAATTGCTTAAAATATTGCTGATAAGGTAGTTCAATAGAGTATTCGATGTGCTTTAAAATGACACCAGAATCAATATTCTAGGACCAGTAGAAACGGAGATATTAATGAATGTCCGGCTTACCCTATCACCCGCTCCAGTGTGCCCCTGTCCGACTATATCCGTTAACAAACTAAATCTTTAGTTTAAACGTCTATTTATAGACTTCGTTAACGATAAAACAAAAATTAGGCTAGAGCTACAACAGTATACTTTTAAGCGACCTCATTACCATAATCTCTTAGATAAGATCATGGGACATTTGAGAAAATTTTTCGAAAATCATGAGTACAACCCATAAAAGTCCGTCACTCAGGGGCTGCGTAATCTAAGCAGATTTCCTACGTGAAGCTATACAATAGAGAAATCTCTATACGACAGCCGAACGGTTACGGCAAAGGGCCGAACTAGCTTTTGGCCTGAAACGTTCGTTATTGGTCCACATTTAATAAAAATGCAAATATCTCGGTTAATACTGAAGATAGAGAATAAATGTATAGAACGATATTTATAGTAAATTTTATTTGGAATAGGATTGGTTCTATATTTCGGAGATATTTCGAATTTTCAAAAAACCTCCCCTCTAACCCCCCCCCACTGGTTCGATTTCAGCCGTTAACGAACTTGATCTTTTTTTTACATAAAACGACTAAATATCGAGTTTGGTAACGATCAAACAAAAACAGACAAATATATGTATATATATATATATATATATATATATATATATATATATACAGTTTTGAACGGACCTCATTTTCGTCATCTCCTGGGTAGGATTGCTGGACAATTGAAGAATAATTTCGAAAATCGCGTCATGAGTACAACCTCAATAGCTGATTTCCCTTAGGGGAAATATGCTAAAAAAAAGTACTTGCTGATCTTAAATTACCCATAATTGGATACGAAAGACAGCTGTTATGTAATAGAGTGCCTGCTGTGAATGTCACTTACCGGTGTCGTCTCGATTCTGCGAACTGGTTTCAGCATCGTGCTAAAGCAGGTGTGACAGCTACTTTGTAAACATCTGATTAGATTTATAGATAAATGAGTTGGTAATAAAAAAGGTATGTTTATGTCATCCACATCTTCCTCTATACTTCCTTTATAATTTCCTTTCTGTAATGTTCATGTAATATGTGTAACAGGGAGTAAAATATTTAACTCTGTGTGTGTGTGTGTGTGTGTATCTCACTACCAAGACTAATAAAATAAACATGTTAATAGAAATATTCTAGATAGTAAGCTTCTCAGTGTACACATTGAAGATTATAAACACACTAGTTAGAAAGAAGACTTTCTTAATTTATACAACTTTAAGTTATTTGTATAATTAATCACTGTTGTTTTGGCCGTATTTAATAAATAAATATTAAAGTTCTCTTGAATTCTTTTGGAAATGCTCTTATAACCAGGATCAATAAATATGCCTTGTCCTCTACTTCTGGTTTGTATTGACGTCATACTCATGACGCGTTTTGAAATATTTCCTCAAATGTCCATCAATCCTACCCTGGAGATGACGAAAATGAGGTCCGTTCAAAAAATAAAATAAATATATATATATATATATATATATATATATATATATATATATATATGCGTCTGTTAACGCTCTAATGGTCGCAATTTTTGTTTGATCGTTAAACAAAGTTCAAAATCGTTAATTGCTGAAATCGGACCAGTGGGTGGGGGGGGGGTTTAAAAGGGGATTTTGGAAATTCGAAATATCTCCGTTATTATGCGTCGATTAGAAAAATTGTATAAAATCAATCTTATTGAAAATTAAATTTACTATAAATATTTTTCTATACTTTATTCTCTATCTTAAATATTAACCGAGATATTTGCATTTGTATTAAGTGTGTGTGTGGTCGGCTGAAGTCGGCTATATGCTGGACTTCCCGCCGAAAGCTAGTTCCGCAGAACTGTTCGCCCCTCGTGAAATGGTTTAGAGATTTCTAACTACTACTGTTATTAGTAAGCAGATTCTCTATTGTAAAACATCGCGTCGGAAATCTGCTTAGTTTACGCAGGCCCTGCGTGACGGACTTTTAATTTATGGAAAGTGCATTTTCAGAGTCAGCGCTCCATCATCAGAGCCTGCTGAGAAACAAAAACTTTAAGGCAAAATAACAAACATAGCATGGTAAACAGTTTAAAAAAGAAATCCATAAAAAACATGTACAAGATAAATACCAATAGAAAATTAAAAAATTAGTCAACTAATAAAAATTATGCGTGCGTCACAATGATAAAAAGTTGAAAAATATTTAAATTAAAAACAACAAACAAATTACTAGGTAAAAAAAGTATATTCACATATCACAAAGGGGTGAGAATATCCCTGAATGCTACCACCTGAAAATCTATAGTGAAACTGATGAAATAAAAATGTCCGTCACGCAGTGGCTGTGTAAACTAAGCAGATTTCCCAGGTGACGTTTTACAATAGAGAAATTTCACGAGAGCCGAACAGCTACGGAAACGGCCGACCTAGCTTTTGACGGAAACTGACTACTAAACCCGAAGTTAGCCGATTTCAATTAATAGAAATGCAAATATCTCGGTTAATATTCAAGATAGAGATTACATGTATATGACAATATTAATTGTAAATGTAATTTGCAATACGATTTACTTTATACAATTTTTCGATCCGACGTATAGTAACGGAGATATTTCTAATTTTCGAAAATCTTCCCCACTCACTCCCCCCCTTCCACTATTCCGATTTAAGCCACTGACGAACATGATATTTATTTTTAGATAAAATGTTTTAATATCAAGTTTGGTAACGATCAAGCAAAAATTGCGACCGCTAGAGCGTTAACAGACAAATATATATATATATATATATATATATATATATATATATATATATATACTGTTGTCATTTCTGTAGATGGAGACCGTCGTCACTGGCTGATCTTAGAGTACTGCTGGCAAACGCTTTCGCTGCGAGGGCACCATCTTCAAGCCCGTCAAAAGTGAGTACGACTTTAAGCAGTACCCCAAGATCAGCCAGTGACGACGGTCTCCACCTACAGGCATGACAACAGTATACTGGCGGAACTAACCCCTTAGTTTATATATATATATATATATATATATATACATATATATATATATATATTTTTATATATATATATATATATATATATTTTTATATAGTTATCTATCATTTTGAACGGACCTCATTTTCGTCATCTCCTGGGTAGGATCCATGGACATTTGAAGAAAATTTTTGAAAATCGAATAAAGAGTACGACCTCAATAGCTGATTTCCCTTAAGGGAAATCTGCTAAAATAGAAAAGCCAATTCTAATAAGAAGATGTAGGAGGTACTTAATAAGAGAAGTGTAGCCATGTTCTTTTTTATATTTTATTTTAAGGTTGAGGATGTTTTTGAACAATTAATTAGGATGGAATAGCGATCATTTAACGTTTCGGGTGACCGACTAAGTAATATTCCATGGATTATTCATGTTGCCATAAAGCTGTACAATATAATAAAAGTAAATTTCCAGACAGTAATTGTAATTAGATAGGGTTCATTATAGCCTTGGCAACAATAACTACATACTAATTATACAGCCTAAATATTTCCGGAGTAAGGCTACCTCAGTAATGGTACTTAATAATGATGAATAAATCTTGTCCATGATTATGATTAATTAATGTTCTACATGATATTTTGAACTGCGCAGACGGATTGAACAGGAAATCTTTTTTTATTTAATTATTCTTCAAGGCTTAAAAATTCTATAATTTCCCTATGTATAGGTATAAACCCTACACACTGATACTGGGAAATGTAAAAATATGGTTCAAAGTAAAACCTTGCAAAAAATAAATAATACCATCGGCATTCACCCGTTGATGATTTCCCTAGCAAAGTACATTAGCTAGGATATATATATATATATATATATATATATATATATATATATATATATATATATATATATAAAATAGTAGCCTCTGTCAGTACATTGATTTTTTTTTGCGAAATATCACGATAACTTTTCGTTTCACATGTCATAGACACCATAACTGCATTTTGTTTCTTTCGTGTCCGTTTGTTACCTTTTCACGCATAAACGGCTGAACCAAGTTTTATGAAACTTGGTATGTATTAGCACTAATGCCTTTATTATAATAAGCCATACTAACATTTCTAGGGACGGGTAGGAGTGGGGGTTGTAAGGGAGGCCTGAAATTAAAAATAGCGGTATTCCGTTTTCTATTAGGTTTTCTGCAAATATGTACATTTCACAAGTTGTTTATTTTGTTATTTAAAGTAACTTTTGTTATGATCATATTTGTCGTATAACAAAGAATAAACGGGATATACCCTAAAAACTATAGCGGGAGCCAACTATTTTGTTGGTCACGAACGATTGGACCGAACTTAAAAAAAACTCAGAATGTGAATTTGCATCAATTTTTCCAGAGTTAAGTAGTTTAGGCGTGAAAAGGTAACAAACAAACAGACACTAAAGCCACAAATTGCGGATATTGTGTCTATGACATGTGAAATGAAAAAGTATCGAGAAATTTAGGGGAAAAAATCTATGTACAGACAGTGATTACAATTTGATATATATAATATTCGTGAGTGACCCTCATTTTCGTCATCTCCTTTGTAGGATCGATAGAGATTTGAGGAAATATTTCCAAAATCGCGTCCTGAGTACAACCTCAAAAGCTGATTTATGGTAATTCAGCTACTAGTAGTTGCATGAGGTAGCTCCGACGAGAGTTGCAGCCTAGAGTCGTGGCCTAGTAAGTGGATCGAGTTGAATGCTCGGGCTAGAGAAAGGATATTGACCTTGCATCTGCCAGCTTCCTCGTTACCTCAAGCCAGTAGACCTCAAGGTCGTTCAGCCATAGTTCAAGTACCTCACGACTTCTCTCTCGCTCTCATATTTACTTGGAGTAAACTCTTTTCAATTTGCATATTCAGATTTCCTACTAATCGGGGCTAATTTAATGGAATTAGGAAAATTAATCTCCCGTTCCGATAACATTGCTATGTGTTTTAAGCAGAGCCGGGCGTATTCGGTTAAACTAGAACAGAAAAAAACCATTTTATTATATAGTAAAGTGTAGCTAACAGCCAATGGTGGGTAGCTGACTACACTGCTAAATCATCAATCAAGTTTTCACTTCTACTCTACCCATTTTTACTTGGACACAGAGATAGAATAGATGATAACTAGTGCGACACACTTAGCGCATCGAAAATCTTTTTAGTATACACAGCCCATGAAGGAGTTCTTAGCAGATTCCCCCAAAGGGAAATAAGTTTATTGAGGTGGCACTCACGGCACGATTTTCGAAAAAAATCATCAAATATCCATCAATCCTACCCGGGAGAGGACGAAAACGAAGTCTGTTCAAAATTATATACGTATTTATATAATATTTCAGAAGTCGCAGGAATCCTTGGTTCCAGTAGCATCTTTGTGAAGAGGACATTGATGATGAAGCTTATGCTCTGAAAGCGCTCTGTCGCACAGATTAAACTGCTGTGATGGAACGAGGCCTTTCTATTCTTAATATAATAGTTTCTGGACCATGCAGTACCTCAAAACATGGACTGAAGGTCAAGTTCGTTAATGCTGAAATCGTATGTGGGTAAGGGGCATAATTGTATATAGGGGGAATTTCAAACATTTGGAATATCTACGTTATTATATGGCGAATCGAAAATTGTATAAAACCAATCATATGTAAATTTAATTGCCTTTAAATGTTATTATGTAAATTATTTGGATTTTTTTAGTTTTCAGCCTTAAGCCCTGTACACATGTCATAAAAACAACAAGCTGTTATATCATGAATCTCTTTATTCTTAGCTTAAATACCAAATATTGTTTTCAAGAAACCATTATTATGGAAGATATATAGAAAAACGTTCTGTGATGGCGTCATGAACTAAGATTCTTTGTTCTTCTCTTAAAAATGTTTATTAGGTCTATACCATAATGGATATATGACAGTTTCAGTCAACACTATAAATCATATTTGTTATTGGAAGAACTTGGACCTGGAATAGGGGCAGTTTAGAAGGGTGAATGTCGAAAAGTCAAAATATATTCTTTACTAGCTAAGATGCCCGGCTTCGCCCGGGAATTCATTTGAGCCGAAATGGAAATGGTATTTTTTCGGCAAGACTTTATTTTCCACAATATTTTTACATTTCCCCGTTTCAGTGTTTAGGGCTAGTACCCGTGGTTGGTTTGGTATAAAAAAATGAAATATCATGAATTTTTATTTCAGGCCTCCCTTATAATCCCCACTCCCGTTATAACCTAAACATTTTAATATAGTTTATAACCATGTAAGAGTTAATGCTAATTTATATATTCCGAGTTTTGTTGGAATCGGTTCAACCGTTGGTATCGAATAAAATAGTTGACTCCCGCTTTAGATTTTAGTGTATATCTCGTTTATAATTTGTTATACAACAAAAGTGAATATAACAAAAGTTACTTTAAGTAACAAACTCAACAACTTTTGTCATGTGCATATTTGCAGAAAACCCAATAGGAAACGAAATATCGCTATTTTTAATTTAAGACCTCCCTTACATCCCCCACTTCTGTTCGTCTCAGAGAATATTAATATAGCCTAAAGTCTAAGTTGGGTTAGTAGTAATATGTATACTAAGTTTCATAAAATTCGGTTCAGCCGTTTATGTGTGAAAAGGTAACAAACAAACAAACAAATAAACAAACAGACACGAAAGTAACAAAATGCAGTTATGGTGTCTATTACATGTGAAACGAAAAGTTATCGTGAAACTTCGTGAAAAAAATCAATGTACAGACAAAGGTTACAATTTTATATATATATATATATATATATATATATATATAGATTATGACTCGGGTTGAAAAATGTTGTTGGAACACCACTCTTGATGTTCTAGCTAATTACTGGTCTATACGTTTTTTCGTAACTCACATATTAACCCTCCGTTAGGCGCGTGGCTACGGGTGTGGCCAAGACAAAGTTTAAATGTTCGTAGCAAGGGCATGCATATGCTGGGAGCTTTTGGCGGACTAATACCTTCCTAGGCAGGATATGTCTATTAGTCAGTATGCAAGTGACCATGACCTGATTACAGCAGATCTTTAATTCCCAATGTGTTACCGGAGTAGCCAACGCGCCCAACAGTGTGCCCAGCTACGAGAATTGGCAATTTCAGTTTATCGTTTTGTTTTGTTGTTTTTTTTTTCAAAGTTATCATAACAAATAAAGTTAAGATGGCCTTTTCCTCGAGCCAACACAGTTCTGTAAAACGTACCAGTGATCCAGATATTCTTTCTTAATGGTTGCGAAAAGTTTATCGGGTGAGGAGTCTGAGGTGGAAGATCTACCAACAAATTTGAAGGAACTCTTGAATTTGCCAGAAGAACATACCCAACCCATTATAATCCCTAAAGACACTATAAGAAGATGCAATTTCTGCGAAGGACCGGCAAAGAAAAAGAAAACATCCAGAAACATGTGTGCAAAATGTAAAAAGTTATATGTAAATATCATATGTGGCAAATTTGTCCTGTATGTGGCTTATTTATAAAAGCGGCTGTATATGTATTTACTATATTTTGTACAGAGTATTTTATTTCCCATTAATAAGTTTTAATAAAATAAAGTTCCATTACGTTTTTTTGCTTACAGAAAGTATATTAATGTGTTTTTATTAAAAGAAAAAAATGTTATTCACTTCAATAAAAACTGATTTCGATTTGTTCACCGATGTAATTGCTTAAAAATTGTATATATTAAATTGTTACATAATAAAAGTTCATTACATTTGATTTTAGCAGATTACCCTTAAGGGAAATCAGCTATAGAGGTTGTACTCATGACGCGAGTTTTTTTCTTCAAAAAGTTCTTCAAATGTCCATCGATCCTACTCAGGAGATGACGAAAATGAGGTCCGTTCAAAATTATATATATATATATATATATATATATATATATATATATATATACATATATATATTTGTCTGTTAATGCTCTCGCGGTCGCACTTTTTGTGTGATCGTTACCACACTCGGAATTTAATCATTTTATGTAAAAAGGAAGATCAAGTTCGTTAATGGCTGAAATCGGACCAGTGGGAGAGGGGGTTTAGAGGGGGGATTTTCGAAAATTCAAAATATCTCCGTTATTATGCGTCGGCTCGAAACCTTTTATAGAACAAATCTTAATGTAAATTAAATTTACTATAAATATTGTTCTATACATTTATTCTGTATCTTGAATATTAACCGAGATATTTGCATTTGTATTCTGCGTGTGGTCGGCGGTTTCCGTAACTATTCGTCTCTCGTGAATACGTTTAGTGGTTTCTTGCTAGTACAGTTGTTATTGGGCAGATTTATCTACTGTAAAACTTGGGAAATCTGCTTAGTTTACGCAGCCCCTGCGTGACGGACTTTTTTTCTTATGTAAATCATTTTTAAGTTATGGCTACACCTGTAGCCAACGCGGCCAAGTGTGTCATTAACTAGGACGCGCCTGACGGAGGGTTAAAGGAGTTTTCGTGTTTTCTTGTTTTCAACCTTCAGTAAAACCCCTTTTCTACGCTTGCTTTTTTTAAACATAGAAATTGAGCATATATGGTGAGATGAGATCATTAGTGCGTCATTCATCTTAAGGATATATATATATATATATATATATATATATATATATATATATATATATATATAAATTATATCAATGCCTTTTCTTTATTTAATAATAGTTCCAGGAAGTTATGTAGGGGCTACGCCAGATATTCCAATTAAGTTTAGAACTTGGAACCTTTTCCAATTGCTTATGGATTGAGATGTTGGGAGTCAATTGAAAGTTTGCCGATGACTGGAGGCGAAATGAAATTGGTCTATTGGAGCAGTGATGGGGATCACGGGTAGTGATTTAGATAGCTGGAACAGTGACAGTAACAGTGATTGTAAGCACTCACTGTGAGCTGTTCCGGAGCCGCCCCAGAATGGAAAGGTCACCCAGATGTTGCCAACGTAACCCTTCGTCCATTATTCCTTTCTACCTCTTTGGGAATTATGGCCCTTATGCATTTCAGATACCTTATGTAACTGCATATCTTACTTTTTTTTTGGTCCAGTTGGAAACTGCAGGCTCCACTTATGCGTTTGAGTCGTAACGTACTTGCCCCTCACAAATTCTGGAAATGTCAACGTCTATGGTTTTTACAGCCAAAAGCGAAGGAAGCCTGGAAGCTATTGCGTATGAAAAATATTCACCTGGATTATGGTTGCAACACTTAATATTCAAAAGACGCCAATAGCTCATTCCGAATTAGGATATGTATGTAAAAGTTTATGAGTCTGAAATATAAATGTTCTATATAAGCACTTTACCTTAAGGGTATCCATGCATAGGATTATTGGCTAAAATATTCCTTTAGTTTGCAATAAATGTTAACCAAGTGCTACTCTACTATCGACCTCAGCTCTACAACCAGTGTGCTTATTTATAAGGAGGACAACAAAATACTTAAGGAAAATCAGGCTTATTTTAGACAGACATATTCCAGGGTTGATCATTTATTCACATTAGTAATAAAAATAAAAACTGCTCCCAAAAGGAAACAATTAGACTGATTTCTCGTTAATTTCAAGCCAGCATTCGATTACCCTAACAGTAGAGCATTGTTTTATAAGCTGCTTTAGGACTCTCCGCACAATTTACAAATATTTTAAAGGTTTTTTACTTTTATTATTTAAAAAAAATTATATCATTTATTGTCCTAATTTTCTAAATAAACATACTTCATTATTATATTACGGATAATGCTCCCAAGGTAAAAAAAAAAAAGCAGTCAGGGGACTGCCGGTAGAAGTGAAAACTCCTTTAGCTTTGATCGCTCAATTTTGGCATTCCTGAGAAATTTTTTTTAGGAAGTCTTATTTTAATAATATTTTTAGTTATTTATCAATAAGTAACAGTTATGTTCTTTTTTACATGAAAAAATGAAATGACAAAAATAATAGTGATAAAAAAAATAATGTACCACGAATTGTTTTATTTATCAATATAAAATACTATACATAATTATTTCAGTTATTTTACATAAAAGAAAAAAATTACATTTCAGAATTATTACAAATGCTTACAAATGCCCAAAAATAAGTTAAGTACACTCAGAAAAATCAATTTCTATCCATAATTTCAGCATCATCACCAATTTCTAAAACTGATACAATCGGTATATGGTAGTTAAAGTAGGATACAAACAGTTTTGATTCGAATTTATTTAAATATCGGAATTTATTAAAATATTCGAATTTATTTATTTAAATATCCGAATTTATTTAAACTTCGGATTAAAGTTTTACTACAACACAAACACTTTAGTTTTACGAGAATTGTGTTGGTATCCATAATTATATGCTTATTAGTTAACATACTCCATTTGCTTTGGAAAGCTTGTTAAGCAAGTGATTTTCTTCTATTGACTTCAGCATTTCTATCTTGATCTACAGTAACCTCGTTCATTGCCTAATGCTACCTAAGATAAAAAAACTCCTTCACTTTTTCAAGTAAAATGTTTCCAATTCTAATTTTAATATTTACTTGGCTTTGTTTCATCTTTTAGCACATCGTTGGACATTTAGCACGAATTTAAACGTCCTTCAATTTCTTAATAAAAGAGCATTAACAGATATATATATATATATATATTTGTTATATCATTACCAAATTCGATACTTAAACTTTTTAAGTAAAACTAATGATCACCTGATATCGGACGAGCGGGAGAGGGAGTTTAAAGGGGAAATTTTTAAAATGATTATTCCCACAACTCAATAGGTGCAAATTTCTTGTGTTATAACACATAATCTTGCTAAAATATTGTTGGCCTACAATTACTCTTCTCTGCATTTACTCGAATCTTGAGTATTAAGCGTTCTATTCTTACTTTCTTGTTTTCAGCCTTCAGTAACCTCACTCCCAACCATGTGTACTTATCCTTTTTTTACATAGGACTAGACAATATATGGTAACATGATGTATATATGCACATAGGAAATCTGCTTAATTCACGCAGACGATTTTTTTCTCTTATTGTAGTTTTCCTTTTGTAGTAAAATTCCCCAAAACCGGAGAGACATAAAGGTGTAGAGTTACGAAACGGATGTTACAACTGGTTATCTGACCTGTATCACACGTTAAGAGGTCGCCAGTTATTATCTCATTTTATTCGTTCATTATCTTTTTATTTCTGGTTTGTCGGTGAGACAAATAATGACTCGTTTTCGCGACAGGTCCATGACGAAACTCTTGCCTTTCGATTTTGACAACAGTTCCACAGAAGATCAGCCATATATGTAACCTCCAAAGCCGGTTATTGTGTATCTCTCTGTATCTTCATCGACATCAACTCAACACATGCAAATTGATTACGTCACAGAATCACCTAACAATATTCAACCCATATCTTGCCATTTTTTTTTTTTAAATCTTTCTCCCACGCCAAAATCCTTTGAAATAAACTGCACGAGTCAAATAACACGTCGTTTTAAAATGCCCAATATAATAAATTCTACCAGACCACTTAGCATTCGAATGACCGAGTTTCTTTTTTGCATAATTTTATTAATGTAACGTCAATATTTTCTTTTTTTTTCTCTAACACACAAACGCGGTTCCTGGATTACTTCATGTGGATTTCCCAGTTATCAGTAAGATAAGAAAACGAAACTGGTAGTCTTTCGAAACTATGTCGTTAATGTTCTGTCCTTTAAATAAATTAAGGGTGGTGACACAAATGCTGCCCAACTTTTCATTAACAAACAACAATAGAAGTTGGAGATATATTTAAAATTTTTGCAGAACCCAATCGTTGCACTACACTAAAATAAACCCTCACATATCCGTCCTTTCGCTATCAGATATAAAGAAAGTGAAGGTCTATTTGGTATCCAAAGCGAGAATATATTCCCTCTAAGATTACCTAAAATACCTCCTTGGCTTACTAAGTACGTTTTAGATCAATCTTTGACCAAGTTAAAAAAAAAAAAAAAAATCAGACACATCATCCGCTCTATTTTTCAAAAATTACTTCATAAGTCATTTTTAACAAACAAAAACTTCAATTCTGTTTGATATACTGACAGGTCCAAGGACGATGACAAAGTATGTTCTGCAGGAATCACCTAAAGAGATGGGTTTTTTTTTCTTTTTTTTTTTTTCCCAGAAAAGCTACTATCTCACTACATGATACTTGAAGCTGAACTCCACGCAATTTGGTTGGCACTTAAAAACAAGACACCTACATCATCACAGCCCATACACGTACTAATTTTTTCGTATTTACTAAGCTCATTATTAACCCTCCGAGACATTTACACCACTCACCCAATAGCACTAAACATTACAGAAGAAATACATGAACAACAAACACACCAAAATACAATTACCGTGTATTGGCTGCCAGGACACGAGGACCTTGGCAGACTACCAGGCTAAACTAATTACTCAACTAACGCAATACACAGAAACAAACTTACAGTACGAAAACATAGTGAGACATATACGCCACCGAATCCTAAACAAACTCCAATCAGAATGGATGGAAGTAAACCACCAGCTCCGCAGTATCAAAAGTACAATGAAGGAGTGGCCATCGAGCCATAGGAGTACTAGACGGGAGGAAGTTGTTCTTGCCAGACTCAGGATCGGCCAGAAATAGACACTTAGAGACAAGGACAGATAACCCTATATGCAAATATTGCAACAAGCAACTAGCGATAAAACACATACTGACAGACTGCATCCAACGAGAAAACCTTCACATACTCCACGATATGACAGAATAACTAACTGAAAACAGCCAATATGTTCCACAAATACTAACCTAACTAAAATATCTAAACATTTACCAATACATAAGGAATAAAAATACAATAGGTCTACAGCATGCTTACGAATATTTAAAAGGGATAAGTTTTATTATATTTTAATAGGCAAAGTACGGATATGAGAAAACCTCAGATATTTTAGGAGTATTTTCCATAATAAATAAATAAAGAACAGTATCAAGGTTTACATGAAGTGATAAATATTGCTACGTTTAGTACAAGAATAATAAACGTTCATTATAAGAGATCTTGTGAATTGCAAAATCCCACCCTGGCTATTGCAAAATTAAACATACAAACTTTAACGTTGTAATCCCTGCACAATTTATTTGACAATACACACTTAATAAACAATTCTTCACTACTACTCACAATATGCTCTGATAAACTCACTACTCATTGCGCAGTACAATAACTCAGGATCACGTGAATCACTGAAGATCACATAACATGGCACTGCACTGATATTCACAAGAATACGGCACTGCCCACTTAATCCCCCCCCTTCTTAATTCCCTTTGTAATTGCAGCTCGATCAAACTTAGCTTTCATCTCATCACTGGCCATTTTAATACGGTTGCGTACAAACTCATGGAGCTCATGCAGGTCTTCCTGTGCCTGGGGAGTATTTCCATTGTCTTCGCAGGACGGTCCGGGTTTGGCACCAAATTCCAAATCCGCAGGCACTTTTAATTCTGTTCCGAATAGGATTTTCGCTGGAGTACGTAAGATGGAATCATGGACGACTGACCGGTATGCCAGTAGAAATTTTGGTATGTGCACATTCCAATCCCTTTGGAGCTTACTAACCACTTTTCTGAGATATTCCTCCAGTGTCCTATTAAATCTTTCGACCAAGCCATCTGACATTCCCAGCGCCAGCGGCTCTACCATCTGTTTTTGTTTACTTCGTACTTCTTGAATACGTGGTTAGCACTGTGTTATTTTTCATGTAGGCAATTTTCGCAGCAAGATCGTGTCAATTACCATGATGTGGGGCATAAACCAAATATTAAATGTATTGAAATGAATTTAGATGAGTTATTATTAGCATATCTCCCTTAAAGGAAATTGGCTATTGAGGTTGTACTCATGACATGATTTTCGAAAAGAATCCTCAAATGTCAATCGATCCTTCCTAGCAGATGACGAAAATGATGCCCGCTCAAAATTAATATATATATATATATATATATATATATATATATATATATATACTGCTCAAACATGAATAGGGATATTGGTTTTTTTTTCTTATCCTATTAATTTTAATTAAATCGATATAAATATTAATGATATTTATAATAAAAATAAAAAAAAAATATATAATATCCCTATTCAT
The DNA here is from genome assembly GCA_019009955.1 of Riptortus pedestris. NCBI lineage: Eukaryota > Metazoa > Arthropoda > Insecta > Hemiptera > Alydidae > Riptortus > Riptortus pedestris. Next base: position 177,644,635 of record CM032229.1, read on the forward strand.
TTTTGAACAGTTTATATATATGATTATTTAAAAAGGGCGACTTTTTTGAAGATCGCCATTTGGATTTTAGCAGATTTCCCTTAAGGAAAATCAGCTAATGAGGTCGTACTCATGACGCGATTTTCAAAACTTTCTTCAAATGTCCATCGATCCTACCCAGGAGATGACGAAAATGAGGTCCATTCAAAATTATATATATATATATATGTCTGTTAACGCTCTAGCGGTCGCAATTTTTGTTTGATCGTTACGAAACTCGATATTTAACCGTTTTATGTAAAAAGACAGATCAAGTTCGTTAATGGCAGAAATCGGACCAGAGGGAGGGGGGGGGTTTAGAGGGGGGGGATTTTCGAAAATTCGAAATATCTCCGTTATTATGCATCGGATCGAAAAATTGTATAGATCCAATCTTATTACAAATTACATTTATTCCATATCTTGAATATTAACCGAGATATTTGCATTTTTATGAAGTCTGTGGGACACGTGGTCGGGTATAGTTCGGATAAGGTCGGCCGTTTTCGTATCTCCTCGGCTCAGGTGGAAACTTCTTCTAACCTTACCTGTCGTTTCTAACCTTACCTTACCTTCGTTACTTTGTGAGATTTTCGCAAATACGTTCTGTTCATCCGCCCCCCCCCTTCTTTAGTTCTTGGACTACTTAAATTAGAGTTATTAAAATATAAATTATTCTTACAATTCAGAAGCCGTTTCAGTTGGGAATTTATTTTAATTAACTGAAAGATTTCTCGTTACCGTTTGTATTTAACCACGGTGGTATTGTCTTACCAGTATGCAGATTTCTCTATTGTAAAACTTCACATGGGAAAGCTGCTTAGTTTACGCAGCCCCTGCGTGACGGACTTTTTTGAGTTCAACCTCAATAGCTGACTTCCCTTAAGAGAAGTCTGCTAAAAAGTAATATATTACTTTTCCTATAATGTTAGCGCTTCAATCCCTGGAAATGTTCACCGGAGGAGCTGAAGAATTAATTTTCCATCGAGACAAATTTATTGATTCTTGGCTGAGGCAATACGGCGGGCTCTACAGGTGTTATGGAGTACCGAGTTATGATTTATGCAGATGATAGCAGCTGATAAGAAATATGACGTGTTACATGTGGTTCTGGAAGATCAGCTGACCTTTCCCGCTGGGTTTGGTCAGTTGGTTCAAAGTGAGAGGTCTAACCCACGCTCACATCGCTGCACTTGCTAACTACTAAATCTTTGAAGAAACGTTACATTTACTAAATAATTTCGTGCATGAAGGATGTCTCTATATGCAAGATGGAGGCCAGATCTCATTATTTTCTTGCAAACCACTCATTTTGTAATTGAAGGCTAATAACCAACCAAGTCTAATAAATTAGGAACTTGGGATATGTTAGCAAAAATAAATGTATAAAAGATGCCCTAGGCTAAATATTTTTAAGTTATTTGCTTTTAGCAGATTTCATTAAAGGGATGTCCGATGTTGAGGTTGAACTCATGACGCGAATTTCGAATCATTTCTTCTAATGCCCATCGATGCTACCTAGTTGAAGACGAAATTGATGATTGTTCAAAATTTTATATATATATATATATATATATATATATATATATATATATATATATATAGGGTGTGTTATTCTTCTCGGAGTTTTGGTCAATGTTGGTGAAATAAATCTTAGTTTATGTCGATATTTCGAGAATCTTTATTTTCTCTTCTTCATATAAAACATACAAAAGGCTGTGACCCTGCTATGTAAACAAAACAATGAAGGTTACTATAACCCTAGTCATAGTGCAATAAGAATGTATAATAGTTTATAGATTATTTAGTCTTGGTTATTAATAATAAGAAAAAACTCCCTTTTACAATAATGTGTAATAACAAAGTGCAATATTATAAAGTAGTACATGTAATTTTACAGCTCTGAAGAAGAGAAAATAAAGATTCTCGAAATATCGGCATAAACTAAGATTTATTTCATCAACATTGACCAAAACTCTGAGAAGAATAACACACCCTATATATATTTGTCTGTCAACAAATTTTCTTTGATCATCGCCAAACTCGATATATAAGCATTTCATGCAAAATAAATGTCAGTTCGTTAATGGCTGAAATCGAATCGGACTGGACGGGGACTTTGAGGGGGGTAGTTTAGAAAATTCCAAATATATCCGTTATTACACGTCGGATCGTAAAATTATAGGGTACCAATATTATTGCAAATTAATTTTGCGATAAATATAGTTATATGCATTTATTCTCTATCTCCAATATTGACGATATTTAAATTTTACAGTTTAGAAACCCCCTCCTCCTACTCTTTCTTCGAAGCTTAATTACCAAATATGGTTTTCAAGAGACCTTTATTATACGAGATACACGGGAATAAGTTCTAAAGACCCCCCCCACCTGTCTTAAGTTCTTGGACTACTAAAATTGTATTGATTGAGATACAAAATATTCTGATTCTATATTAAAGACAGTACCAGATATAGTAAATAGTTTTCAATAAAAAATAATGTTATATTCTGATACATTTCAGTATTTGCTTTTTCCGGTGAGGGGTTGCCAGACCTATTTTGTTCACATGTCAGACGCTTCCCATCGGGAAACTATTAACATTTACTGAAAGATTACTTATTACCGTTTGTATTTATTCACTGAATACTCACAGTGGTGTTGTGCTACCAGTATGTAGATTTATCCATTGTTCACTTCATGCAGGAAATCTGCTAGACTAAATCATATTTCATTGTGAAGAGGGCACTGATGATGCTCTGAAAGCGCTCTGTCACAACGAATAAAGAACAGTGAAGGAACGAGGCGTTTTTTCTTACCTGACATAATAATTCCTTTACCATCCAGCACCTCAAAAAAAGGATAAATCATATTTGTTATTTTCAGGAATTGGACATGGAATTGTGGGAGTATAGTGAATGCGAATTCAATATACTCATACAATTCCATGTAGAAGATCTACCTACAATGGTTGTTCTATGCATTTTATGATATATGCGATGTCATTAATTAGAATGTGCCGTTCTTTACTCGAAAATGTTTACTTTATACCATATTCGATTTTTATCCGTTTCCAGTCAACACTTAAGTTCACATTTCTTGTTGGATGAATTATGAACTGGAATAGTGGTGGTTTAGAGGGGGGCGACGGATATACAAACTTCAAAATGTCTCCCTTATTATGAGTCGGACATAAAATATTATAGAATCAATCTTGTTTAACTTTTAATTTTATACAATTGTTATTCTTTACATTTGAACAATCGAATTTATAAAAATAGTTGAGCCAGAATGCCATCCAGGGATGCCAAGGGGACGGACTTCACAGAAATAAAAGTCTATATAGGCCTTCTTTACTTAGCTGGCACATACAGAGGAACGAGAATGGATTTAGAAGACTTTATGTAAAACATGTTGGGAAAGAAACTCGCCTGAGTTGAACATGAAAGCACTAAAAGATTCAACGTGAAACGATTTAATTTATTTTTTTATCATAAATGTTTTCTTGTATTTGCTATTCCTGCAGTAATCAAATGAATAAGTAGTTCTCAACTATTCTTATTGCACTTTATTTATATATGTTTTCTAGTAGCTAAGTAAGTAGTACCTAACGAATTCATAGTTCATAAATTGCTTCATGTTACCTGAAATGAATTAATATTTTTGATAGTTGTAAGAAATGTTCATGTGTTACTTCGCTAAGTTTTAAAATAAAATAGGTCTACTATTTGTTCAGATAAGTATTTATATTTAATTAACTCTATTTTTGCCCTAAGAAGCAGCTTTATCAACATATTTCTCCATCGTCACCTCATAGGTGACCCGCGCCTAGAGTCGTTTGGAAATGACCCGCGCCTAACGGAGGGTTAAAGGAAATTGGCTATTGAGGTTGTACTCAAGACATGATTTCGTGAACATTTTTTACTAACTCAAGTATTGAGCGATTTATTAGTATTTTTTTTTCTGCCTTCAGTAACCCGCCTCCTCTATTTATTTTACATATAAATAGAGAATAGGTGGTGAGATTAGATCACAAGTATGTTAGACCAGCATGTGGGAAATCTGTTTAGTTTACACAGCCCCTGCTTGCCTGACTTTTTATTTTATTTTCTGAACCTCTAGTCTTTCGAATTCTGGAGATTCTTCTGGGCTCTGAGCTCCGTATCCATTGCAGGAAGTACGGGATGAGATCTCATTAGGTAACACAACTCTTACGCTCAAAATATTTACGGCTGTGAATGTCAGAGGACGGGACTGGATAAAGGGATTTGGAGAAACCAGTTAGTGGATATGCCGACACAGGAGGCATTGGAGAAGGAGGTAGCTAAGTCTCCTGCTTTAGGTCATTAGATATGTCATTAATCTCTGAGCTGAGCCTTCCAACAGGTGGTCTCCTCAATGATATCTACTATTGATAACGACTAATCATTCATATTTACAGGGGTTTACACACTTAGCTTTTATGACTCCTTTGTAAAAAAAGTCCGTCACGCAGGGGCTGCGTAAACTAAGCAGATTTCCCACGTGAAGTTATACAATAGAGAAATCTCCATACGAGAGCCGAACAGTTACGGCAAAGGGCCGAACTAGCTTTTGGCGGGAAATTCAAAAATCCGTTATCGGCCCAAATTTAATAAAAAAGCAAATATCTCGGTTACTATTCAAGATAGGGAATAAATGTATATAACAATATTTATAGTAAATTTAATTTGCAATAAGATTGATTCAGTACACATTTTCGATGCGACGTACAGTAACGGAGATATTTCGAATTTACGAAAATCTTCCCCTCTAAACCCCCCTCCCACTGGTCCGATTTCAGCCGTTAACGAACTTGATCTTTCTTTTTACATGAAACGACTAAATCTCGTGTTTGGTAACGATCAAACTAAAATTGCGACCGCTAGAGCGGTAACAGACAAATATATATATATATATATATATATATATATATATATATATATATATATATATATATATATATATACAGTTTTGAACGGACCTCATTTTCGTCATCTACTGGGTAGGATCGATGGACATTTGAAGAAATATTTTGAAAATTCCGTCATGAGTATAACCTCAATAGCTGATTTACCTTAAGGGAAATCTGCTAAAAGCTCCTTCCGCTGGAGTTCCGTAAACTAAGCAGTTTTCCAACGTCCTAATATGAAATGCATGCGATATCATCTAACCATAAATTATACATTTCTACGAAAACCGTCAAATAGTGGTGTGGGTGGGGGTGCTGAAGGCTGGAAACTATATTGTACGAATAACAATTAATTTTTTAGTTACAAAAAAAACTAAAACATGTAACGATTTCGGTTAATAATCAATGTAGTGAAAAGATTTATATAACAACATTCATAGAACATTTAATTTACAACACGAGATGTTCTATATACTTCCTCGATCCGACGTATAAAAGTCCGTCACGCAGGGGCGTGAACTAAGAAGATTTCTAATATGATGTATTACAATAGAGAAATTTCACGAGCCGAACAGTCAAGGTAACGGCCGACCTAGCTTTCGGTGGGAAGCTACTCTCATCCGTTACCCGCCCAAATTTAATAAAAATGCAAATATCTCGGTTAATATTCAAGGTAGAGAATAAATGTATAAAACAATATTTACAGTAAATTTAATTTGCAATAATATTTATTCGATACAATTTATCTTATTTAAAATTCAATCCGACGTATAGTAACGGAAATATTTCGAATTTTTGAAAATCCTCCCCTCTAAACCCTCCCCCCCTCAGTGGTCTCATTTCAGCCGTTAACGAACTTGATCTTTCTTTTTACATTAAACGACTAAATATCGAGTTTGGTAACGATCAAACAAAAAACTGCGACAGCGGTAACGGACAAATGTATATATGTGTATATATATGCTTAAATACCCGGCTTCGCCCGGGAATTCATTTGAGGCGGGAAAATTGCGTCATGAGTACGACCTCAATAGCGGATTTCCCTTTTGTTGGTTTGGTAACGAATAAACAAAATGTTCTACCTCTAGAGCGTAACACTGACAAATATATAAACCCATATGTATATATATATATAAATAGCTGATTTCCCATAAATATGTTAAAAGTAAATAAAAAGTCCGTCAAGCAGGGGTTGCGTTAATTAAGCAGGTTTGCCACGTATTTGCATTTATCTCAAAACTTATAAGTTTATTGAGATAAGCATTTGGTATTTAAATATGTTGAGGTCCAGCCTCAAATAAAGTGCTTCATAATTTAACAGTGCATTGTTAATATTATAAGAGTAGAAGTGGCGGTTTACAAATGTCCGAAAACTCAAAAATGCAAATATCTTGGTTAATAATGGAGATATTGAATAAATAAAACGTATGTAGCATCATTTATAGAACATTACATTTGCAATAAGATTGAATATATACCAATTTTAGATCTGGATCATAAGAATGGATATATATTTAAATTTTCGAAATTCTCACCTTCTTTATCCCCCTTCCACTAGTCTGATTTTAGCCGTTAACGAACATGATCTTTATTAGGAGACTTCTCCTTAAGGGAAATCAGCTATTGAGGTTGTACTCATGACGGAATTTTTGATTTTTTTCTTCAAATGTCCATCGATCCCACCTAGGAGATGACGAAAATGAGGTCCGTTCAAAACTGTATATCAATCTATCTATATATGTATCAATCTATCTATCTATATATATATATATATATATATTTGTCTGTTATCGCTCTAGCGGTCGCAATTTTTGTGTAATCGTTACCAAACTCGATATTTAGTCGTTTTGTGTAAAAAGAAAGATCAAGTTTGTTCACGGCTGAAATCGGACCAGGGGGGGGGTTTAGAGGGGGAGAATTTTGAAAATTTGAAATATCTCCGTTACCATACATCGGATCAAAAAATTGTACACAACCAATCTTATTTTAAATTAAATTTACTATAAATATTATTTTATACATTTATTCTCTATCTACAATTACATTACAATTAATTTTAAGGGATTTAAATGTCCTACCTTATTGCATACTTTCCCTCATTTTCTTTCTCGTCACTCAAAATTTACAAGATCTCTGCTCCGCATAGTTCAATCCTGTACGTATTAGTACATTTCGTAATGCCTATTGCAGACATAATATTTACGACTTTGAATGTCACTGTAAGTGTTACAGATTGAAGTGGTAAAGGCGGTCTGCCATAGGTCATTTGGAGAGACATTAATCTCCGATAGAAACCGTCCTACAGGTGGTAAGGTCAATGATATTTACCATTGATACTGACAAATCATTCATAACTTTAGGCGTTTACACAAACACACGAACACACAATCACACTCGCCGACTGACCTTTAACGTTTCTATTAAGGCTCAGATACCTTAGCCAATGCGATGTTTGACTAAAACAGATTATCGACTTAATTGAGATGCTACATGACTACCGGATTTCTCTCTAATATGTATCGATTACTCAAAAGGAGAGTGCACGGTCTTCCCGTCTCTGATTTGGACTATAATTTTTTAACTTGAAGTGCCTTATGATAAACAAACTGTGTTAAAGCGAGGGAGCACTTCTTAGGCGATAGTCTAAAAAAAAAAATGATAAAGATTTACCAGAAAGTCTTAGATGTGAAGGAAAGTATTTCGAGGATATCTCGTGGCTTAGTTGGTAGCGCTTTTCTTTCGTAACCGCAGGACCTCGAGATCGAATCTCGCCCAAAGCTACTATTTTAGCAGATTTCCCTCAAGGGAAATCAGCTATTGAGGTTGTACTCATGACGCGATTTTCGAAATTTTTCTTCAAATGTCCATCGATCCTACCCACGAGATGACGAAAATGAGGTCCGTCCAAAACTGTATATATATATATATATATATATATATATATATATATATATATATATATATATATATTTGTCTGTCACCGCTCTAGCGGTCGCAATTTTTGTTTGATTGTTACCAAACTCGATATTTAGTCGGTTTATGTAAGAAGAAAGATCAAGTTCGAAAACGGCTTTAATCGGACCAGTGGGATGCGGGTTTAGAGGGGAGGATTTTCGAAAATTCGAAATATCTCCGTTACTATAAGTCGGATCAAAAAGTTATACAGTATCAATCGTATTGCAAATTAAATTTACTATAAATGTTGTTCTATACATTTATTCTCTATCTTGAATAATAAACGAGATATTTGCATTTTTATTAAGTGTAACGGACGAGCAATGGTTCCCACCGAAAGCTAGTTCGGCCGTTTCCGTAACTGATCGGCGCTCGTATGGAGATTTCTCTATTGTAGAACTTTACTGTAGGAAATCTGCTAAGTTTACGCAGCCCTTGCGTGACGGCCTTTTTTTGTTTCCATGACGTTTATTTAATATAAATCGAGTTATTCGATTACGACCTCAATAGCTGATTTCCCTTAAGGGAAATCTGCTAAAATTAAAACAATACTTAGTAAAAATTAGTGGCTTTTGGAGAGATTCAATCTCATGGTCTGCAGTTACAAAATAAAAGCGCTACCAACTAAGCCATGGCAGCTCCTAAACATATTTTCATTCAAAACACCTCAAAACTTTCTGGTAAATCTTTAACATGTTTCATTAGACGAACGACTGACAAGTGCGTTATCTCGTATTAACAGCATTTACTTTTCATAAGGCCAACTACAACTCTTAAACTAAGTGCATTTATCCATATGTTGAAACTATAATTTTAATCAAAATATTTTCATTTTTTAGCAGATTTCCATTATCAACTATTGGATCATCATCTATTGATGTTGTAATCATGACGCAATTAAGAAAAAAAACAAACATTACTTACTTGTCCATCAATTGTACATGGAGATAACGTACATTATGCTCTTTTCCTGTTATCGATCACAAATTTTGTTTGATAAAGCACGATATATAAGCATTGCTCGTAAAACAACAGATCAAATTCATTAACGGCTGAAATAAGACAGAGAAAGGATGCCGTTAGAGGGGTACAAGATTCAACACATCTCCTGCTATGACAAATTTTATGTAGCCAATATTTTTGCAAATGTAATTGTCAATAAATGCTCTACAATACACTTTTTCTTTATGTTGAATATTTATCGTGATGTTTGCATTATTGAATTTTCAACCTTTAGTAAGCCAAATTTTTAGTTAACGTACATTAACAATAAGCGAACATATCATAGAAAATCTTATCCTAAGCTTAAATACTATATATTGTTCACGACGAATTTTAACTAGATAAACCCTATTCCCGGGTCTGACAACAAATTAGGTCTTTAGTGTAGAATGAAACTATTAAATATCGAGTAAAGCTCCAATAAACTTTTTCTAGTCAATAAATAAAGTTTATCTAGTAAAAATTTGTTGTGAACAGTATATAGTATTATTGTTAACAATACATTTTTAATAGGTAAACTTTATTTATTGACTAGAAAAAGGTTATTAGAGCTTTACTCAATATTTAATAGTTTCATTCTACACTAAAGATCTGATTTGTTAATGCTTGAAATCAAACCAGGGAATAGAGGAAATCCAGGATTTTAATTATCGCTGTTGTTATGACCCTGAATAAAAATTCATTTCTTGTTAGATTGAATCAATCTTGTTAAACTATTGATTTTTAAAATTTAAGGTAGTTGTTCGTACTTTCTTGTTTTCAGTCTTCAGTAACCCCCCCCCCCCCACAGACTGCATATGATATAATGGACTTCGGAAGAGACTGTATAGCTACAGTGCAATTTATATAAGGTAACTAGATGCACGCTGATTATATCCCATAGGCAGGGCCGCTCCTAGGTGTATATAGTTGCATAGATGCAACGCGTGGCTAGTTCGTTCATTTCCGTGAACGAATCCCAGGAACCGAGTCAGTAGCCTTTAACCTACTCAGGTCCAACCCTACAGCAACCACGCCCCAACACACCCTTTATGATAAGCGTGAGGTTAATAAAGTAACCCCATGACTTTAGCAGATCACTTAAGGGAAATCAGCTATGAAGGTGGTACTCATGACCCTAATTTTGAAGTATTTCCTCAAATGTCCATCGGTCCTACCTAGTAGATAATATATATACATATATATATGTATATATATATATATATATATATATATATATATATATATATATATAAAATGAGAAAATATCTTCTTTCTTATAAGTTGGATGGAAAAATGTTATAGAACCGATCTTTTTTAAAATATTGATGACGGACAATTGTGCAGTTAGTATACATTGTTTCGTAACTCTCATATTAAGAGTTTTATTTTAATGTTTTAGCGTTATGTAAACCTTCACTTCTACTCATGTGATTTTTACGCAGAAATAGAGAATATATGGGGAGATGAGATTATTGTAGGCGGACGTTTTCCATTGGCGATTACATTAGTATATATAAAAGTTAAGTAACTATTTTCATCTCTATCTGGGCTCTTCTTTTTGAAGTGAAAACTTCTTTAGGCACGTTGTGCACCCCGTAAGGAAGCATTTGCGGGAGAGGAAAAAAGTATGAAATCGCGACACCGCCACCGCTACCGCCACCGCTAGTACTCAACTCAAAGCTAAAGGAGCTTCTTTTCTTCATAACTCCTGAACCAAATTAGCTAGAGTTTTCGTTCGCATACCATTTTAAAGAGGATAAAACCAGCATCATTTCGTTCACAGATACTATATATCTACCATTTTTACTTTCATAGATATTTTAATCCGAAGTTTAAATAAATTCGAATATTTAAATAAATTCCGATATTTAAATAAATTCGAATCAAAACTGTTTGTATCCTACTTTAGCTACCATATACCGATCGTATCACTTTTAGAAATTGGTGATGATGCTGGCAGTGATGATGGTGCAAGAGTTGTTGAAATTATGGATAGAAATTGATTTTTCTGAGTGTACTTAACTTATTTTTGTAAGGCATTTTTTTTTATCACTATTATTTTTGTCATTTCATTTTTTCATGTAAAATAGAACATAACTGTTACTTATTGATAAAAACCTATAAATATTTTTAAAATAAGACTTCGTAAAAAAAATTTCTCAGCAATGCCAAAATTGAGCGATCAAAGCTAAAGGAGTTTTCACTTCTACCGGCAGTCCCCTGATTGCTTATTTTTTTTTTTTTTTTTTTTTTTTGTGACGTTTCTTGATCAAGGATATATTAATTCATATTCATTTTTTAAGTATACTACTTGCCTAGTTTTCATATTAATTGTTCCAAAGAATGTTATACCATACCATAATGTGGTGGAAAAGTTTTATGAATTCAGTAGGGTACTTCTTGACAGTTTTCAAAATTTCTAATTATTTATACTATTTTATGAGTAGTTAAAATTTTAGTCTGGAAACATAATTATATTTGACGAGAATTGATTATTTTCATGTATCTTGTAAGACTAATGGGACATTAACTTAATGAGCCTATAATTCTTTAACGTCCTCATGTTAAATAGATGCGTTAAATATTTTATTTATTTTATTTATTTATTTGAAGAGCTCCGCAACTAGGCGATGTCGCTCAGTACCATTTATTTGCATTCTCTAAATTAAATTAAAGATAAAATGTTTTCAGAATTATTAAGACATAGTTTAAAGTACATGGATATAAAATTAAGGAAATGTTAAAATAATGCTATATGGAACAATAAACTTTGAGATAAATCCTGGCATGAGGGTGATGGAAGTCTAAGGCACTAGTTTAAAAATGTATTACACCGAGATATAAAACGTAGAGAAATGAGTGGAGTAGGTGAGGTTTAAAGTTTGTTGTAAATGTCTGTTGTCTTCAAGTGGTTTAAGAGTGTATTTATATGTGGGCTACCTTCTGTTAATAGTTCGTACAAGTCGTTGGGTAAGTTCAAATGTTCACGTAGTCTGCAGTCAGTCAGGAGATGTTTGATGGTCAGTACTGTGTTACAGTGAGTGCATGTAGGTCGATCTTTACGGTTTATGAGGTATGAATGTGTTAGTAGTGAATGTCCGATTCTAAGCCTAGTCAATACCACTTGATCTCGTCTGGTTAGATTTTCCAGAAATTTTCCTTTGTTTGGGTTGTCTAGTATTTCTCGGAGTTTGTTGTCAGTTTGTAGCCAGTCGGTTGTCCAGTCATTGAGCACTTGTGTTTTAATTACCCGTTTCATGTCTTGTGCAGTCAGCCTGTCGATGTTCACAGTTCTTTTGCTGGCTGCTAATTTAGCTTGTCTGTCGATGTCAGCACTTTGTTTTATGTCTGTATGTCCCGGTAGCCACATCATAATTATGCTGTAATCGTGTAGACTGTGTAGGTATGTGTAGATTTGTGTAATAAGTGGGTGTGAATTGTAAAGATTTCCTATGGAGAGTAAAGAACTGAGGGAGTCGGTACACAGCAATATTTTGGTGGTGGGGGATTGCTCTAGTTTTGATAGAGCAAGAATTATAGCCTCAAGTTCGGCTGAATATACCGACGCATTATCATTTAATCTTACTTTATACCCTGCATTTCCTACAGCTGCTGCTGCACTGGTCCCTGCCTCAGTTTTTGATCCTTCTGTGTAGACGAATAACGAATTTTGATTGTTGCTAATGATTGAATTAAAAATATTTTTATAAAATTGAGAAGAAGGAGGTTCAGATTTCTTGTACTTAGTTAAACTAAGATCAATTTTTATGTTCCTTACTCTCCAAGGTGGTGTATTTAAATGTATTTCAGTGTAAAGTGGGGTGTTTAGAATATTAAAATCTTTAGTGTTCTCTATGTGTCTTATTAAAAGAGGTTTTTGTTTTGGTTGTGTTTATAGACACATATTTGCGTTAAATAAATGCAAATGTTCTAAACACAACACTATTTATATTTGTTAGTAACAAATACACTTAGTAACATTGTACACTGAATGAAATGCAGAAAAAGACACTAGCCTTCACAACTTTCTGTTCTCCACAGCTGGCTGGCTCCGTTGGCATGGCAACGCTCACCACGTTCCCATGGCAACAAATGCTGCCACTACAGTACATTCCCTTTTATTTGGTACATTCATTTTAGAATACTTTGGGTGGCAGGTTGCTCCTACCAAAATTACTGGCGATAGTTGGAGAACATTTTGTGGAATTATATTGGACGACCTTGCAAAAATAATCAACCTTCGAAAAAAAAAAATGGAAACCAAGCCTCACTTACGTAATCAAATTCTTCAACGAGGATGTCAGGATCTCCTGACATTTCCATATACCTTTTTCATCCAACAGATTCTTTAAGAACTGAATACTAATTTTAATTAAACCTGCAAAAGGACAGACAGTCATGAATGGTAGTTTATCAAGGAAAATCTCAGAAAAAAAGTTAAATCAAGCTGGATCTGCGTAAACTTAGCAGATTTTCCACGTGCACGTATGACATACGACTAAGGCTAAAAACAAGGAAAGCGAATGACTCTTAATATTTGAGTATGACACTTTCTATACCACCATTAACGAATATAAACATAAGAGTTGAAACAAATGGTAAAGTATTGAGTGTGGCATAGGTCAAATAAGCATGTTCTAGTCAAGACAGTCAAGAATATTAATTGACGACGTTAGTATTATAATAGTTGATTGGTATTTATACATCGAATAAAGTGGTTCATGATATAACAGTTTATTGTTAAAATGACATGAGTAGGAGTAGGGGTTTACATAAGCTGAAAACTAAAAAAAAAACAAATATTTGGGTTAATATACAAGACAGTTAAAGAAACGCGTTTTACAACAATTATAGAACATTAAAGTTGTAATAAAATTGCTTCTGTACAATCTTTTTGGTCAGACGTATAATAACGGAGACACACGTGAGTATATATATATATATATATATATATATATATATATATAAAATTATAACCTCTGTCTGTACATTGATTTTTTTCCCGAAATTTCACGATAACTTTTCGTTTCACATGTCATAACTGCATTTTGTTTCTTTCGTGTATGTTTGTTTGTTTGTTACCTTTTCACGCATAAACGGCTGAACCGAATTTTATGAAACTTGGTATGTATATTACTACTAACCCAACTTAGACTTTAGGCTATGTTAATATTCTCTGAGACGAACAGGAGTGGGGGTTATAAGGGAGGCCTGAAATTAAAAATAGTGATATTTCGTTTCCTATTGCATTTTCGGCAATTATGCACATAACAAAAGTTGTTTAATTTGTTATTTAAAGTAACGTTTGTTATATACACTTTTGTCGTATACCTAAGTATAAAGGCGTTATACGCTAAATATGATAGCGGAAGTCAACAATTTTATTTGGCACAAAAGACTCAACCGAACTAAACCAAACTCGGTATGTGAATTAGCACTAACGTTTTCATTATAATAAGACATTCTAAAATTTCTAGGGACGGGCAGGAGTGGGGGTTATAAGGGAGGTCTGAAATTAAAAATAGTGATATTTCGTTTCCTATTGGGGTTTTGGCAAATATGCACATAACAAAAGTTGTTTATTTTGTTATTTAGAGAAACTTTTGTCATATACACTTTTTTTCGCATACCTAATTATAAAAGCGTTATACACCAAAAAGTGATAGCTGATGTCAACAATTTTATTTGGCACAAAAGACTCAACCGAACTTATAATTTTTTTAGTGATATTTGCTCAACAATTCTTTGGAACTACAAGATACCTCACCGGGAAAAACTAATTCAAATGTATGTTAATATTTTGTCCTTAATAATTCAAATCTATGCATAATGCACAGGAAACAGGAAATATGACAAAATGGAGAACAGTGAAGTCTTACATAAAAAAATAATTTTATTATTAACAAATCCACAGAAACGACGGGTATTTAAACTAAACACTGGGACGGGTAAATTTCAAATTATTGTGCAAAGTAAAGCCTTGCCAAAAAAATACCATCACCATTCAGCCTCAAATGAATTCCCGAGCGAAGCCGGGTATCTGAGCTAGTATATATATATATATATATATATATATATATATATATATATATCCTGGGTGAATAGATGGACTTTTGAGGAAATTTTTCGAAAATCGTGTATTGAGTACAACCTCAATAGCTGATTTCCCTTTAAGGAAATCTGTTGAAAGCCTGCCTCGTAGGTTCTTTGTAAGCTAACCTGGATGTACTGATTGAAGGCACACACGACATCGCCTCACAGTCTGTTTTCTTTTTCATTCTTACGGAACTCCTAGCAAAACAGCTATTGATTCCGGAAACTAAGCAAGAAGACAAACGACTGATTCAAACGAGAGTACCGGAAGTAAAAAATTAATTGCATGTTTTTTTTTTAAATTGTTAATGAAAAAAAAGTTCCCTTAAAGTTTTACAATAGATAAATCTACATACTGTTATCACTACACCACCGAGAATATTAAGTGATCGAATACAAATAATAACGAGGAATATTTCAGTCAACTTACATTTTAATAATCCACACAACGGAATGCGTCTGAATAGAAATCAAACAGTTCAGTCAACGTTTCTGCACTGAATAGATTCTTAGATAGAAATATTCTAGTCCAGAACGAAAAACAATTACGTAAATATATCTGAATATAACATATTATTTTAAAAACTATTTATTCACAGTGAATCAGAATAATTGTAATCTCAAACACTCAAATTATACTAATCCAAGAAAAAAGAGGGTTTTTGGTCAAAACAACTTATTTTCATATTTCTCACTAAGTAAAAGTTCAATGAAAACAGTATTCGGTATTTAATCTTGGAATGAAGTTGTTTATGGCATAACAGCTTATTATTAATATGACATGAGTAGGAGTGGAGGTTTACTGAAAGCCGGAAACTATAAAATCTATCTCTGGTATCCCGGTTATTATTCATTATACAGAAAAATAGAACCCCGTTTATACATAATTTGCAATAAGATTGGTTCTGTACGATTCTCGATCCGACGTTTAGTAACGGAGATATTTCGATTTTCGAGTACGATCTCAATAGTGCAAGACTTTAGGCTTGAATTTACAATGATATACACGGATAACCTTTTGATTTTGACAATGTGGAAGTCTCGGAAAAATAATAGTATGCAATTACTAATAAGGAAAGAGGATGGAGCCAAATACCTTACGGTCAAGCTCAAGTTCTGCTAGCTATCTCGACTATGTCATGCGGCCCG
Source organism: Riptortus pedestris (assembly GCA_019009955.1). Taxonomy (NCBI): domain Eukaryota; kingdom Metazoa; phylum Arthropoda; class Insecta; order Hemiptera; family Alydidae; genus Riptortus; species Riptortus pedestris. The sequence continues at coordinate 177,660,764 of CM032229.1, forward strand.
CTTATTGAGGTTGCACTAAAGACATTTTGAAAGAATGTCTTAAATGTCCATCGATTCTGCATAGGAGATTACGAAAATGAGGGCTATTCCAAATATATATATCCCATGGGGGATATATGGATGTAAATGTGTATTTTACCAACTGCCGAAAAATTATTTTTATCGTCACCAAAATCGACAAATAAGAGTTTAGTGTAAAACTGAAGATAAAGTTGGAAAATTCAAAATATATCCACTTCTACGACTCGGATTGAACAGAAAATATTAAAATTTTATTTCCTATGAGTGTTCTTATACTGGCATTTTTGAAGTGAAAACTTCTTTAGGCACGTTGTGCACCCCGTAAGGAAGCATTTGCTGGTGAGGAAAAAAGTATGAAATCGCGACACCGCCACCGCTAGTACTCAGGTTTAGAAATAAAATCATATGGTATTTTATAACCTAATCATCTGATAGTTTATTTACAATTGAAGTGAAAACTTCTTTGGGCACGTTGTGCACCCCGTAAGGAAGCATTTGCGGGAGAGGAAAAAAGTATGAAATCGCTACACCGCCACCACCACCTCTAGTTCTATGGTTTAGATATAATATCATATGTTATTTTATTACCTAATCATTTGATAGTTTATTTACAATTGAAGTGAAAACTTCTTTAGGCACGTTGTGCACCTCGTAAGGAAGCATTTGCGGGAGAGGAAAAAAGTCCGGCACGCAGGGGCTGCGTAAACTAAGCAGATTTCCCACGTGAAGTTTTACAATAGAGAAATCCACCTAATAACAGCTGTAGTAGTAAGAAACATCTAAACCTAAAACATTATTTAGGGCGTAATAACCCAGTAGTTTCTAGCCCAAAAAACAGTTAACCTAACCTCTAAACCTATTCACGAGGGACGATAGTTATGGAAACGGCCGCCAGAGCTCTCGTCGGAAACTACGAACATAGCCTATTGGTGACCACACGCAGAATACAAATGCAAATATCTCGGTTAATATTCAAGATAGACAATAAATGTATATAACAATATTTATAGTAAATTTAATTTGCAATAAGATTGATTCTATAGAATGTTTTCATCCGACGTATAGTAACGGAGATATTTTGAATTTTCGAAAATCCTCGCCTCTAAACACCCCTCCCAAAAGTCCGATTTCAGCCATTAACGAACTTGATCTGTCTTTTTACATAAAACGTTTAAATATCAAGTTTGGTAACAATCAAACAAAATTTGCGACCGCTAGAGCGGTAACAGACAAATATATATATATATATATATATATATATATATAATATATATATATATATATATATACAGTTTTGAACGGACCTCATTTTCGTCATCTACAAGGTAGGATCGATGGACATTTGAAGAAAAATGTCGAAAATTCCGTCATGAGTACAACCTCAATAGCTGATTTCCCTTAAGGGAAATCTGCTAAAATCATATGGTATTTTATAACCTAATCATTTGATAGTTTATTTACAATTGAAGTGAAAACTTCTTTAGGCACGTTGTGCACCCCGTAAGGAAGCATTTGCGGGAGAGGAAAAAAGTATGTAATATCGATACCTCCACCGCTAGTACTCAACTCAAAGCTAAAGGAGCTTCTTTTCTTCATAACTCCTGAACCAAATTAGCTAGAGTTTTCGTTCGCATACCATTTTAAAGAGGACAAAACCAGCAGCATTTCGTTCACAGATACTATATATCTACCATTTTTAGTTTCATAGATATTTTTTATGTTGAATTTTAACTATGATTGCTGCATTTTGTATTTTTGAGGCTAGGAATAGGGAATGTTTAGACGGTGGGAAATTCGAATATTCACAATATTTCCCTTATTATGTGCCGGATCGAAAATTGTTATAGAACCGATCTTATTAAACTGTTGATGTTCGACAATTGTTGTTATTTTATTTTTTTCGTAACCGAAATATAAGCGAGTTTTTGTAATTTATTGCTTTCAGCCATCCGTATACTCCACTTTCAGTCATTGGATTTTTTAAAATTTAGAAATAGAGAGTGCATGGCAAAGTGAGACCAGTAGCTTATCATACCAGCAAGTGGGAAATCTGTTTAGTTTACACAGCCCCTGCTTGACTGACTTTCTTTTAGTTATTAGCAGATTTCCCTTAAGGGAAATCAGCTATTGAGGTTGTACTCATGACGGAATTTTCGAAATTTTTCTTCAAATGTCCATCGATCCTACCCAGGAGATGAAGAAAATGAGGTCCGTTCAAAACTGTATATATATATAAATATATATATATATATATATATATATATATATATATATATATATATATATATATATGTCTGTCACCGCTCTAGCGGTCGCAATTATTGTTTGATCGTTTCCTAAGTCGATATTTAGTCGTTTTATCTAAATGAAGATCAATTGCGTTAGCAGCTGAAATCGGACCAGAGGGATGGGGGGTTTTGGGGAGGATTTTCGAAAATTCGAAATATCTCCGTTACTATACGTCAGACCGAAAACTGTACAGAATCAATCTTATTGCAAATTAAATTTACTATAAATATTGTTATATACATTTATTCTCTATCTTGAATATTAACCGAGATATTTGCATTTGTATTCTTCGTGTGGTCACCAGTAGGCTATGTTCGGACTTTCCGCCGAGAGCTCTGGCGGCCGTTTCGATAACTACTCGTCCTTCGTGAATAGGTTTAGAGGTTAGGTTAACTGTTTTTTGGGGCTAGAAACTACTGGGTTATTACGCCCTAAATAATGTTTTAGGTTTAGAGGTTTCTTACTACTACAGTTGTCATTAGGCAGATTTCTCTATTGTAAAACTTCACGTGGGAAATCTGCTTAGTTTACGCACCCCTGCGTGACGGACTTTTAACTAATGTTATTACCATTCATAGGAAAAAAATTGCTTTATTACATTATTTTCCGCTTCTCAGATTATTTTCCGTCGTCATATATAAGCTGATAATTGGGTTTCATTGAAGCAGACTTATTATTATTGAAGGAGACTTGTTTTATTATAAGTTGTGACTTAATGATAATGAAAGTAGGAGTATTAAGGCTCGGCGGAAAAAATCATAAAACCCAACTTGGAATACTGTAGGTCAGGTTAATCCTGAATTTCTCGTTGTGAAAGCCGTCATGCGATGAACATCCTGAGGAAGAGCTTACAACAGTCCTGTATACAGAGGCAGACTGATCTCAATATTACAAATATCTCAGAGAATTCGAATTCGTAGGTGATTTTCCTTGGAGGAAATCAGATTTTGAGTTTATACTCGTAACCTGATTTTCAAATATTCTTTCAAGTTCCCTGCGAGAAGGTGACACATACGAGGTACGTTCAAATTTTATATTTATGTGGTCCCAAACGATCCAGCTGACGTTTTTTTAGCAGATTTCCCTTCAACCTGCTGTTGTGGTATTACCAATGGCGGAATTTATGAAATTATCTTCAAATCAACCTTCCGTATTGAGCGCGAAAAGTAGGTCCGTTCTAAACTATATATATATTTAAAGCTCTAGTGGTCTCAATTGTTTTTAGCAGATTTCCCTTAAAGGAAATCAGCTATTGAGGTTGTACTCATGACGGAATTTTCGAACTTTTTCTTCAAATGTCCATCGATCCTACCTACTAGATGACGAAAATGAAGTCCGTTCAAAACTGTGTATATATATGCCTGTTACCGCTCTAGCGGTCGCAATTTTAGTTAAATCGTTACCAAACTTGATATTTAGTCGTTTTATGTAAAAAGAAAGATCAATTTAGTTAAGGGCTGAAATCGGACCAGTGGGAGGGGGGTTTAAAGGGGAGGATTTTCGAAAATTCGAAATATCTCCGTCACTATACGTCGGATCAAAAAATATTACAGAATCAATCTTATTGCACATTAAATTTACTATAAATATTGTTCTATGCATTTATTCTGTATCTTAAATATTAACTGAGATATTTGCATGTGGATTCTGCATGGGCTCGGCAGCAGTGGCTATGTTCGGACTTTCCCCCGTGAGCGCTGGCGGCCGTTTTCGTAACTATTCGTCCCTCGTGAATAGGTTTAGAGGTGTCTTACTACTACAGCTGCTATTAGGCAGATTTCTCTATTGTAAAACTTTACGTGGGAAATCTTCATAGTTTACGCAGCCCCTGCGGGACGGACTTTTTTTTAGCAGATTTCCCTTAAGGGAAATAAGCTATTGAGATCGTACTCATGACGGAATTTTTGAACTTCTTCAAATGTCCATCGATCCTACCTAGTAGATGACTTAAATGAAGTCCGTTCAAAACTGTATATATATATATATATATATATATATATATTATATATATATATATATATATATATATATTCGTCTGTTAACGCTCTAGCGGTCGAATTTTTTGTTTGATCGGTACCAAACTCGATATTTAGTCGTTTTATGTAAAAAGAAAGATCAAGTTCGTTAACGGCTGAAATCGGACAATGTGGGAGGGAGGGGGGATTAGAGGGGAGGATTTTCGAACATTCGAAATATCTCCGTTACTATACGTCAGATCGAAAAATTGCACAGAATCAATCTTATTGCAAATTAAATTTACTATAAATATTGTTATAAACAGTTATTCTCTTTCTTGAATATTTGCATTTTTATGAAGTATGTGGTCGGGTATAGTTCCGATTAGGTCGGCCATTTCTGTCAGTATCCGGCTCAGGTGGAAGCTTCTTCTAACCTTACCTGTCGTTTCTACCCTTACCTTAGCTTCGTTACTTTGTGAGATTTATGCAAATACGTTCTGTTCATCTGCCTCACCCCTCTTTTAGTTTTTGGACTACTAAAATTTGAGTTATTAAAATATAAATTATTCTTACAATTCAGAAACCGTTTCAGTTGGGAATTTATTTTAATTAACTGAAAGATTTCTCATTATCGTTTGTATTTAATCAGGGTGGTATTGTGTTACCAGTATGCAGATTTCTCTATTGTAAAACTTCACATGGGAAATCTGCTTAGTTTACTCAGCCCCTGCGTGACGGACTTTCCTCATCGTTCATTAACCAGAATTATCTAAATATTTTCATGAACCAATAAATTTCTAATCTATACTATTATACAACTTATTACATTATTATTTATTGACGTACACATTTTGCTACTTTGGCTAATTGGACCGGTTGTCTACAGGTTACCACTATTTTCTAGTCCGGGTGGATTAAGGATTTTATTTAATGATTTTGTCAATAAATATATTTCTAAGTGAGATTAATACCAAAGATATAACTCACAGTGCTAACCTGAACCCCTACAATAAAATATAATTTTATAACAATCTTCCAATTTCTGTTTTGTGTTTGGTTTCTATTTACATTTTATATTTCTTTTTTTTTTTTGATTAATTTCTGTTTTTTTTGTTCCATTTCTATTTTAGCAGATTTCCCTTAGGGCTATTGAGATTGTACTGAGTACATAATGTTAGAACATTTCGTCAACTGCCTTCGATCCTAACCAAGATATGACTAAAATCTATACATATATATATATATATATATATATATATATATATATATATATATATATATAATTGTAACCTCTGACTGTACATTGATTTTTTTCGTGAAATTTCACGATAACTTTTTGTTTCACTTGTCATAGACACAATAACTGTATTTTGTTTCTTTGGTATCTGTTTGCTACCTTTTCACGCAAAACGGGTGAACCAAATTTCATGAAACTTGGTATGTATATTACTACTAACCCAGCTTAGACTTTAGGCTATGTTAATATTCTCTGAGAGAAACAAGAGTGTTGTTTATAAAGAGTGCTGAAATTAAAAATAGCAATATTTCGTTTCCTATTGCTTTATCGGCAATTATGCACATAACAAAAGTTATTTATTTTATTATTTAGAGTAACTATTCTTTATATACACTTTCGTCGTATACCAAAGCATAAATGAGTTATACCCTAAAAATTATAGCACGAGTCAACTATTTAATTTGACACAAAAGACCGAATTAAATAAAACTTGGTATATGTATTAGCTCTAACGACTTCCCTATAATAAGCCATACTAACATTTCTAAGAATGGTCAGGAGTGGTGTTTATAAGGGAGGCCTGAAATTAAAAATAGTGATATTTCATTTCCTATTGGGGTTTCGTCAAATATGCACTTAACAAAAGTTGTTTATTTTGTTGTTTAGAGAAACTTTTGTTATATACACTATCGTCGTATACCGATGTATAAAGGCGTTATACGCTAAAAATTATAGCGGGAGTCAAGAATTTCATTTGGCACAAAAAACTAAATAAAACACTCGGTATGCGTATTAGCACTAACGCCTTTATTATAATAAGCCATACTAACATTTCTAGGGACGGGCAGGAGTGGGGTAGGGTTAGGGTATCCCTAAACCCTGGGAAAGGTAAATGTCAAAATATTGTGCAAAGTAAAGCCTTGCCAAAAAAAATACCATCACCATTCAGCCTCAAATGAATTCCCGAGTGAAGCCGGGTATCTGAGCTAGTTAGTAATAACTGTATATTTGTCTGCTACCACTGCAAAATGATCTATATCATACTCGATATTTAGTTGTTCCAGTCCTTACTGAATATCATATTTTTATTCAATGAACTCCGACCAGGAATTATTGAGGTTAGAGTGGGGAATTGGAAAATTAAAAACATTTCAGTGTTCTTCAAATTATATGGCAAGGGTCTCCAATAAAAAAAAACATTTATCTCAGTGCAAACTTTATTGAAACTGCCCTACATGTTTCGAACATTGTACTTCGAGTGAGATGACTAGTGCTACACCGCCACGTGTGAAATCTACTAAATTTATGCAGCCCCTGCGAGATAGATTTCTTTAAAATTTCATTCTTAGCCCATTCAGAAAATACTGGAAACAAACAAGCTAACACATTAGCAAAGGAAACAGCTCGAGATTCAAAAATAATCCCAGAATTCTTTCTCATACCACTCTCATACATGAAAAAAAGTCCGTCACGCAGAGGCTGCGTAAACTAAGCAGATTTCCTACGTGAAGTTTTAGAGAATAGAGAAATTTCACGAGAGCCGAGGAATCAAGGAAACGGCCGAACTAGTTTTTGGTGGGAAAGTCACTCATGCCGTTAGCCGCCCAGATTTAATAAAAATGCAAATATCTCGGTTAATATTCAAGATAGAGAATAAATGTAACTAGCAATATTTATAGTAAATTGAATTTGCAATAAGATTGATTCTATACATTTTTTCGATTCGACGTACATTAACGGAGATATTTCGAAAAACTCCCCACTAAACCCCCCCTCCCAGTGGTCCGATTTTAGCCGTTAGCGAACTTGATCTTTCTTTTTACATAAAACGACCAAATATCGCGGTTGGTAACGATCAACCAAAACGTGCGACCGCGAGCGCGGTAACAGACAAATATATTTCAGCCATTAATGAACTTGACGTTTATTTTGCATGAAACTCTTATATATCGAGTTTGGCGATGATCAAAGGAAAATTGTTGACAGACAAATATATATATATATATATATATATATATATATATATATATATATATACTGCTCAAAAATGAATAGGGATATTGGTTATTCTTTCTTATCCTATTAATTTTAAATAAATCGATCTTAATTAAATTTCTTATTTATGGGGGAAAAAAGAAAATAATTTCTAATAAATATAAATATTAATATTTATAATAATAATAATAAAAAAATATGCTAGACCCCATACATACCACAAAACAGCCAACATCCCTATTCATTTTTGAGCAGTTTATATATACAGTTTTGAACGGACCTCATTTTCGTCATCTCCTATGTTGGATCGATGGATATTTGAAGACAAATTTCGAAAATTCTGTCATGAGTACAGCCTCAATAGCTGATTCCCTTAAGGGAAATCAGCTAAAAGACTTACGTACCGACACAATACATAAGTGGAACAGAGAATGGACGAAATGTAAGAAATCATACAGCTTACATTAATACATACCAAATATAACTCACAACAACTACAACACAATTAAGAGTCACCATCACAAATGCACACAATTTCTAACGGAACATGGACAGGCAGGACATTATTTAACAAGATTTAAAATTCAAGACAATGGCAAATGTACTTGCGACTCACAGACAACACAAACGTTTTTACATATACTCTATGACTGTTCAACATTTAATCAAAATAGATCAAATTTAATAATGAACATAATTTTAAAAGGAGTTAATAGGCCAGAACCACCTCATATTATATTCAATAAATATAATAAAGAACTTATAAAGTTTATCAAAATTATAGATATGGATGTAGCAGAAATGCATTAGAATGTAAAATTGATTGTGAGTAATGAGAATTATAAATCAATACATTTACCTTACATAGACTCACAAATTAAACATCGGTTGAGTTTAACATTAACTGATTTTTTATTTTATCATTTCATTTATTAATTTTATTTTTAATTGCCTTATTTATTTTAATATTTTATTATTATTATTTTGTTTTATATTATATTTGATTAGATGATTGATTAACGATTATATATTGTGAAATAAAAATGTATTTAAACATAATCAAACATGTAATATGCCATGTGGCAGTGGAATATGTATTCAAATAAATAACTCCTCATAGGGTTACTTTGAGGAGGAAAAAATGGGGGGGGGGTGTGGGCCTTATTTCGAAAAAAAGAGTATTAAGAAACCCTGAGTTTTGCTCTGGATCAATGAGAGTGTAGCTCTGAAGGTGTAAGCGAAGAAATGCCAGTAGAGTCTGGCTGGTTGAAGAATTCCATTACATAATACCGGTATTTTTTTATTTTCTCGTCGAATATAATTTTAGTCAAAACAGGCATTTCTACCATAAGGCCTGGGTCATCACAAATAAAAAAACAAAATTACTGATTTCCAGACGTTCTCTCTAAGTCCATTTTTGAGGTGCTGGATGGTGAAGGAATTATTATCTCAGGTAAGAAAAAACGCCTCGTTCCTTCACTATTCTTTATTCGTTGTGACAGAGCGCTTTCAGAGCATACGCTCCATCATCAGTGCCCTGCTGGCAAACAAATACCATAAAAACGTTGTACAATATGTCATTTAATTGAGAAATTTAGAAAATATATGTACATGTCGATGGTCAAGAGTTAAAACATACAACTTTAAATTACAACCTAAAAATTAGTGTCCCAGTGAATATTTACAGAAATAAGAAAAACTATTTTCACAGATAAAAATTAAAAACTTGTGAGTAGAATATATACACAATTTTAATAAATAGTTAAAATAAATAAATGAATATTTACAGTTAAAAAATCTAAAATAGAATAAATAGTAATAAACGAATAGTCCAATTAAAATTAAAAAACCAAAAATGAAAAAATGAAGGAACAACCACCGGAGGCGCTACAGAAAGCAATACATACAAAAAACGTAAAAGAAGAAAAATAGAAAAGCGAGCCAATGACTAACCTCTTCACAATGATGTGAACCAAGGACCTTCTCTCTAAGGTTTAAGAAATGTGCTCTTTTGTAAAATGCTCCCGGAAATCAGCTATTGACGTTTCCAAAATGTTTCTTCAAATGTCCATGGATCATTGGAAGATTATCTATTTATTGTACATTCACAGCTATGGCGATGTTGCTCTAAAAAAGGTTAATACATTTTTATTAATAAGTAATTATTAATAAAAGGAAATATCCAAATTTGCTTGGAACAATATAAAATTTAACAAAATCAGAAATGGAACACAAAACAGCAATGGAAATCAAAATAGAAATAAATAAAAAAATAGAAATGGAACACAAGATTTTTTTTCTAAATCTGTTTAATAATCATATAAATTCTACTCTATACATGATAAAGTTGTATTTTGATGACATTTTTCAAAAGTATACTCTAAATACCTTTATTGTATATCGCTATGCACAACACCTTATTCATAATTTCATGATTCTCTACTTACGGCGACAGTTTCTTTTGGTAATTTAATAGAGACAGCTAGAAATTATTAGCAAATAAAAACATGTATATATCGTAGTATAACGATTAAACAATAAATGCGACCGCAAGAGCATTAACTGCAGACTGTAATATTCCTAACAACGGTAGCAGACAATATATATATATATATATATATATATATATATATATATATATATATATATATACTAGCTCAGATACCCGGCTTCGCCCAGGAATTGGTTTGGGGCTGAATGGTGATGGTATTTTTTTTTTTGCAAGGCTTTACGTTGCTCACTATTTTGACATTTACCCATCCCAATGTTTAGGGTTAATACCCGTTGTTGGCATTTGCTAATAATAAAATTAATTTTTTATGTAAGTTTTCACTGTCCTCCAAATTTTCATGTTTCCCGTCTCCTGTGCATTATGCATAGATTTCAGTTATTAAAGACAAAATATTAACATAGATTTGAATTAATTTTTCCAGGTGAGGTACCTCATAGTTCAAATTAGAATGAATTGTTGAGCATATCAATATTTCTACGCAAATTACTTGCTCCACACATTGTTCCAGGAGAAATGTATAAAAAAAAAAAAAAAAAAAAAAAAAAAAAAAAAAAAAAATGTTAATCTTAATAACAAAGTAAACAACTATTGTTAGTGCATGTTTGTTGAAAAACAAATAGACAATGAAATATCGCGAATTTTTATTTCAGGCCTCCCTTATAACCCTCACTCCCGTTCTAACCTAAATATTTTAATATAGCTTATAATCATGGAAGAATAAATGCTAATTGACATACCGAGTTTTGTTAAGTTCGGTTCAATCGTTAGTCCCTTATAAAATTGTTGGCTCCCGCTAAGGTTTTAGTGTATATCTCGTTTATACTATGTTAAAAGACAAAAATTAATATGACAAAATTTACTCTAAATAACAAAATAAACAACTTTTGTTAAGTTCATATTTGCCGAAAAACCAATAGAAAACGAAATATCGCTATTTTTAATTTCAGGCTTCCCTTATAACCCCCACTCCTGCCCGTCCATAGAAATGTTGGTATGGCTTATTATAATGAAGGCCTCACTGCTAATACACATACCGAGTTTTATTTAGTTCGGTTGAGTCTTTTTTGGCAAATAATATTGTTGACTCCCGCTATAATTTTTAGCGTATAACGCATTTAAACTTTGGTATACGACAAAAGTGTATATAACAAAAGTTACTCTAAATAACAAAATAAACAAATTTTGTTATGTGCATATTTGCCGAAAAACCAATATAAAACGAAATATCGCTATTTTTAATTTCAGGGTTCCCTTATAACCCCCACTCCTGTTCGTCTCAGAGAAAATTAATATAGCCTAAAGTCTAAGTTGGGTTAGTACTAATATACATACCAAGTTTCATGAAATTCGGTTCAGCCGTTTATGCGTGAAAAGGTAACAAACAAACAAACAAACAAACAAACAAACAAACAAACAAACATACACGAAAGAAACAAAATGCAGATATGGTGTCTATGACATGTGAAACGAAAAGTTATCGTGAAATTTCGCGAAAAAAATCAATGTACAGACAGAGGTTACAATTTTATATATATACTAGCTCAGATACCCGGCTTCGCCCGGGAATTCATTTGAGGCTGAATGGTGATGGTATTTTTTAGCAGGCTTTACATTGCACAATATTTTGACATTTACCCGTCCCAGTGTTTAGGATTGATACCCGTGGATTTGCTAATAATAGAATTATTTGTTCGATAAGGCTTCACAGTCTTCGATATTTTTATATTTCCCGTCTCTTATACATGTAAATATGGTGAATTTTTATTTCAGCCCTCCGTTATAACCCCCCTCCCGTTTGAACCTACAAATTTTAATATAACTTATAATCATGGAAGAATTAATGCTAATTGACATACCGAGTTTTGTTAAGTTCGGTTCAGCCGATAGTGCCCGCTAAAGTTTTAACGTATAACTCATTTATACTTAGGTATACGACAAAAGTGTATATAACAAAAGTTACTCCACATAACAAAATAGACAACTTTTGTTATGTTTATATTTGCGGAAAAACCAATAGGAAACGAAATATCACTATATTTAATTTCAGGCCTCCCTTATAACCCCCACTCCTGCCCATCCCTAGAAATGTTAGTATGGCTTATTATAAGGAAAGCGTTAGTGCTAGTTCACATACCGAGTATGGTTTAGTTCGGTTGGGTCTTTTGTCCCAAATAAAATTGTTCACTTCCGCTATAGGTTTTAGCGTATATCTCGTTCATAATTCGGTATACGAAAAAAGTGTGTATTATAAAAGTTACTCTAAATAATAGAATAAACAACTTTTGTTATGTTCATATTTGCCGAAAATCCAATAGGATACGAAATATCGCTATTTTTAATTTCAGGCCTCCCTTATAACCCCCACTCCTGCCCGTCCGAAGAAATGTTAGTATGGTTTGTTATAATGAAAGCGTTAGTGCTAATAGATATACCGAGTTTTACTTAGTTCGGTTGAGTGTTTTGTGCCAAATAAAATTGTTGACTCCCGCTATAATTTTTAGCGTATAACTCATTTATACTTCGGTATACGGCGAAAGTGTATATAAGAAAAGTTACTCTAAATAACAAAATAAATAACTTTTGTTATGTGCATATTTGCCGAAAAACTAATAGGAAACGAAATATCGCTATTTTTAATTTCAGGCCTCCCTTATAACCCCCACTCCTGTTTGTCTTAGTGAATAATAATATAGCCTAAAGTCTAAGTTGGGCTAGTAGTAATATACATTCCAAGTTTCATAAAATTCGGTTCAGCCGTTTATGCGTGAAAAGGTAACAAACAAACAAACAAACAAACAAACAAACAAACAAACAAACAAACAAACAAACATACACGAAAGAAACAAAATGCAGTTTTGGTGTCTATGACATGTGAAACGAAAAGTTATTGTGAAATTTCGCGAAAAAAATCAATGTACAGACAGAGGTTACAATTTTATATATATATAGATATATATATATATATATATATATATATATATATATATATATATATATATATACAGTTTTGGACGGACTTCATTTTCGTTATCTCCTAGGTAGGATCGATCGGCATTTGAAGAAAAATTTCGAAAATTGAGCATGAATACCTCAGTAGCTGATTTGCCTTAAGAAAATCTGCTCAAAGGAATACTCTTGCTTGTTAAAATTTATTCACCACGTGGCGTTGGTGAATTGGTATAGCTTGCACATGATGGGGAGAGAAAATGTTACGATACTTAGAAAGAGTTTGGGCATGGCAGGGGTTACCACAGTAGTGCTCTTTGGTCTATCTGGGTTTGGTCTTTGAGAACATCCAGCGAATTTTTAGCCGCAGGAAAATTGGAGTTTGGTTCGCAAATACAAATAATTTGATATCCTATTTAAGTCAGTTGAAAGACTCAGTAAAGCTGCCCGACAAGTCTGGAATATGCAAAATTGTTTGTGGAGAATGTGGGGCGTTTTATGTTGGTTAACGTTCAGACAATTAATGAAAAGGCGCCAGGAGCTTTTATCTAGGATGGTCTCAACGTTCATCCATCACTTGAATAAATAAAAACACGGAATGCCCCACACGAGGTATTTCTATGCAGACTTCTGCCTTGTTGAGTACGCCTGAATGTCTCTCTGCAAGTCGCCAGTAGTCGCTCGTAGCCCAGCAGAGGTAGGAACTTTCTTTGTTAAAATTTTAGAATTTTAATCATACCATATAGTTAGAATTTTAATTATACCATATGGATAATTTTCATGTTAAAAATATGCATATATTTATTTAGGTTTTTTTGTGATTATAATTATATTTAATCGATCGGAGGTGAGTTCGATTCTCGCCTGGGAAAAGGAAATTATTTAGTGACGAAATTCTTTAAATAACATTCTAAATCCCACCCTGGCTAGAAAAGGGTGGTAACCTTTAGATAACCCGTCCCAATTAGCCTGAGTTGCAAAAAGTAACTCATTAAATAATAATAATAAAATAATTCAATCATGTTTTATGAGTCCATACTATTGACTGCGATTTTAATCTTTTTAAGCTAAGAGAATTTGTATTACTGATTTTAGTAATTTTATTTTGGTTAAAACATGTCAAATGTAAGTTATTTGATACATCACATGGCCTTAAACATGTTTCTTTTTTGTTTTGTTTATTAGCACCTGATGATGGGAGGTTAGTGCCGAAGGACCTTGTGCTCTGATAAAGAAATTGGTGGGATTAATTTCTGTTATTGTATATAGACCTGTTTACCAAATAAAAATACACACACTCATAAACTTCAATGTGTAATTTATATGTGGATAACGTTTTTTTTTATATCTATTATCGTTTTAACAATATTCGAGCAGAAATAGAAAACCTTCCTTTTTTTCTAGAGGTGATTTTACCCCTTCAAATCGTAGTTCTGGACGAACAAAAAAAGTTACGGAAGAACTACTTTACTTCTACACAAATTTTCAGAACATTTTGAATTTTTGTGCCTTCCAACCTCCCTTGAATGTATTTCGTTTTCATCTTATTTTCAGATATTGTTTACACGTATTTTTGTTCTAAAGAAGAAAAAATAGGGAATAGAATGTGAGATGCCGTCATCAACTTACTTAGTTGCACGTAAACTCTTACAGAGATTCTTCTATTGCTGTTAAACTTTCTAGTAGTTAAAGTTTCAGAATTTTAGCAGATTTCCCTTAAGGGAAATACTAGGAGATGACGGATGACGCAAATGAGGTCGGTTCAAAACTGTATATATATATATATATATATATATATATATATATATATATATATCTGTCTATCTATCTATATATTTGTCTGTTAACGCTCTAGCGGTCGCAATTTTTGTTTGATCGTTACCAAACTCGGAATTTAATCACTTTATGTAAAAAGGAAGATCAAGTTCTTTAATGGCTGAAATTGGACCAGTGGGAGGGCGGGTTTAGAGGGGGGATTTTCGGAAAAGTCAAAATATCTCCGTTATTATGTGTCGGATCGAAAAATTGAATAGAATCAATCTTATTGCAAATTAAATTTACTATAAATATTGTCCTATACATTTATTCTCTATCTTGAATATTAACCGAAATATTTGCATTTGTATTCTGCATTGGTCGGCAGGAGTGAGCTGTTTGGTACTTTCCGAAGAGAGCTCTGGCGGCCGTTTTCGTAACTATTCGTCCCTCGTGTATAAGTTTAGTGATCCCTTACTACTTACTACACTTGTTATTGGGCAGATGTCTCTATTGTAAAACTTCACGTGGGAAATCTGCTTAGTTTACGCAGCTCCTGCGTGACGGACTTTTTTTTTGTTTTTGGATTACTAAAATTTCAGTGATTGAGATAAAACCGATTCTGATTCATTACAAAATACACCACAAGCTCTAGTAAATTGTTTTCAACGAAATTAATATGTTATATTCAGATATATTTCATTAATTGATTGTCTTTCCTGCCTATCTTTGCAGCGCTACGAGGTTGGCTTGCCTGTTTGTTTACAATTCAGCCTTGTATTGTACATTTACTGAGCATTCACGGTTGTGTTACCTGTATGTATATTTATCTATTGTAAACCTTCGCGTGGGAATTCTGCTTAGTTTACGCAGCCCCTGCGTGACGGACTTTTAGCAGATTTTCCTTCAGGGAAATCAGCTATTGAGGTTGTACTCATGACGGAATTTTCGACATTTTTCTTCAAATGTCCATTGATCCTACCTAGTAGATGACGAAAATGAGGTCCGTTCAAAACTGTATATATATATATATATATATATATATATATATATATATATATATATATATATGTGTCTGTTAACGCTCTAGCGCTCGCAATTTTTGATAGATCTTTAACAAACACGATATTTATTCTTTTTATGTAAAAAGAAAGATCAAGTTCGTAAACGGCTGAAATCGGACCAGTGGGAGGGGGGGTTTAGAGGGGAGGATTTTTGAAAATTCGAAATATCTCCGTTACTATACGTAGGATAAAAAAATCGTATTAAACCAATCATATTGCAAATTAAATTTACTATAAATATTGTCCTATACATTTATTCTCTATCTTGAATATTAACCGAAATATTTGCATTTGTATTCTGTGTGTGATCGGCAGGAGTTCGGGACGTTCCGCCGAGAGCTCTGGCGGTCGTTTCCATAACTACTCGTCTCTCTTGAATAGGTTTAGAGATACCTTACTACAACAGTTGTTATTGGTCAGATTTATCTACTGTATAACTTCTCGTGGGACATCTGCTTAGTTTACGCAGCCCCTGCGTGACGGACTTTTTTTTTAATTTTCGGATCCTAACCTCCTAAGTGAGGTACATGAAGTCCAACTAGCATTTTTATTTCTTGTTGAAATTGAGATCTTATTGCGGGAGAAATGGATAATAGATAGTGATTTTTTTTGGTTTTATTTAGTTTATCGATTGAGTAAAACTCCTAGTCGTTGGGGACATTTTACTAAATATCAAAGTGTTGGGTGACTAAGATGTTGCGGCTGTCCCCTTTGGAGACTACTCCTGGACCTATAACAGTCCAAATGTCACGAGATTCTGACACTGACATCCTTGATGAAGAATTCGATTACATAACCTATTTATGTCAAAAGATGAGGCCTTTCGCGAAAAAAGAATAAAAAAATAACATAAAAACTTTCCTTGTTAAGGTCTAGGCCGTTTTTGAAATTTGCATTCTTTCAAAACATCTTTTTTTCAGATACTATTAGCACAATTTTAGCAGATTTCTCTTAAGGGAAATCAGCTATTGAGGTCGTACTCATGACGTGATTTTCTTCAAATGCCCATCAATTCTAACCAGGAAACGACGAAAATGAGATCCGTTCAAAATGATGTATATATATGTCAGTTTACGCTCTAGCAGTCGCAGTTTTTGTTTGATCGTTACCAAACTCGATATTTAATTGTTTTATGTAAAAAGAAAGATCAAGTTCGTTAATGGCTGACATCGGACAAGTGAGAGGGGGGGATTTAGAGGGGGATTTTCGAAAATTCGACATATCTCCGTTACTATACGTTGGATCGAAAAAGTATGCCGAACCAATCGTACTGCAAATTAAATGTGCTATAAATATTGATACACACATTTCTTCTCTATCACATACTGAAAGCCAAAAACTATAAAATCCAAATATCTTGTAAAATATTCAGGGAACAGAAAATATGTATAATATAACAATTATAGAACATTAAATTTGCAATAAGACTAGCTTTATACTATTTTTCAACCAAATTCATAATAACGGCGATATTTTGGATTTTCGAGTTGGTGGTGCAATTCTGCCGTGAAGTTGCTGTTATCTATTATTATCAAGTAACTACTGGATAATGTCAAGTAAATTCACGGTAGTACTTCATTCCGTTTTGAGCCGCTATTATGTTCACTGTGCTATATGGAATAACTATCAAACACTTACGACTGATAACTTTCTAGAACTTGCCTGCAAAGGTTTCAGAACTACTACTCGATAACAGCTCAAACATTGAAACATCTCCAAGAGACATTAAATTAAACTTAAGACATTAAAGTTCATAATTGCAATACGCAAAAACAACAAATAATGCTTGTAGAACAGCGTGTATTCCTGTGGGTGAATCCATGTCGAACAAACATCGTCCAAGATGAGAGTCGGAGATGATAATATTTCGCAATGTCCAGTTCTAACCTTAGGAGGTTTAGTGAGCGACTTGCATAAGATGACATCTAAAAGGAGCGGGAAGCTCCAAAAAGCCCGGGAATAGTAGAGGGGCGCGGGACTATATAACAGCCCGTACATGCGGTACACAGTATCAGTCCCAAGCCAGCGCCTTCTATCTCAGCATGTTGCCTATGGTAGGTACCTGATAACACTATCACTAGAATGTATGATTACAGTAATACATTTTCGGTTCATTTACAAGTCAGGGTTTTAATTCGAAAAGATTTCAGCTTCATCTAATTCATTTCATCATTTAATAAAGTAATTTCTCCAGCTCTTCGAAGTTCAAAAAAATATTCAATACTTATTTCAGTAATTTACAGGTTTTTGACTTGTGAGATAATAAAAACAAATTGATGAGAACACCACTTGTACTCATATTAAATTAAACTAAAGTGTTGTTCTGACTTCATTTAAAATTAATTCACTAAACGTGCTGTGCGATATCTCCGTAACAATGCGTCAGATCACAAAATGTCTTAGAACTCATATCAAGTTTGCTAAGCAAAAAAAGCTCTGTATAAAATTTCTGTTCCGCTAAACAAGGGATTCGCAAACTATTTCGGACAAGAGACCCATTTTCCAAAATGAACTGATATCTCAGACCCTCATAGCCAAATTAATATAAACATCCTATCTGCAGTTATTTCCCTATTGATACAAAATACTTACCAATATAAAAAATATGCGGTTGGTTAAGTGAGTAAACGAGATATCATTTTCTCATTAAAATTTAACAAAATAAATAGACATTAATTATTTTTTAAATCGCAAAGTAAAGTTAAAAAAAATCAGTATGATAGATAAACCCGGTGACTTTCTTCCAATGTTGCTGGGTGACCGAAAGACTTGTACGCTTCAACTCATTATCTTGCACTAACTTTTCCATGCTTATTGACTTGCCGAGTTTTTCATCTTGTAGGAACTTTTTGAGTTCTTTAACATTACAACCATGGTTCTTCCTACTAAAATATAATTCTTTCTTATAACAAGTTGCACATAACACAACTTATACAGTATCTTGAAATTTTCGTGTCGATTTTTTTGTTTATGTCGACCACTGGGAAACTGAATTCCATATAATTCCATAAATGGGTGCTCAGGTTAGCCACGTGAGTTAAAGCGGTGGCCTTAATCTCACATGGTATTCTAGAGTCGTGAGTTCGATTCCCGCCTGGGTAATATGCATTTATTTAGTGACGAACTCAATAAACAAAATCCATAACCCCACTCTAGCTAGAAATGGGTAGTGACCTTTAGATAATCCGTCCAAAGTAGCCTTATCGCACAAAGTGGACGTTAATAAATAATAATAACCACAATCCCGTAAATGCATGGAGACTTCGTAAAAGATCTTAACAAAATGCGTTCAGGAGAGTCAAAACGGATAATTTAAAAGTGAGAACGAAAATGATTGGTAATTTCAATAATTCGTCTATTCTGTACGGAAAAATAAACTTGAAATGGATTCAACAGTTATTTAGCCCAGAGTTCATATGAATGAAATGCTTTTCGTTTTAGCAGATTCCCCTTAAGGACGCGATTTTGTCTTAAATTGAGCGATTTAAGACATGACCACTGTACCGTGAGATATTATCTCTCTGCTCTCCCTCTGTGACAATATAACTCTGAAGATGGATACAAACTGTGTCCGAAACTCTACAATAAATTCACCCATCTAAGTGATTAAGAAATTGTGTAGCGGTTGTTGAAATATGGAATTCTACAATTCTAGAATCAATGCAAGCATATTGGTCAGGGGTTTAATAAGTTGGTCCAATAGATAATTATTTAATATAAATGACTATCTTCCATAAATACTGTATTGTAGAATCATTTGCATCACAAATATCCCGTTATAAAGCATTTTGAACAAAGAATATTTTGCCGGAAAATTGGAAAGCCCTCATTAAAAATAATTATTCTCACAAACATAAAAAAATTAACAAACATTTAAATATGGCTACTTTGTGATTCAATTCACTTTGTTAAAAACTAATTTAATCTTCTCATCCCACAGTTTTGGAAATAATATTTTTTTCTTCAGAGCCTTCAAAATATAAGAAATACTAAAATTTCAAAATTATATTAGATTTGAAAATGTAAAAGTCAACATGTAGGCTATAAAAAATACTAAAAACCGTGCCCAATTATGAAACTAAATGTCTGCGAGTTTCTATTAATTTCACAATTTTTATGACATATAACATAGTATGACATGGTTTTTTGGGCGGGATCTGATATTTGAAATATTATATTTCAACATTCAGTTATATAGTTGTTGGTGAAATATATATTTCTAAATTGATCCTCATAACCATATCTGATAGATATACATACAAAAATAATTCATCTCATTTTGAAATCATAACTATTTTATTTATAACCAACGCTTTAATACGAATATGTGTTTACAGAAATTGCTTCTGATTTGTGGGCTGGTGGCGTGTGCATTCGCAGAGGACAAGGCAAAGAAAACTGACAAGAGAGGAGTCATCGGCACTGGTCTGGGATTAGGATCCAGCGGTCTTGGATTAGGATATGGTAGCTATGGTCTAGGATCAGGAAGTCTGGGACTATCTGGAATCAGTTCTGGAGTCTATGGATCCGGTCTTGGCTACGGATCTGGCATTGGCTACGGATCTGGTCTTGGATACGGATCTGGTCTTGGATACGGATCTGGTCTTGGGCTCGCAGGATCAGGAATCGGACTTGGATCTGGTTCATTGATTGGATCCGGAGTCGGTCTTGGATCTGGTTCATTGATTGGATCTGGAATCGGACCTGGTATTGGAGGAGTCTATGCTCCAGGCTACGCCACTGGTGGACAACTCATCTCCAGGCATGTGACCGTCACCAACAGGGTCGGAATTCCAGCACCTTATCCAGTCAGAGTTCCAGTAGATCGTCCAGTGCCAGTTTCAGTTCCCCATCCAGTACCTTACCCAGTAGATAGGCCATACCCAGTTCCAGTTTCCAGGCCAGTTCCAGTAACAGTTGACCGCCCAGTTCCAGTCCCAGTCGACAGGCCATACCCAGTTCCTCACCCAGTGCCAGTTCCACAACCCGTGGCTAGACCTTATCCAGTACCAGTACCAAGCCCTGTTCCAGTACCCGTTGTCAACAATGTACCTGTTCCAGTAGCCCAGCCTGTACCAGTTGCTCAACCAGTGCCAGTCTCAGTATCTGCTCCAGTATATTCTACCCCAGCCATTGGTAAGCCTAGTTATTTATAATAATGACTGTTTTTTTT
This sequence comes from Riptortus pedestris, assembly GCA_019009955.1. NCBI lineage: Eukaryota > Metazoa > Arthropoda > Insecta > Hemiptera > Alydidae > Riptortus > Riptortus pedestris. Next base: position 177,681,714 of record CM032229.1, read on the forward strand.
TTTTAATTTTTGTGTGTCCTTTCAATATTGTTTTTCATTTTTCTTTTTTTATATAGGAATAACTTCATTGGGAATCCGCCCCGGTCTTGGCAGCACAACTCTCATCGGCTCCGGTCTTAACGGAGGTCTCATTGGCTCTGGCCTTAACGGAGGTGTTATCGGCTCGGGACTCTACGGATCCGGACTCAACAACGGACTCTATGGTTCAACCCTCAACAGTGGGCTCATTGGGTCAGGTGTAGGTTCCGGTATCTACGGATCGGGACTTAGCTCCGGGCTTTACGGCTCAGGAATCAACTCCGGTCTCTACGGATCTGGTCTCAGCCACGGGCTCCACTACTCCACTCTTGGTTCGGGATCTGGATCGCTCCTTGCAGCCAAGGCAGCTGCTCATGCCGCACTTGGACACTAATGTAAGCATTCTAACTCAAACATGAAACTTTTATTTCTTTTAGTCTCTTGGTCTACTGACAGCAATGTGAGTTATCATTCAGGTAAATTGAAATTAGTCCCTTATGAGGAAGCAGTCCTTCATTCCCAATTAGGAAAACTACTGTTGCATCTAATGAATGTAACTTGTGCATTACCCCGTCTTCTCCACCATTGTCACTCCAGGGCAAATAACTTTCGAGTCCACGGTTGTGGCCGTTTTTAGTTATTCCATCCTTTTCATCATCGGTCTTCATTGTGCCGGTCATCTACCACTACTGTATTCAATGTTTTGTATAGGGAGTGAGTTATTTTTCCCACATGTTCGGTCCATCGAGTTGTTCATGTCAAATCAATTAATCTTTCAATTTTTTGTAATCAAGGCTCAATATGACTGGAGGACATGAGACAAAGTTGCGATTGTTGACGCTCCAGAATATGAAATGCTCAACTGGATCAAAATCCTCATTTGGATCAAAAAAACCTTTTGGATCTGTGGTTTAGAGGGTAGTTACCACAAGCCCGAGGTTCGATGTTGAAGTTGAAAAATCGGGGTTTTTGAAGCACTAGAAATCGTGATAAACCTTAAGACATTTTTTGAAAGCTTTATTATAACAAAACAAAACTTAGACATTATAAGAAACATTGAAATTTAAATCTTCAGTATTTGTCTGCCTGCAATTGCTTTTAAAACTTTTTTAGTACTTCCCTGATAAATCTCGCTTTTGAACAATAAGTATAGGTTGTACTTGTGCAATAAGGTTTTATTGCATAGTATCCTAATAATAGCGTATCGTTCACTTACTTATGTATTGTTTTATTACTCGTTCTGGGTTTAACATTTGGTTCATCAAAGGCTTTATCAGTTAAAAGTTCTAAAAAAGGAATGAAGTCTTTGGTTCACGAAGGAATGAATTGTCATTTTTCTTTTAACTAACTTTATGCTAAAGCTCAATTGATTGATCACCCCAGAAACCCAAGACGTTTATAATCATATTAAACAAAAAAAAAAATTAGCAAAAAAAGTTCATTGCAATATAATTTCATATATCACGTTGTTGTTATTTATTAGCATCTATTTTGTACTACTTAGGCTAATTGGGACTGCCATATTTAGGTTACCGCCTTTCCTAGCCTGGGAGGATTATTATACTGAGTTCGTCTCTTAATAAATTCCTATTTTCCTGTTGAGAATCGAACAATAAGGCTTATCAAGTGAAATTGAGACTAATGCCTTAACTCACATGGCTTACCTGAGCCCCTATTGCCATATACCAGCTCATAATTAATAGCATAAATAATTAATTAAGAATACAGATCTTCGTCTGACATATTTTATTTTACGCCCATCACATCGGAAATAACAATTTTATTCCAAAATTTACCTAAATATATATATTTCGTATGTGCTACATAATAATAACAAACTTTTCTGTAAACTTATTATTATTTATTAAAGTCCACTTTTCTAACATGACCAATTGTGAGAGTCGGGGGGGGGGCGGCTAAGGATTTTATTTAATGAGTACATCAGTAAACAAAATTCCTGTTTCCCAGGTAGGAATCGAACTCACCAGTGAAGGTTTAACATGGCCATAAGGGCCGACCTTTTAATTTACATGGCTAATCTGAACTCCAGGATCTGTGTCCTTATACATAATAATTAAAAACCATAAGGCCGCTGAAAGTGGCGGAAATTTAGTTTTTCAAAAAACCGTGCTATAATGGAAGGAGTGTGCCCAATGCATTTGATTTAGCTGTGCGGTTACCGGACTATCGTGTTCGGATTTTATTCATTCACTCCAATGATGCCCACTCAGCGTCTTTGGCCAATTGAGTAGCTACTTTAATAAAGATGTACTGACTCTTGGCTAATAATGCCACCAAACGTCTAGCATGACCACTTGACACTTCCTTCAAAATATTGAGAGTGGCAGTGGTCTGGTTGTCACTTCATGTGTTATCGAGCGAAAGATTTTAATTTTTTCAGTTACTGAATAAAGGTGATTTATTAAAAACATAAGTCTTACATCAATGTAACTTGGCCATTATGGATCGCAAAACACTAAATATATAGAATATAATTGCTTTAGAGAAACCTATTAATATAAACTTTAAAATTGGGTAAAACAATATGACTTCAATTACTAAATTTACAGTTTCTGTGAATAAAGCGGGATTGGTAAAGTAACGAATGAAATGAAACGTATTTATTTCCATTAAATGTTAACAAAACATATTAGAATACTTCAAAAAGTTTTGTTTTCAATAATAAATTTACTCATATTATGTCACTTAATTTAAATAGCACTTACATTTATATAATAGATTCGCTAGAAGATTAGCCCAAATTCCATGAATAAATTCTATAAAACCTATCATTCAATTAATTATATATAATAAATTCGTATTGTTAATAAACTTAATAATAGTCTTGATAACACTGTAAATATATAACGCCCATTTTTAATTTATTGCTTCACCCTGATATTAGGTTTTGATTTATTAGACACGCCATTAAAACGATGGGGAACTTGTCTCCACCTTAACAGGCAATGGACATGATTATAAATTATTTCTTGACAGATTTTATGATAAATATTTTGTAGTTTTATTTAACATTTTTGATACCATTGAACTTGTTTATTAAAACATTCTTCAGAAATGAAGTACATGGAATACATTAAACTAATTACTTCATGGTCATTGTGGTTATTTTAACACAATATTTTTTTCTGTTTCAGGTTTAATGTCAGTGAAGTACCTGAAAAGTGCCATACATAATGTTGTTGCTCATTGTTGATTTCTTTTTTATAACTTTGTACATATGACTTGTTAAATAAATAATTTTAAGTACACCTTTATCTTTTTTTCTGTTTCTTACACCAGAATCGTTTGTAGATTAAATAAGACATATGCCAATTTATTTCGTGGTCAATAATAATTGATGACAAATTCCTTCATTAAGTTTATTGACTTATTAAAGAATAGTCATCTATATAGTTGGCCATAAGCCAGAAAATGACATATTCTACTCTATTTCAGCTTTCATTTAAATGAATTTTCTTTACGCAATTCATATGTTGAAATAATCATGACTCAAATTTCAAATCTTTAAATGAAATAGAAAAAAAGTCCGTCTCGCAGGGGCTGCGTAAACTAAGCAGATTTCACACGTGAACTTTTACAACAGATAAATTTCACGAGAGCTGAACGGTTAAGGAAACGCCGACCTAGCTTTTGGCGGGAAACTGACTCATCCGTTATCCGCCTAGATTTAATAAAAATGCAAATATCTCGGTTAATATCCAATATAGAGTATAAATGTATATAACAATATTTATAGTAAATTTAATTTCCAATAAGACTGATTTTATACAATTTTTCGATCCGACGTATAGTAACAGAAATATTTCGAATTTTCGAAAAGCCTCCCCTTTAACCCACCCTCTCCCACCATTCCAATTTCAGCCGTTAACGAACTTGATATTTCTTTTTACATAAAACGACTAAACATCGAGTTTGGTAACGATCAAACAAAAATTGCAACCGCTAGAGCGGTAACATATAAATATGTGTGTATATACTTTTGAGCGGACCTCATTATCGTCATCTACTAGGTAGGATCGATGGACATTTGAAGGAAAATGTCTATAATTCCGTCATGAGTACGACCTCAATAGCTGATTTCTCTTAAAGGGCTAAAAGCGACTTAACTCGAAAAAAATAGGAAGAAGAAGAAACACTGGCTAAAAGTTTTGTTTATTAGTTTCAGTATTTCAATTTATGGTGTTAAATGAAATCCTTATAGGAAATAGAAACGTCCATCACGCAGGGACTGTGTGAACAAGCAGATTTCCCTCGTGAAGTTTTATAATAGGTATACCTACATACTGCTAACACAACACCACCGTAAATATTAAGTGAATAAATAGAAACGGCAATAATAAATCATTGTCAATTTTAATCAACTTAAGAAACCTTCCCCCTAATGGCGGGAAACGTCTCAAATGTAAACAAACAATAACTTCAACATATTAGAATATAACATATTAATTTTATTGAAAACTATGTACAATATCGAGTACTGCAATTTAAAAAGACTCAGGATAAATTTTATCTCAAACCAAATCATATCTTAGTAGTTCAAGAATTTAATACGGGGGGGTAACAAGAACAAATTTGCATGTATCTCGTATCGGCTTTGAATAATTTGGTATATTATATAACACGAAAATTAAATGAAAATTGCGACCGCTAGAGGGGTAACAAACAAATATATATATATATATATATATATATATATATATATATATATATATATACAAGAATTGCTCGTTGACTTCTCACTAATGTTTGGGAAAACATTTTCAATAAGAGCTAATTGAGAGTCTACAAATCGACAAAAGTCGTTGGTAAGAGTAATTAATCCAGATGTCGCATCAACTGGGACTTTTCCATTTCCAACAGCTAACAATTGTTTGGAAAATTGTGCAGCACTTTGATCATTTTGAAGTTGAACTCTCATATTAGTGGTTTGCGATAATGTTTTTACGTTATCCCATAAAGGTGATGCCTTCAGGCAATCATTCAATTCATCTGCAGGCGTTACACGGGGAATTACTGGCAACGTCTGCCTGAAATCGCCTGCCAACAATATCATCAAGCCGCCAAAGATGTTATTTCGCCGAAGATCCTTCAGTGTGAAGTTAAGTGCTTCAAGTGATTTCTTATGTGCCATTGTGCACTCATCCCAAACAATGAGCTTGCATTGTATCAACAATTTTCCCATTGCACTGGATCGGGAAATATTGCATGTTGGAGTATCAATTGCGTTTAAATTGAGTGGCAACTTAAGCGCAGAATGTGCAGTACGACTGCCATCTAGAAGAGTCGCCGCAATTCCAGATGATGCTAACGCCAAAGCTATGTCACATCTTCATCGAATAGTGGCCAAAATCAATGAAATGACAAATACTTTCCCTGTTCCTGCAGGTGTGTCCAGGAAGAATAGACCACCAGTATTATTGCCCACCGCTTGCATTAATGTTTCGTGTACTTGTTTTTGCTGTTCATTCAGCATCGGCACATTATTTCGAACGAATTCCTGCAATGTATCAACATTGTATTGCAGCTCTCGATTTAATTCTTGGTTAATGCATCGTGCATCGATCGATTTGGCGAAATCATTCCTACTTCAATCAGTAGCTTGTTTGCAATAGCCAAGCATTGATTCTCAATCAGAATCAATCCTTCATTGTAGATTTCATCGGTTATTTGGATATCAGGATTATGCGTTTGAATGCGCAAGCGATGCAAGATATCTTCACATGTGTCGTCTTTGTATTTGTTCCATAACTGAATTGATTGTGAAGGAAAACATGTGGTGATGATAATTGCGAACAGCGTTCGTATTTGGTACGCATTTGATGAAACAACTGAATCCGCAAGTGTTAACCCTAGAACTACCAAGGGGGGGGGGGGCTCCACGAGCCCACAACTTTTTGTTTTTGTTCCCTATCACCCAATTTTAATGGGATATTTTTGATATTTTATGTATTCCTCAGAAAAACATCCTAGAGTGAGGGCATAACAATAAAATTAAATAAAAAAATTTCTATGTTGAGAAAAAAAAAATTTTTTGACGTGTGGGCTTGAGGAGCCCCCCCACCCCTGGGTAATGCAAGGGGTAGTTATACACTTAAGTACCACGGGGGGGGGCTCCTCGAGCCCACTGATATTTAATACTACTTTTAACTAGTAATTCAAGTGTTATTAATTATATTGCTCAAATAATAATTACTTTGATGTAATTTTAACATACACAAACCTTCTCAAGTTTTTTTTTTCTCAAAAAGAAATATATATATTCTCCCCAAATAATTTTTTTTTCATATAAAAATATATTACTGAGATGGTTATAATTATTGCTCCTGATAGGTACTTTTTTAGAAAAGAGAAGATTTTCTAGTTTTTCCCAACTAGGGGAACAGTTAGTCCATGCAGCATCCTGGATAAACACTCGGAAAAAAAATTATTGTGCAAAAGCACCCATAATTGCATTACGAATCTGATAATTATATTTTCTTAAATTATTATTCTATTATAATGTTATAATAACTTCGATATAGATAACTTTTTATTCTAACAATGTTTAGATATGTTCCTCCAGTAGAATAAAATTACAAAAGTCATCCTTTTTTCCCCATCCGAACTTTTGTTTTTAAATTTTTTTTTATTTTTGTATTTCAATTTTTTTTTTGGCAGATGTTATAAGAAACGTTCATTAAACATAATCCAATAGAAATAAAAGTTTTAAAAAAATTATAGAGCCAAAATAAATGGTTTTTATTGTTGTGGGCTCGAGGAGCCCCCCCCCCCTTGGTAATCCATGCGACCTGGGAGAGGCCGGTAATACTAGGGTTAAATCCCAATGAGAATCGTTTTCCAGCGAACCCAATAGTTGACATGCTTCTCGATATGTTTGGCATTGGTGGCCATTCACAGTTTTCAAATGCGCAAATGATTTTGGTCCACGTACATTTACCAACAGCAGTCGCAAATAAAAACATTCATCATTTCTAGGATGCATGCGACCTAGTGCATCAGTGGAAAACACCTGTGGCCAATCTGGATCTGGGGTTCCTTGTTTGCGACGTTGGAATTTCTTTGTTGATTGATTCCAAGTGTAATACGTGGGCATTTCAACGCACATCAGCGTCGCTGCGAATGAATCTGCTTCACACATTGCAAAGAAGCTAGTCAATGTTGTCGATGGTGGTCTCTCAGCTCGTTGTGCCGCATTAGCCTCAGTGAAGTAAACTCTTTGGCCATTTTCCAAATGCATTGCTAAATGTACAACTGTGGGATATCTTTCATGAATTTGAAATGAAAATAATCGCCACAGTGCTTCATTAGTACTGACGTATCTGCCCATTTGGAAGTTGTTGATTTCGTCATTCGCATTTTCCGATGCAATACCAAACACAGCCATGTCACTGCCTCTTGTGACGTACTTGCACAAATATTTGATTGATTTGGCCGAATGATAACACTCAACGTTTGCATGTGTTTCGAAAATTCGTGATAGCAACGGGCAATATGGTACAATGAATTCATTTCAGATCTCAATCTCTTGATTTTGAACTTTAACTTTGATAGTTCGACCATTATCATCTTTTGAACGCCGACGATAAACTGGATAACCATAGTTCCCTGTGACTGTTACAGCAAAAAACGGTCAAGGATATCGTTATGTGCACTTTCCATCAGCCATGCAAGGTGATAATGGATTTAATGCGCCGCACGGTCCATGCACCATCTGTGTCGTCACAATGTCGTGTAGATGGGGATCAGTGACTGGATCAGGAATTTCAGCTGATATGATGCCATCCACTTCATTTGAATGTAATTTGTTCAGCAACCAAATTAGGATATGAGCATGCGGTAGTCCACGCTTCTGCCATTCCACCGAGTACATATAACAACGTGTGTCACCAAAAACTCAATACTTAGTAAGCACATCCATCATAACCTTGAGTTTTTGCTGAAATACTCTTGCGATTATGTCATGGCGATCTTGCGGTTTTTGGCCCGGTTCCAACTCACATTCAATTTCTGTCCACTTCGGATTGCATGTGAACGTAATAAATAAATGGGCTTCCGATATAAGATGATGGGAGAATCGTCAGACGTCCAATATTCTGAACATCACCATCTGTATGAATAGCATCACGCAAGTGTATATTGTCCTCAGATCGTAGCTTTGCCTGATTGAATCGGATAAACGCTAAACGTTCGGTCTCGACTTTGACATACATGTCGACAGCGAATTGCTGGAATAGCCGACGGCACTTCAGAATGACATTCTCCTCATGTGTACGAATCATCATACGATACATGGTGATTCATTGCGCTTAGATTTTTATTCGTTGATACGCCTGAAAATGCAAAATTAAATGAATTGTTAATGGAAACCAATAATAGCAATAATTAGTGTGTGAATATTGTACCTGTAATTGGATCGACCATCTTCAACGTGATGTCGTATCCGTCTTGCCCTTGCCAATAAATGATTGGATATTGTAACGCATCGTACAAACGATGTGTCTCGTTTACACGATGCATGATATTGCTTCTTCGCTGAACGACAATGTCTCGCGATTTAGTTGGATCGCCAACAATAATTGCAGCAACATCATTAACGGTGGGTGCATTGAATCTTCGCACATGTTCACCTGTTGGGGTCTTATGACAAATTTGTGCGTATCCGATGGCATTCGTTCCAATGCTGTTTTGAACATATTAACCACAGCATTATTAGCGTGAAAACATGCTTGCAACTGTTCAATAATTCGTCTCTTTAACTGTTGTGTTCCCTGTATATTGCACCGCACATTCAGCTGATCCACCATCGACGAAATGAAATATATTTGCAGAAATTGATGCGGTTCTTCTGGTGTTGGCACCATTGAACCATGCAAATGATATATTTGTCCTTGTATCTGTAATTGCAAACAATCATCTGTTGAAGAATACGGTGTAACTTCTGGTCGTGTGATGGTGCAGTGTGTGGTGTATATGTAGTTATGTGTTGTAATTCATTGTGTTGGTGTGAGTGATTGGTTATGTGTGTTGTATCTTTTACCTTGCAAGTCGGCATGAAGCCGCCTTCTCGAATGATATTAGCTCCAAAGGAAGTCATGCGAAAGCAGTTATTGTATTCAAGGATGTGTTGCAGAAAAATGGCTGGAATCGGGATCACTTCCATCGAACAATGGTTTCAGTGGCTGTGGTGGTGTAAGTAATGGATCCAGTTCGACTTTTCCACTTGCACAGCACAATCCAGCCGTTTCTCTTTTGAACTTTAACGCCTTGCAATATCGGCATATAGTCGTCATTGGTCCAATATCTAAATTTTCATCATCACTGTAGTTCGCAGTGGGATCATATTGGAATGCCAAGCGATTGTATGATGCCAATGATCTTCGTGTGCTCACGCGTTGTCTCAATCAGGCATTTTCTCTTATTATATTTTGTCTTTCTTCTCTTAAGTTCTGTGAATATACTTGTTGATGGCTTGCATGTCTTTTGCGGCGGCCGATGTTCGTAAGTCGTCCTCTAGGCATTTTGACTATGGACAGAGTGGTGAATTTAACCTCAAATGCACGATCCACATAATTTACACAGTTCAACGTACCACCTTAAAGACAAATGCCTGCTGTTGAAATTGAATAAAAATTTGCACAATACACGTGATTGATTTGATCCTTTCCAATTTAAAAGATAGGAAACCAATAACTTATTTTTTTTACTTATAATTCACAATTTCAAAGTGAACACAATACCAGTTTGTCACGTGAAATTAACTGAGCAGAGAACAATGAGTAGCTGTCAAACAATGTATCACGCACCGGCGCCATCTACTTAAAATATTGGTTTGTAGTGCATGCTATGTATCAGAGATGGCGCTGTATGTGAAAAAAGAATTTCCCGCTTTTATGTTGAAATTTTTCCTGAATTTTCTTTGCTATAAACCTCACGGAGCCCGAGACCTTTCCAACGAATGCAAAACCGTGGAAATCGGTTCGTGCGTTCTGGAGTTATAGCGTCAGGAAGGAAAACCCGACTTATTTTTATATAGTAGATATATATACAGTTTTGAGTGAGGGTAATTTTCGTCATCTACTTGGTAGGATCGATGGGCAATTGAAGAAAAATTTCTAAAATTGCGTCATGAGTATGATCTCAATTGCTGATTTCCCTTAAGGGAAATCTGCTAAAATGTCCACTGCTATCCACCCAAAGTTATTAATATATTTACTGCGCCGTGACGTTTCGGCTTATATAGGACAACTTAAGATAAACCTATACATTGCTCTCCCAAAATAAAAATATATAATTCGTCACAACTAATCCTTACTGAGTCCCATAAAAGTAATCAAAAAAAAACGGCCGACATACTCCAAGAATATGGACTGAAGACCGAAAATATATGCCAAACGTCTACACCAGTTTTAAAAAAAAGCATTAGAACCATTGACAATCATTTGTATAAAATAAAATAAAGCTCAACATATGCTGTCCTCAGAAAACTAGTCACTCATCTGCTCAAAATATAATTAAATCAAATTCAATTCCGTACAAAAAAAAGTCCGTCACGCAGGGGCTGCGTAAACTAAGCAGATTTCCCACGTGAAGTTTTACAATAAAGAAATCTGCCTAATAACAACTGTAGTAGTAAGAAACCTCTAAAACTAAAACATTATTTAGGGCGTAATAACCCAGTAGTTTCTAGCCCCAAAAAACAGTTAACCTAAGTCCGAACATAGCCTACTGATGACCACACGCAGAATACAAATGCAAATATCTCGGTTAGTATTCAAGATACAGAATAAATGTATAGAACAATATGTATAGTAAATTTAATTTGCATTAAGATTGATTCTATGCAATTTTTCGATCCGACGCATAATAACGGAGATATTTCGAATTTTCAAAAAACCCCTCTCTAAACCCCCCCTCCCACTGGTCCGATTTAAGCCATTAACGAACTTGATCTTCCTTTTTACATAAAACGATCAAATTCCGAGTTTGGTAACGATCAAACAAAAATTGCGACCGCTAGAGGGTTAAAAGACAAACATATATATATATATATATATATATATATATATATATATATATATATATATATACTTGGCAACCAAATGTATGCTGTTCGATGCACTTAGTGAAAGTGTACTCTTGTTTTTATCAGAAATATGGGGCCCTGGTTATTCGGATGTGATTGAGAAAGCTCAATTAAACTTCTATAAATGGCTTATGTGGCTCCCTAAAAACACGCCTAATAATTACATTAGAATAGAATTCAACCGTACACACACCCCATTGAAAAGTTTCAAAAGGATGTTGAATTGGTAGAAAGCTCTACAAGAGAAGTTGGCAGATGATGACTGTGTTACATGCTCCTAAAGGAATTATCTGTTAATTATTCAATGCCATTTAATTGGGCGAATGAACTGGAAGGGTATCTTGGATGCATAGGAGGAAACTTGGTGGAATTGGAAAGGGTGGAAAATACTAATGGAAAAATAAACACTTATTTAGAGCTCTCGAGAAACATTTAGTTTCGTTAGATATTGATAGAGTTTTAGATGAATTTGCTCTCTTGGCAGAGGCGAGGAGTACCTATACCAAAATGTGCCATTTTTTAAGACCAAAGTAATATCTCAAATCTGCTTATTAGGTACTAAAAATCAAAGATTGATAGTTGGTAGGATAATTTAGATATTCAATCCAGAAAAACCATGCCCCCTTTGCGAAGATATCTAAGACACCGTTTCGCATTTCATCCTTACATGCCCCGTTTTAGCAGAGAGAAGAAACCACCTCCTGAAAAGTCTCAACATTCCACAGTAATCCATGGATAATTTGTTTGACCTTATGGACAAGAATAAAACTAAATATATATGTTTTCATACTTAAAGGTCTTTACGTCTGAGGGGAAAAATACAAACAATATTGTTACGTTTTATTAAAAAAAAACAGTAATAAACGTTAATAAGAGTTCTTCTGGATTGCAAAATTAAACACACACAAGTTTCAAAGTTTATCACTGCACAATTTATTTCACAATGCACAATACTCTTGGTTAACTATTACTACTCACAGTATTACACTGATAGTGTCACTGTTCTTCAGATTTCACAGTCCAATAATTCACTCGCGGTTACTGAACTTCCCATAAAACGACGGCACTGCACTGTCTTAAACACGGCACTAAACTTTTGCTTACAGACACGGCACGACACTGTTCTTCACGCCACAACACTTTACCGCACGGCACTAAGTCGCAATGAAGCGCTGATCATCCCTCGAAGACCGTCGAGCGTCAACTGACTGTGGGGTACAGTGAGACTTCCTTTTAAATGCTTGTACGGGGTGTACAGAAAGTTCTAAGCCTGGTGTACTTATGATACCTCAGCTGTCAAGGTTGTTTTGGAAGGTTTTGACAACAATTTATTTTTGACCGGGTTACAGATGTTGGAAAAAGCGGAGGAATAAGTGCGTTGCGGTTGAGGGGGACTATATTGAAAAATAAAAATATGTAAGTTGAAATCAGGCTTAGAACTTTCTGTACACCCGGTAGAAGTGTCTAGGCAAGGAAAGTTCATGAACTTCCTGGAAGGTCCCTAATTAGATTCGCTCGTTCCACTAGTCTTTGTTCCTTCTCTCACGCGGCTCTCTCTTTGTGTATTCGCCCACTCATCCAATTCTCGCAACAATATAATTATTAAAGTAAAATTAATGTTTTATGTTTTTTTCCTATAATAGTTATTGTATATAGTTTTTGTTTTTTGTTATTGTTAAATGTCTCTGTTTATGTTTATATAAAGAAAAGATAAACGAAAAATGTAATCATGAACATGGGCTGAACCCTTGCTATAAATTTTTAAAAGCAATAAAAATATTCATTCATTCATAAAACATTTAAAAGCAATAATTTTTTATTTTACCCATATACCTTGGTGGGCTGATTAGGAGGCTGAACGAAACGGGTAAACTCAAAATGGAGCAGCTTGTTTGTTTCCTTTTTCAGATAAAAAAAAATATCTTCAGTATCAACTAATCCATTTTAATTATTTTTCTCACTTGCCAGACGCTTTGCCGTCCTGGGCAATTAGAAACAGGGTAATTTTGTAAATTTTTGTCTCTCGTACATTAAGACAATTCATAATTTTCTTAGATACTTATAGTATTAACCAACCGTCAAAGGTATTCCTCCAAGACAGTATTACCATAAACCAACATGAGAATAAAGAAAACTCATATAATAATGATCCTTATGGTTATTTGTCAACAATATCAAAACTTTGACCAGGTAGGTTTAATAACCCTAATACGTGCTAAGACATAATTGACTGTAATCATATATATATATATATATATATATATATATATATATATATATTATATTCAAAAATTATAAATAAATAAAATTGAGAATTAAAAGGTTAATGGGTATTTAAAATTTTTACAGCCAAACAATTATTATAAATCATTTAAAAATAATAAGTATGTATCACCCCGAAACCATCTTTGCCTTAATCTTATTTTCATTTCTTTAACATTTATAGCATAATTTGTATTTAAATTCATTGTGTCTGTTTTAATTTTCCTCTTACCAGACTTTGGTCCCTTGTGTAATATTGTTAAATTGTCAAATGCCAAATTGTGTTCTGCAATATTGCAGTGATGGGGCTCAGGTTAGCCATGTGAGTATATGGCGTAGGTCTTTAATTTCACATGGTAAATCTAGAGTGGCGAGATCGACTCCCGCCTGGGTGACTAGGGATTTATTTATTGATGAATTCATTAAATAAAATCCTTAGGCTGACCCCGTCTAGAAAAGGTTGGTGTAACCTGTAGAAAACCCGTCCCAGTTAGCCATAGGTGTACACATTATTTTTAATTTTTATTTTACGTCCACTTTATGCAACTTGGCTAATCGGGACGGGTTAACTACAGTTTACCATCCTTTTCTAGCCAGGGTGGGACTAAGGAGTTTATTTACTGAGGCCGTCATCAAATAAATTTCCACTGCCCAGGGCGGGATTCGAACCCACCACTCTAGGTCTGCCATGGACCAATGCCCTAACTCGCACGGCCATCCCAAGCCCGGTGTACAAATTGATCGTTAATAAATAATAATAATAACATTACAGTGCTGCCAATGCAGTTTTATTCTCTTTTTTTTTACACCAATCTTTTGTTTTTAAATACATTTTCCTAAGAGGCAGTACTTGTTTCCCCGAAGTACTTTTTGGTTCAATCTTAACAACTCATTTCATGAACACATTTGCCTCCTTTGCTAATTCAATTTTGATGTTTATTATTATTCATTAATCTCCTTCTTTTGCTACTATGGCTAATTGGGACGGGTTATCTAAAAATTACCACCCCATCTAGCCAGGGTAGGACTAAGGATTTTATTTAAAGAGTCCGTCACCATAAACAGATGCTTTTTATACAATTTATTATGAATTGTATACAATATATTACGAAAATTATATAATCCCCTTAAAAATTTAGAATCTTTAAAGAGGATGGCATATCATATTTTTAATTCATTGATTATATGTAGATAAACTGAATTAGACGTGTAAATATATTCAACTACTTCCTGAACTTTGTTTTATTTTCGGTGTATAATATTTTGGTTTTATCAAAATTAAATTTGTGTATTTCTTGTATTGAGTGCTATGCTAATCCTAACTCCTTTTACTGTTGTTATTTGCCTTTGTAGAATTTTGGACTTGTTAAAGAGAAAATCACCTTTTCCCACTTTGTCCATAAATAAATAATTAAAGAATAACAGTTTTCAGATAAAACGTTATTTACATAATCGAGCTTTTCCGTCGGAATAAACCCTCCCCCTCCAAGTTAAAAATTCCAATTCTCATGAAACCTCTGTAGGTGTAAGATAGTTGACTCAAAAATATAAAGTCTATAGAGCGTTCCGTTAACAAACGGACAGATAAATAGACACTCACTCGGTCGTTATCCGCCCACATTTAATAAAAATGCAAAAATCTCGGTTAATATTCAAGATAGAGAATACCTGTAGAGAACAATCTTTATAGTACTTAAATTTAATTTGCAATAAAATTGATTTTATATAATATTTCGGTCCGACGTACAGTAACGGAGATAATTTCGAATTTTTGAATATCCTACCCCTAAACCCCCCTCCCATTGGTTCGATTTCGGCCATTAACGAATTTGATCTGTCTTTTTACATAAAACGCTTAAATATCGTGTTTGGTAACGATCAAACAAAAATTGCGACCGCTAGAGCGTTAACATACATACATATATATATATATATATATATATATATATATATATATATATATATATATATATATATATATATATATATTTATAATTTTGAATTGATCTTTCGTCATCTCCTGGGTAGGATTGATGAACATTTGAGGACATTTTTTGAAAATCGCGTCATGAGTTCGATCTCAATAGCTGATTTTCCTTAAGGGAAAATGTACCCACGCCGTATTTAAATAGAAATTCAAACTAACCATAGGATTGTATTTATATAAAGCACTAGCTAAAGTACCCGGCTTCGCCCGGGTAATCATTGGAGGCTGAGCGAAGATGGTGTTTTTTTTTTTTGGCGTTTACTTTGTATAATATTTTTACATTTTCCAGTCTGAATGCTTAGGATTTACACCCTACTCCGGAGTGCTGGGGATATGTTAATAGTTAAAAGTATTTTTTATGTGCTTAATTTTACAAAATACACAATATTTTAATTATATATTTTATATCATGAACTACTTTATTCATAGGCTAAATGGCAAAAATTGTTTTCATTCAACAATTACAGTGTGAAATTTATGCAATTATTATATTTTCAATCTGCAATCGTTTAAGGTTTTATGTTCAATGCAAATTGATTCTTATGTGATCGATATTTAGCTCTTCCAGGAAAACCAATGATTATAGCAGTTAATGCCAGAAATCGGCCTTAGGGGAGGGGGAGTAATTGAAAATTCAAGGTATTTCAATTTCTGTGTTGTCAGATCGATAAATTTTATACTGGCAATATTATTGGAATTGTAATATACTACAACTCATGTTTTATTTTATTAACATCTTTTCTTGAACTCGAATATCAACGGAATTATTTGTATTTTTTTTTGTTTGGTTTCACCCATTTTTAAGCCCCTACTAACTAGTCTAATTCCTTCTTTCATAGGGTTCTTACTGAGGTATAAATAGAGGATAGATTGTGAGATGCGTGGGTAGTTACATTAGCTAAGAAATTAGTTATATACAACTTTCCGATCTATCATATCTTAAGGGAGATACGCCGTCTAAGCCCCCACTTTCCTTGGTCCGTTTTTAGCCATTGACGTACTCTTCTTTTACATAAAACGTTTAAATATCGTGTTTTATAACGATCAAACGAAAATTGCGATGAAACAAATATATATATATATAATATATTTATATTGGGGTTCAGGTTAGCCATGTGAGTTAAAGCGTTGACCTTAATTACACATAGTAAACCTAGAGTGGTGAGTTCAATTCCCGCCTGGGCAATACGAATTCATTTAGTGACGGAATTCATTAAATAAAATCCTAAGTCTGACCCTGGCTAGAAAAGGGTGGTAACCAGTAGATAACACGTCCCAATTAGCCTTAATCGCAAAAAGTGAACGTTAATAAATAATTTAATTAATTATATATAAATATATATATATATATATATATATATATAAATATATATATATATATATATATTATCATTTGAGAGATATGGTCGATGGACAATTGAAGAATTTGTTCACGAAGGCAAATATCCAGGTTCAGCCTTAGATCTCTCAATTCAGAGATTCTGAGAATATGTATAGATGATGACTCTGAGAGAAGAGATGACGGAAATGAGGTCTGTTTAAAATTACACATATATTATATTGACACATATTTATTAGATATATGTATACAAATACTTGTCTGTTATCACTCACGGTGTTTCAATTTTTGTTTACCAAACTCCAAACAGAAGCCTTACATTTACTAACAGATTTACCTTTTAGGAACTCAGCTATTGAGGTCGTACTTATGAAGCGACATTCGAAATTTTTCTTCAAATGACCATCGATCCTAACTAGCAGATGACGAAATGGAGGTCCGTTTTTGGTTTGATCGTTACCAAACTAGATATTTAGGTGTTTTAGGTAAAAATAAAGATCAAGTTCGTTAACGGCTAAAGTTGTACAAGGAGGAGGGGGGTTTAGAGGGAAAGAAATGAAAATACAAAATAACTCCGTTATTATAAGTCGGATCCAAAAAGTGTATAGAATCAATCTTATTGCAAATTAAAATTAGTATAAATACTGTTATATACATTTATTTTCTGTCTTGAATATTAACCGAGATATTTCCACTTTTTGGCCTTGAGTAAACCCCCAATTCTACAGATGTTGCTGGAACAATACTCTTTTATTTAACAAACTACATTATTCAAAGCTCAAATATTGTTTTCCTGAGACGGTACCAGATACATGCAAATATGTTCTGGTGCTCCTCCCCCCCTCCATCTTAAATTTTTACACTACTAAAATTTGATTGATTGCGATAAAAATTATTCTGATTCATTATAAAACACAGTGCTAGATTTTTCCAAAATGAAACTGGATAGATGTTATTTGTGAAGAATAATGTTTCTTATGGCGCTAAAGTTGACTTTCTAACCTCCTCCATAATTTTTCTGGTGCACTTAGCTTGGGAATTTTTCATATAAATGCAATTAGACAGTTTTATATTGGCGATTTATGGCACATCCTTGAGTTGTAAATCACCCAAAACCGCATTAACACATCCCGTGTGAGCTCCTTGCCAGGCAAGGAGAGCCGTCCCAACCCAGGTAGCGACGTCCTTCCCTGGCAAGGACCTGCCCTGGGTATTCCCAACTGGAATTGGAGGGGGTACGCTCTTTAAAATCGACTCCGGATGCCTTCATTCGCCTTCTCCGGCTGATAGACTCCCGCCAAAATAAATGTACACCCAGAAAGTTTTACCCTCCCCCCTTCAAATGGAACCAAGGTTCAGCAAAAGGGGCTATCTTCCCGACTGCAACAGGTAGTCATCAGGCTACATTCTTTACAAAAACCATCATAAAAGCGTGGTATTAGTTAAAAAAAAAAAAAAAACATCATTCGCCTCAGACAAGTGTCTTGCATCTAACAGTGTAGTTCGTTTCCGATTTTAGTGGATTTTTTTCAAGTTTTTATCAGAAAATTCTTCTTTTTTTTAAGGTAAGCATTATTACTGTGATTTTTAAAGTATTTAACACATTATAAAGCAAATTATTTTTATGGGGTTTTAAAATAATAATAATAATGATGGTTTGTATTATTTATAGGTATCAAAATTTTGAAAAATGGAAAAACGAAGTGTGAAAAAAGGGGTTCTGACCAATAGAGGATAAATTAATATCATTCAAAACTCCTGTGATTCCCTTATCCCCGAAAATACCCACAAAATGGCTGCACTTCCCTAGTTTTACCCCATTCACGGGTAAAGGGAATAAGGGGTTGCAAAAAAAAATTGTATGCAATGCAGTGATGCCATCGGAGAAGACGGGAAAAAAGTGAGAAACCAAACTATTTATTATTGCCCTGAATATCCTGAAAAACCCAGGCTTTGTCTTGAGACCTGTTTTAAATTGTACCATGGTCGGAGAGAAGTTATTACAGTATAATATGTATTTGTATATCTGTAAACTGTTATCACCTGTAAGAATAGTATGCAATTGAACAATTGATGTTTATTATGTAATAGGTAATGCAATACACAATATAGAAATAATAAATTTATTTGCTAACGAATAGTGTGTTATTTTAACCCGTTTTCATTGCTTGTTATTTTAAACCGATCATGTGCTTTGCGGGTTGCCTAACCGGCGACGTCCGCTGGTAGCGAGCTCCTTGCCAGGCAAGGAGCTAATTAAATAAGTTAATTACCATTAAAAAATGTGTTGGTAGGCATATAAGCTAGGTTATTTGTTAAATAAACATGTTTTTGATTTAAAATAGTAAAAAAAATAAATCGCTCCTGAGAAAAAAATAATAATTTCACAATCGCACGCAATGTGTTAAACCAAACTTTATCAGGTAACATCAAAAAGAAGCATTGTATCAAAAACACAAAAACGCATTTTTAAGATCAAATTATATTATTTAAATCCGAAAAACTGATTTTTTTGAAAGCTGTGTAGGTCAAACCGCTGAGTGGATTTTCCAGATTGCGATAACGTTTTGTTTCTCATGGTCACTTTTTCCTTTGATAAATTGTCGAATTTGAGATACGTCCCACTCCCGGCGAGATAAGCCCTTCCGGGAATCATTTATCCCTAACCTCCTCCACGACACATTGAACTAGGTACTAGTTTCTAGGAACAATGTCATCGAAATTGAATGTCTTTTCTGTCTGTTTGTCCGCCCGTTTGTTACTCAAAAACGTCAATGAGGAATTTCATGTAATTTTGTATTTGTGAGTCAACTATCCCTGGGTACAACATAGGCTATTTGAAAATCCGAATTTACCCAGGGGGTGGGGTGGTTTACTTAGATGTGAATACACATATTCATCAATGTATTCATTAGTATTGGTTTAATAAAAAAAAATGTAAAGAACGAATTGTGTTTAGAATACTAACTTTGGTCCTAATTCGCTATCTACTTTTTTTGAATTTTGAAATTGTGAATTTATTTGAAGTAAAATAATTGGTAATATCAATTTATTCTAAAACATATTATAAAAGCTCTACATTCATAGTGAAAACACGGTTAGCTTCTCTCCAGTGAAATAATAAGAACAGAAAGCTAAATATTCAGTCTAAAGTCTTAGTGTCCAGTTACATTTTATTGAAAATGTGTCTGTTGGAGATGTCTCATTATTGTGTCTGTACATGGACTGTTGTCGTGTAGTAGTTCTATAAGGTTGGTGAGTATATTTATGAATTATGGCTTTCGTATGGATGAGTGTTTACTTGGAATAACCTTAATAAATTTCTAAGGGAAACTCTTTTTGTTTCAACCGACTACAGAGGGTGACAAAGCCTGCTAATAACTTCGCCTTCATTTCATACTGGATATGAGGTGAAGTCAAATGCTTGGATGACGCAAGGTTTTTTTGTCGGGAAACAAAATATTCATTTCCTCATGAACGATAATAAGTTCGTCAAGGTTCGTCCAATAGCAATTCCATGATTGAAATTGATTTTAATAATGAACTTTTTATGTCGGTTCCAAAATACTAATTGCTCAAAATTTTGATATTTAAACGTACGTCAAGTGGGGAGGGGGTTGTAGCAATAGAATTATGGTATACAAAGTCCATAGTCCAGAAATCTGAAAATTGAATTTTGTTCCTATATTTATATATCAAAGTTCGTTAGCCAGAAAAATCTTTGTAGAAAGCGTATTTTGTAGATAATATAAAATAATTGAGCTTAAACCAGAGGATTTGCATTCAGCCATATCATGGGTAAAATCACATATTAACGAAATTCTTTTTACAACTAATACTAACTATTCTTATATTTACTATAGTATTCATCATTCAATGCGTCTGTGTGACACTTCCTTCATTTATTGGTCACACTTTACCATATTGCAAGACACAATTCAAAAAGGCATACCGACATTATTTTGTAATTTTATGTTTTTATTAGCAAAATATAAAGGCTCACGCCAAAATAGTGTACAGGAATACAGTAACCTTTAACCCTAGAACTACCAAGGGGGGGGGGCTCCTTGAGCCCACAACTTTTTGTTTTTGTTCCCTATCACCCAATTTTAATGGGATATTTTTGATATTTTATGTATTCATCATTAAAACATCCTAGTGTGTGGGCATAACAATAAAATTAAATAAAAAAATTTCTATGTTGAGAAAAAAAAATTTTTTTGACGTATGGGCTCGAGGAGCCCCCCCCCCCTTGGTAATGCAAGGGGTAGTTATACACTTAAGTACCAAGGGGGGGGCTCCTCGAGCCCACTGATATTTAATACTACTTTTAACTAGTAATTCAAGTGTTATTAATTATATTGCTCAAATAATAATTACTTTGATGTAATTTTAACATACACAAACCTTCTCAAGTTTTTTTTTCTCAAAAAAAAATATATATATTCTCCCCATATAATGTTTTTTCATATAAAAATATATTACTGAGATGGTTATAATTATTGCTCCTGATAGGTACTTTTTTAGAAAAGAGAAGATTTCCTAGGTGTTCCCAACTAGGGGAACAGTTAGTCCATGCTGCATCCTAGATAAACACTCGGAAAAAAAAATTATTGTGCAAAAGCACCGATAATTGCATTACGAATCTGATAATTATATTTTCTTAAATTATTATTCTATTATAATGTTATAATAACTTGGATATAGGTAACTTTTTATTCTAACAATGTTTAGATATGTTCCTCCAGTAGAATAAAATTATATTTAATTTAAAGTCATCCTTTTTTCCCCATCCGAACTTTTTTTTTTAATTTATTTTTATTTTTGTATTTAATTTTTTTTTTCACAGGTGTCATAAGAAACGTTCATTAAACATAATCCAATAGAAATAAAAATTTAAAAAAAATTATAGAACCAAAATAAAAGGTTTTTAAGGTTGTGGGCTCGAGGAGCCCCCCCCTTGGTAATCCATGCGACCTGGGAGAGGTCGGTAATACTAGGGTTAAAGTATAATGTTTGTTGGTAGTATATCGAGTATGGGCATAGGTTTCTTCGTCGAGAGGTTGAAATCAATTCAGTGCAACCCATAAAAAAAACAATTTTAAACAACAGATTAACTAAGATATATTTATTTATTTTTTTACAGAGAGTTTTCCTGATATGTGCACTGGTTGCATGTGCATTTGCTGAGGATAAATCCAAGAAGACAGAAAAGAGAGGAATCATCATTGTCGGGAAACAAAATATTCATTTCCTCATGAACGATAATAAGTTCGTCAATGTTCGTCGAATAGCAATTCCATATCTCACGCGTAAAACAGCAAATTCACGAAAGGGATTAGTCAAAGCTAAGCTAACCAAATATTTGACAATTATGGATTCAATTCATTCAATTGCCGAATTTCACCTCAAGGGTATTAAAACTTGCTGATTGTACAGTTATGGTTCGTGTTACAGAATGTTTCTGCTATGTGGTGAAAATAACAAGACGGCATCTGCATGAGTTAATTAAATTGTTATATTTACACAGGAAACCATTTCTACTTGTACCCGTCAACGATATATATATATATATATATATATATATATATATATATATATATATATATATATAAAAAAACTAACATACCTTAAAGTTTAGCATATTCCACCTATGCTATATCTACAACCGACAATTTCCTAAATTTTATCTTTTGTTTATAAAAATAGTCAAAACTTTTTGAAAGACACCACACAGACAAATAACAGACTGAAAATCAAGAAAAAATTTCAACAATTACTAATTAATATATATATATATATATATAATATATATATACATATATATATATATCAGCCTTATTAAAATACTAGTCTTGTATACAAAACATGAACTGAAACGACTTGCCGAGTTGGAGTACAGTTTATGATAAGGAGGTTAGTTGATTGTAATGGTCTAGCTTAATTTAATAATGAAGAGGCGCTTTTATTTTTTAAGGCAATAAAAAAATGTTTAGGTCACACTAAACTCTCTCTGGGGGTTGATGCCATGGTTGAAAAAAGCGGTCAATACTTCCATTGGGTTTTAAATGTTTACTTCAGAGCCAACATGCGAGGTCCTGTCTCATCCCTAGTGCACTGTTAAAATCAAGACACACTCAATAGAACATATATATATATATGTATATATATATATATATAGATATATATATATATATATATATATATATATATACATTAAAAAAAAAGTATTTAAAAACTTTGTAGAGACCATGATTTTTAAAAAAAAACATCAGTAACTTAAGTGTTAGCCATTAAAAAAAACTTATACAAAATTTAAAAATACAACTTAACATCATCAATTTTTTCTAAATAACATTACTTTTATATAATTTACTACCTCTAAATCTACAATAAAATATGATCAAATGAATACCCCCTTATCTTCCCTAAAAAATCTCTTATAAATAAATAATGAATGGAAAAGTAATATGCAATCAGCCAGCATCCTCTATAAATCGGGCTCCTTCCTCTGAATAGTTAACATAGTGGACATGCACATCCTTTTTTCAACAGTGGATTTATACCTCTATATTATATTTAAAAGTTCGTCACGCTGCGTAAAGCAGATTTCCCACGTGAAGTTTTACAATAGAGAAATCTGCATACTAGTAACACTTACCACCGCCGTGAGTAAATACAAACGGTAATGAGAAATCTTTCAGTTAATTAAAATAAATTCCCAACTGAAACGACTTTTGAATTGTAAGAATAATTTATATTTTCATTACTCAAATTTTAGTAGTCCAAGAACTAAAGAAGGGGGGGGGGCGGATGAACAGAACGTATTTGCATAAATCTGACAAAGTAACGAAGGTAAGGTAAGTTTAGAAACGACAGGTAAGGTTAGAAGAAGCTTCCACCTGAGCCGGGTAATGACGGAAATGGCCGACCTAGTCAGAACTATACCCGACCACATACTTCATAAAAATGCAAATATCTCGGTTAATATTCAAGATAGAGAATAAATGTATATAACAATATTTATAGTAAATAATAATAGTTTAATAAGCTCCCGATTGAAATGGCTTCTGAATTGTAAACAAATAGGTCTACCAGCCACTCAGAGCTGAACAGATAGACAGACATATTCTTCATCCGAAAGTAACACAATTTCTTAAATATATAACATACTAACTTTATTGTGAACTATTTATTATATCTAGTACTGTAATCACAATATCCTGGGTAGGATTGATCGACATTTTAAGACATTTTTGGAAAAGGGTCATGAATAAGACCTCAATAGCCGCTTAAGGGAAATCTGCTAAAAGCAAACATTTCGCCCTCCTGGGCATTTACATTCTCGACCATATAGTGTAAATTTAAATTATTAATTATTGTCCCACATACTTACTAAAATGTTTTAAGCCAATTAATGTAAATGAGGATGCCCGTATTACATAATATATTGCCATATATTATAATATAATGGATGCATGGCATGAAAAGAGTGATGGTTCTATGTGAAAAACAAAAATTTCAGTTAACTAGATATTAAAATATTAAAAGATAATTTTAATTAACAAACTTTACCGCCAAGCCCTTGAGAAAGAGTGTGGGCATTACATCAACTCTTATAAGTGATTGAATTGCAGAAATTATTTTTCCTTAACTGTATTGGCTCAAGAAACTATGATAAATAATTGACGGGCAGTTAGTAAAACTAAGTATATATATATATATCAACTAGCTCAGATACCCGGCTCCGCCAGGGAATTCATTTGAGGCTGAATGGTGATGGTATTTTTTGCATGGTAATGGTATATTTACATTGCACAATATTTTGACATTTACCCGTCCCAGTGTTTAGGATTGATACCCGTCGTTACCTTGGATTTGCTAATAATAGAATATTTGTTCGATAAGGCTTCACTGTCTTCGATATTTTTATATTTTCCGTCTCTTATACATGTAAATATGGTGAATTTTTATTTCAGGCCTCCCATATAACCCCTCTCCCGTTCGAACCTAAAATTTTTAATATAGCTTATAATCATGGAAGAGTTAATGCTTATTCACATACCGAGTTTTGTTAAGTTCGGTTCAGCCGTTAGTGCCAGTAAAATTGTTGGCTCCCGCTAAAGTTTTAACGTATAACTCATTTTTACTTAGGTATACGACAAAAGTGTATATAACAAAAGTTACTCCAAATAACAAAATAAACAACTTTTGTTAAGTTTATATTTGCGGAAAAACCAATAGGAAACGAAATATCGCTATTTTTAATTTCAGGCCTCCCTTATAACCCCCACTCCTGCCCGTCCATAGAAATGTTGGTATGGCTTATTATAATGAAGGTCTCACTGTTAATACACATACCGAGTTTTATTAGTTCGGTTGAGTGTTTTTTGCCAATTAATATTGTTTACTCCCTCTATAATTTTTAGCGTATACCGCATTTAAACTTCGGTATACGACAAAAGTGTATATCACAAAAGTTACGCTAAATAACAAAATAAACAACTTTTGATATGTGCATATTTGCTGAAAAACCAATAGAAAACGAAATATCGCTATTTTTAATTTCAGGTTCCCCTATAACCCCACTCCTCTTCGTTTCAGAGAAAATTAATATAGCCTAAAGTCTAAGTTGGGTTAGTAGTAATATACATACCAAGTTTTATAAAATTCGGTTCAGCCGTTTATGCGTGAAAAGGTAACAAACAAACAAACAAACAAACATACACGAAAGAAACAAAATGCAGATATGGTGTCTATGACATGTGAAACGAAAAGTTATCGTGAAATTTCGCGAAAAAAATCAATGTACAGACAGAGGTTACAATTTTATATATATATATATATATATATATATATATATATATATATATATAGATTTACTATAATACAAATTTTATTTCTGGTAAACATACATTATCTATTCAGATATACAAATAATAACGAGAAACCTGAATACTATCTTCTGTATCGAATTATATGTGCAAACTTTGGCATATGATGACACCTAAAAGGGGCGGGAAGCTCCCAAAAGCCCGGGAATAGTAGAGGGGCGCGGGACTATATAACAGCTGGACAAGCGGTACACAGTATCAGTCCCAAGCCAGCGCCTTCTATCTCAGCATGTTGCCTATGGTAGGTATCTGATAACACTATCAACTGTGTGATTACGTGGATGCATTTTTGATTCACTCAATAAGTAAAAATTTCGGCCGGGAATGTATTTTTCAAAATGTTGTAGGCTAGTATTATGTTGCTCTGTTTTATACGAAAATAAGAAGTTTCTATCTAAATCTGCTTTTAATTGATAATGACATGTTTCGTTCAATTAAAATACAGAAGCATTTGTTTTTTGGACAGTCAATTTTATTTTTATTTATGTTCGTCCTGCTCTTTGCAGAGTGGTTCTAAGGGTTTTATAAAATTAAACTAATTCTTACAAGTGTCGTATCGTTTCTACAGGAACAATGAAAAG
This sequence comes from Riptortus pedestris, assembly GCA_019009955.1. NCBI lineage: Eukaryota > Metazoa > Arthropoda > Insecta > Hemiptera > Alydidae > Riptortus > Riptortus pedestris. The sequence goes on from CM032229.1 coordinate 177,707,899, forward strand.
TAAAGTTTACAAAGTGTATTGAGACTAACGGCTTAACTCATATTGCCAACCTAGGCCCATAACATAAATGGATTTATTAAATAATATAATCTAAAAAAACAGACAGTAAATGGCTGTAAGTCCCTTAATGTAAATCAGATATTGAGGCTCAAGGTATATCGCAGTTTTAGAAGCATTCCTTTAAATATCCATACAATCTCTAGATTTAAATGCTTAATGAAAAACGAATGATCATATTTATTAATATTTGAAGCGTTTCCAAAATTCAGAACTTGAGGAAAAAACCGATTTTATTCAAGGGGTAGTAATTCCAAGTAGACTTATTGGATTGACCAATCTGTGACGTTATCTGCACAGTTTATTACATCTTTTGTAAGAATCATATGCAAATAAGACTTGTTCATTATTTACATATTTTTTTCTTAAAAAAGTAAGTCATCATCTAAGTTATCATGGAAAGTCTTATTTTCCTGAACAAACTAACTTTTTATGTCGGTTATAAAACACTAATTGTTTAAAATTTTTATATTTAAACGTACGTCAAGTGGGGAGGGGGTTGTAGCAATAGAATTATGGTATACAAAGTCCATAGTCCAGAAATCTGAAAATTGAATTTTGTTCCTAGATTCTTTGTGGGAAGCGTATTTTGTAGATAATATAAAATAAACGAGCTTAAACTAGAGGATTTGCATTCAGCCATATCATGGGTAAAATCACATATTAACGAATTTCTTTTTACAACTAATACTAACTATTCTTATATTTACTATAGTATTCATCATTCAATGCGTCTGTGTGACACTTCCTTCATTTATTGGTCACACTTTACCATATTACAAGACACAATTCAAAAAGGCCGACTTTTCTTTGTAATTTTTTGTTTTTATTAGCAAAATATAAAGGTTCACGCCAAAATAGTGAGCAGTAACCTTTAAAATATAAAGTTTGTTGGTAGTATACCAAGTATGGGCATAGGTATCTTCGTCGAGAGATTAAATTCAAGAGAGGGAGTGCAACCCATGAAAAAAACAATTTTAAACAATATATTAACTAAGATATATTACTTTTTTTACAGAGAGTTTTCCTGATATGTGCACTAGTGGCATGTGCATTTGCTGAGGATAAGCCCAAGAAGACAGAAAAGAGAGGAGTCATCGGCACTGGGCTTGGGTTAGGATCAAGCGGTCTTGGGTTAGGATATGGCAGCTATGGTCTAGGATCAGGAAGTCTGGGACTATCTGGGATCAGTTCTGGAATCTATGGATCCGGTCTTGGCTACGGATCTGGTATTGGTTACGGATCTGGGCTTACTGGATCGGGAATAGGACTTGGATCTGGTTCATTAATTGGGTCTGGAGTCGGTCTTGGATCTGGTTCATTGATTGGATCCGGAGTCGGTCTTGGTTCTGGTTCATTGATTGGATCTGGAATTGGAATCGGATCTGGTATTGGTGGAGTCTATGCTCCAGGCTACGCTACTGGTGGACAACTCATCTCCAGGCACGTCGCAGTCACCAACAGGGTCGGAATTCCAGCACCTTATCCAGTCAGAGTTCCAGTAGACCGTCCAGTGCCTGTTTCCGTTCCTCATCCTGTACCATACGCAGTAGATAGGCCATACCCAGTTCCAGTTTCCAGGCCAGTTCCAGTATCAGTAGACCGACCAGTTCCAGTCCCAGTCGACAGGCCATACCCAGTACCCCAACCTGTGCCAGTTCCACAACCCGTCGCTAGACCTTATCCAGTGCCAGTACCAAGCCCAGTTCCCGTCCCCGTTGTCAACAATGTTCCAGTTCCAGTAGCCCAACCTGTTCCAGTTGCTCAGCCAGTGCCAGTCTCTGTATCTGCTCCCACCGTTGGTAAGCACATTTTATTTAAAACAATATGATTGCCCAATTACAGGAAATAGTTCAATTTCAAAATTTTTGTTTTCATTTCTCAAGGCATCACTACATTGGGACTCCGACCAGGTCTTGTCAACACCGGACTCATTGGCTCAGGGTTGAATGGTGGTCTGATCGGATCAGGTCTGAATGGAGGTCTCATCAATTCCGGGCTTTACGGATCCGGACTCAACGGCGGAATCTATGGATCCGGACTCAACGGCGGAATCTATGGATCCGGACTCAACGGTGGACTCATTGGATCTGAACTCAACGGTGGACTCATTGGATCTGGACTGAACGGTGGACTCATTGGATCTGGACTCAACAGTGGAATCATTGGGTCAGGAGTAGGTTCTGGCCTTTACGGATCTGGAATTAACTCTGGTCTTTACGGATCCGGTATCGGCTCCAGTCTTGGATCTGGGTCGCTCCTTGCTGCCAAAGCTGCTGCTCATGCTGCACTTGGACACTAATGTAAGTATTAAATCTTACATTGTAAATAATGTTTTAGGTAAATTGTTTTAGTTGATTAGATATACAAATTATTAAGAATGGGATATCTCTGTAACACCTTAACACCTTTTTTGAAACGTGTTTCCTTCATTCATCATGATATTGTGTAGAGAAAATCCGAGATTATGTATACTCCATATTGTAGAAAGAACAATGCACTCACAAATGTTCTACTGTTTATTTTGGATTAGAATTTCCGTAGGTCTGATAAAAAAAGATTTTTTGTAAGATATATTTGTTTGAGGCTAATTCTTCCACGAGTCACTACGACCTCTTCGCTGTGGTTACTTCTGGATGTTATTCCTCATTTCTTGATATCTGGTTCAATATTTACTTAATTGCAATTTGATGATCACCTTCTTGTGTCCCACTCGTGGTTCAGTACTCGTCAAATCTATTTTCTTGATATAAAAATTCAACCAAATTTTCAGAGCGAGATTTATTTTATCTGTAAATATCGGTGAATTATCGAACGCATTACTCCTGTTGCTTCAATTTTCCGAAGACTGGAAATGTTCATTTTTGGAGTACCACACATTGTATTACGTACTTACTTATTGTTTTGCAAATGCAGTTAACAAAAAACATTCTTTAAACATTTTTTTTCTAAAACAATTTAGGCATTTCATCAATATTTGACTTACAACTGAAGGTCTGAGCATTGAATATTTTGTTCTTAAATACTTTCATACTTTCTAGTCTTATTCTGGATCCAAGTAATATCATATAGAATTAAATAACATTAAAACAAATTCAGCCCTGAACAATTTATTGTTTCCGATTTAAACCGATTTTATTCTGAAAACCATTATTTAATCTCACAAAGTAAACCTAGAGTGGCGAGTTCAATTCCCGCCTGGGCAGAAGGAATTTATTAAGTGACGGAATTCATTAAATAAAATCCTAAGTCTCACCCTGGCTAGAAAAGGGTGGTAACCTGTAGATAACCCGTCCCAATTAGCCTTAGTTGCAAAAAATGGAAGTTAATAAATAATTTAATTTCAAAACCATTCACCATCTCCATGGATATCTCCATCGGCCGTGTAATAATTATAATATTCATAACGCATAATAAACTAGATATTTAAAGACTTTATAAATATTTTATTATGAAGGAATAATTAATTACTCACTACGTTTCCAGTTTATATTATAAATGTGTAATGTTACTCTTTTTGTTGCAGGTTGGACGTTAAGAAGTACCTGAATAGTGCCATTCAAGTTATTGTTGTTATTTGTTATTTTTTTATACACATTTTTGTACATATAACTGTTAAATAAATATTTTTTTAAATACACGTTGGCATCATTTTCTTCCCATGCACCCATATTACTTATATTGGTTTTTAGTGGTTATAAGGTTATAAAGTATACAATTATGATAATAATGAATATACAATTATTACGACGAAAATGTAGGACTACAAAATTTCAAACAAACATGTGTTTTCCTTACAAGAAGAGTGCACGGCCTTCCCCTCACCGGTTTCAACGAAAATTCTTTAGTGTTAGTCCCTAATGAAAAACAAATTCTATTAAAGCGAGGGGACTTACTTCTAACGCGCTCGTCCAAAAAAAAAAAAAGATAAAGTTTGCCCGATCGTCTTGAGTTGTTCCCAAGTAGTTTATTTCAAGAAATCCAGTTGATTGAGGCTTCTTTTCTATAGCCGGAAATCTGGAGATCGAATCTCGCCAGAAGCGACTGTTTTTTTTTTGTTGGAGTTTTTCCATTTTTTGCTTCTTTCTCGTTTATTGAATATAATAAATAAATAAAATGTTTTTTTTTATTTTTGGCATTCAATTTTTAGCGTATTCGATATATTTAAAGAAAATTCGAAAGCTTTCTGTAAAAAATATAATTGGCAAAAGGAAATATTTAACATTATACATGAAATATATTATTAATTGAATACATAAGTATATAAAAATTATCAATAATAACGCATATATTTGAGTATTATTTTTAAATGGTTTTATTTAACATTACCCGTTTATTTGTTATTATTTTTTTTTACAACTAATAAAGAAATTTACTATTTTTTAGCTCTAGACATAAAAATATTCTTTTAACAGTTTTATACTTCAAAGCTATATTTTCATTGTGGTTAACCTTGGATCACTGACGTATATTTCTATCATCAAGATAACAATTTTATTGCGGATAACAATGGTGTTGAAGAATGGAATAAAAATTTATTTTGCGTTTATGTTCAATCAAATACGAGCAGTTTTGGAGACGCTCGATACATTTTTAAACTTGATGATAAAAATATACATTAGTGATCCAAGGCCATGCATAATGAAAATATAGCTATAATTTATAAAACTGTTAAAGAATATTTTTATGTCAAGAGCTATAAACTTTAGGGCCAAATGGTGATAGTAAAAGATTATTATGAGTTGGTATTCTGGCAGGTGGAAGTGACTTATAATATAGGTAGGATGAAAAAATTGGCTACGCTTCCACTATAATAATTTAGTAAAACGGCAGAGTGCATTCGATGCTGTGCATCATCGTCAGAGCCCTGTTGTCACAAAACATAAACACAACGTCTCATCAAAATTAAAAGGCACCCTTTATCTAAAATATTTTAGTAGAGATATGTACTTATTGTGTTTTTTGTGTCTACAGGGCACTGATGATGATGAACTGCTTCGAAAGCGATCTGCCGTTTCAGCAGATTTCCCTGAAGGGAAATCAGCTATTGAGGTCGTACTCATGACGCGATTTTTGAAAAATTTCTTCAAATGCCCATCGATCCTACCCAGGAGATGACTAAAATGAGGTCCGTTCAAAATTTTATATATATATATATATATATATATATATATATATATATATATATATATATATATATATCTGTTAACGCTCTAGCGGTCGTAATTTTTGTTTGATCGTTACCAAACTCGACATTTTAACGTTTTTTTTCCAAAAAGACAGATCAAGTTCGTTAATGGCTGAAATCGGGCCAGTTGGAGGGGGGTGTTTAGAGGGCAGGATTTTCGAAAATTCGAAATATCTCCGTTACCTTACGTCGGATCAAAACATTGTATATTTACTTATTTATTGTATAGAACCAATCTTATTGCAAATTAAATTTACTATAAATATTGTTATATACATTTATTCTCTATCTTGAATATTAACCGAGATATTTGCATTTTTGTTAAGTGTGGGCGGTAACGCACGAGTGAGTTTCCCGCCAAAAGCTAGGTCAGCCGAATCCGTAACTGTTCGGCTCTCGTATGGAGATTTCTCTATTGTATAACTCCACGTGGGAAATCTGCTTAGTTTGCGCAGCCCCTGACTTTTATTAATAAATTGTTACAGTGGAAGCGTAGCCGATTCTTTCATCCTACCTATATTGGAAGATTATTAGTATCATATGAAACATTTAAAATATAAAGAGGAAACACATATTTTCTAAAACACAAATTAATCTCATATACACAGGTAAATAATATAATATATACATAATTAAAATACTGAATCCAATAAATTATAGTTAATAGAAATATTTATTTAATAGAATTGTTTTAATGTCTTAATATATTAATTATCAGAAAAGTCAAGTTAGCATAATGTTTCTCTAAGTTTTATGACAAATAGAATAAGAATAAAATTATTTGTTTAATTCTGTTAATGTTTCCTAAATTTTGGTAAAATATCATCATTTTCACTGTTGTAATCCAAAATGTTTATCAATGATACGTATTCTCTAAGAGACCTATATATTTATGAATAAAATTTACCATGGCAGGTGCAAATGTGGGGCAATAAAAGAGTAAAGCATTTAAATATAAATCAATTTATTTTTGACACCTTTTACAATCCTCTCCAGTTTTCATATGTACCGTTTACGGGATAGTTTTAAATGTTCTCGATATGAAACTCTTATTTGAGTGATGAGTTGAGATTTATTTATGTTTATTTAGGAAGTGAAACTCTCTTCTCTGTTGAGATAGCCTGATGAAGTTTAGAGAATGACTGGTGAAACGTCGTCCAGTGGTCCCGATTCCCATACCATGGTGCAAAAATCCTAAAAAACGAATTTTCTTTTTCTCAATCAATAAAATTTCTTTGTTTCTACATTAATCCTGGATTTTGAAAATATAGTTGAATCATAAATAAGGCACAGCTTTTGTGATTTAATTCAAAATTGCAAGTTTCCAACATCATTTGGAAACTTTTTGATCCACGTTAATCAAATGATCCTATCAAGTGACGGAAGCTACAAATAATATACATGTCAGTATTAATTTATGTCTCTCACGATGGAGGGACATAATAAGTATTATTTCACCATACTACGATGTAATCACCTGTTTTACACACCTAATTTGCGGTCCGAAAGCTACACTTCACCGCCCTAGGGCCGAAAATGAATATTTCACCCTAGGGCCGCAAAATCAGCTGGTTATTATTTTAATTCATTCATTTCATTATATACATTATATTAGTTTGTTTCGATCGTATTATTGTTTAGTTATTTAGTAATTATGGCTAATAATATATCAGAATCTGTAAATAGAAGAGCAAAATAAATCATGGCAGATTTGTTACCAGGCAAATCAATAGATAGGTATGACGAAGAGTATTCATTATCCAAATTGGAAGTTTCTAACAGACTGTTTAGTAAAGTGAATGAGTCATCGACTTCGACATCAAATATCGATTTTGGAACTATTGAATATGAAACTCAGTCTCTCTTTACAATTGATGATTTATTTGAAGATTGTCAAGATGATATTTTAATCAGAAACAATCCAACTACGAGTAAAAGTGTGAATGTGTCAAACAAAAAACAAGTAATATAATCTTCAAAGGATATTATGTTTTCAAACAACCAAAATTGTACTTTTAACATTTCTATAAATCAAAAATAAACAAACTAACTTTTTTTAGCATTTTGAAATATATCAGTTGTATTAAATGAAATACATTTACACACATATGTTCATCTCTCTTTACTAACTTACATAATAACATAACGTAACACAATCCATACATTAAACATTCATCATGTCCCCATAACTACAAGATAACCTTCTAACAAAGAGGTACACTTAACCAAAAGAAAATCTTGTTGTTGGTTAATGTTATATCGCATTAATATTTATTGTAGTATGGTGAAAAATAGAGGGCCAAAGTGCTTTTGCCGGCCCTCGAACTTTTCATGACCTCGACTACGTCTCGGTCAAAAAATATCTCGGGCCGGCATCGCCCACTTTCGGCCCTTGGTACGAAATATACTATTTTATTATTTAATTTTTGGTTTATAATAGTGCAGATAAGTATTTAAATGTTTATGATACTTTCACATAGCCACTGTATGGAACAATTAGTTGAACAATAAATAAAATTTATGTGAGGAGTTTTAACTGCTCTTTACTTTTCTTTAAATGGCATTATTTTTGTTGTAATAAATGAATATTTATGAACTATAATTATTCATTCATTAAAGTTTAGGCAGGACAAGTAAAATGCCGACAAAAAGTTCTTTGGGACATTTGATTTTGAATTCAAATTCGAGCGTGGAAATCATTTTGAGGAAGCCGAGGAACGGACAAAGAAGAAAATAATCGAGAGGGAAATAGATAGATTTTCAACGCCACAAGCAGCTAGAGTGGTTTCCAGTTGTCTTCGACTGAAGAGGAATTGACCAGGAACAGGTTGCGAAAAGCTTTTCAGTAGTACAAGCCCAAAATCATCAACAGACAATTTTCGTTTTTTTGTCATATAACTGTGAGTAGGAGGGTGGAATACACTCTGAAATGTCGGGTGTCCCCTTAGGATCACTAGTTTGGCTAAGTATTTAGCTGCCAATCTTGGCCTTCTGAATGCCAATGGTGGGATTCCTGTTTCAGCACACAAACTTATTACTGGGCTAGAGCGAAATGCTCCTACAGATAATCGTAATCCAGCATTATGAATTGCGTCTAGTTTGTATAATTCATTGATGTTTGCTGACTTGAATTAATCTTTCCAAGTGAGGGACCTCATAGTTCAACTTGCAATGAATTGTTGAGCTTATCAATATTGTTACGCGAATTACTTGCTCCACACATTGTTCGTGGAGAAATGTATAAAACAAAAGTTAATCTAAATAACAAAGTAAACAACTTTTGTTATGTGCATGTCTGTCGAAAAACAAATAGACAATGAAATATCGCGAATTTTTATTTCATGCCTCCCTTATAACCACCACTCCCGTTCTAACCTAAAAATTTTAATATAGCTTATAATCATGGAAAAATTAATGCTAATTGACACATTTGTTAAATTTGGTTCAATCGTTATCGCCCAATAAAATAGTTGACTCCCGCTTTAGTTTATAGTGTATATCTCGTTTATAATTTGTTAAAAGACAAAAATGAATATGACAAAAGTTACTCTCAATAAGAAAATAAACAACTTTTATTATGTTTATATGTACCGAAAAACGAATAGATAACAAAATACTGCTATTTTTAAATTCAGGCCTCCCTTACAACCCCCACCCCTTCCCGTCCCTAGAAATATTAGTATGGCTTGTTATAATGAAAGGGTTAGTGCTAATACATACAACTTTTGTTATGTTCTTATTTGCCGAAAAACCAATAGGAAACGAAATATCGCTATTTTTAATTTCTGGCTTCCCTTATAACCCCCCACTCCTGTTCGTCTCAGAGGACATTAATATAGCCTAAAGTCTAAGTTGGGTTAGTAGTAATATACATACCAAGTTTCATAAAATTCGGTTCAGCCGTTTATGGAGAAAAACAGACACCAAAGAAACAAAATGCAGTTATGGTGTCAATGACATGTGAAACGAAAAGTTATCGTGAAATTTCGCGAAAAGAATCAATGTACAGACAGAGGTTACAATTTACATATATATATATATATATATATATATATATATATATATATATATATATATCGTTTTTGATTGGCGTTATTGAGCTTTAAGATCTTTAGCCGCGCAAGAGAGTGGCTTGAGATCAGATTTTTATGAAGTGAGTGTTCAAGACTAGATGCATTCCCGTTAATCAAGAATGAGTTGTTCCAAGTAGACGATGGGCCTCAATGTACCCGAGGAGTCAGTGGAAAGTTCACGATGTCAGACTGCCTGTGGACAGGAGTTAAGAGAGTCATAATCGTTAGTCATCCCGAGAGGCCGTCAGGCGTGTATGAACTAGTTACACCCTCCGACCCATAAGCACAATATCACTAGCACACTCGGGTAGTGAACTCATGAACTAATGCCCTCCCCTGGTGGGAATCGAACCTCTACAGCAAGGGAAATCAGCAATTGAGGCCGTACTCATGACGCGCCTTTCAAAAAGTTTCTCCAAATCTCCATCGATCCTACCCAGGAGATGAAGAAAATGAGGTCCGTTCAGAATTATATATATTTGTCCGTTACCACTCTCGCTCTCAATTATTTTATGATAGTTACCAAACTTGATATTTATTCGTTTTATGCAAATGGAAAATCAAGTTCGTTAACTGCTGAAATCAGACGAATGGGAGAGGGGGGTTCAAAAATACGAAATATCTCAGTTACTACACGTCGGATCGAAAACTTGTATAGAATCAATCTTATCTCAAAATAAATTTACTATAAATATTGTTTTATACATTTATTGTCTCTCTTGAATATTAACCGACATATTTGCATTTTTATGAAGTCTGTGGTTCGTATTATGTCGGCCATCTTCGGCAATTCTCGGCTCAGGCGGAACTTCTTCTAACCTGTTGTTTTTAACCTTACCTTACCTTACCTTCTATACTTTGAGAGATTTATGCAAATACGTTCTGTTCATCCGCCCCCCCCCCCTTCTTTAGTTCATGGACTACTAAAATTTGAGTTATTAAAATATAAATTATTCTTACAATTCAGAAGCCGTTTGAGTTGGGAATTTATTTTAATTAACTGAACGATTTCTCATTATCTAATCACGGTGGTATTGTGTTACTAGTGTGCAGATTTCTCTATTGTAAAACTTCACGTGGGAAATCTGTTTAGTTTACGCAGCCCCTGCGTGACGGTCTTTTTTTTAATTTCACTTTCTTGTTTGTTTCGTTCGTCTGAAGCTAGCGGACAGTATTGCAATGAGTAGTGGAATACTTGTTGTGAAACAAAGTCACATGTACAATTATTTCTGCCTATTAGTATGAATGTGCGCAAATGCGAATTAATATGACCATCAAAATTGAAAATTCCGTCACGCAGGGGCTGCGAAGGTTTACAATAGATAAATATAAATGCTGGTAACACCACCGCAAACATTAAGTGAATAAATACAAATGGAAATGAGAAATCTTTCACTTACAAGTTAATATCTCTACAACGGAAAGCATCTGAATTGTAAACAAACAGGCCAGCCAATCTGAATTCTAGACCGGAAAGAAAAAACATTAATTAAATATATCTGAATATAACCTATTAATTTTATTGAAAATTATTTACTATAGCTAATAATGTAATTTGTTAATTACAAACAAATAATTTAACGCTAAATAATGCGCTAACTGTATTTAAATGCAGACTGTAATATTAGAATTTTATACTTTATAAAATAAAATAATTTAAAAAAAAAAAAAGAGCTTTAAAAGACAAATATCTATATATATATAAAATTTTGAACGGAGCTCATTTTCGTCATCTCCTGGGTAGGATCGATGGACACTTGAGGAAATTTTTCTAAAATTGCGTCATGAGTACGACCTCAGTTTGCTGATTTCACTTAGGATAACCAATAAGATCACACAAAAACAAATTTGACTTATTTTTTCAAATATCGAATATTGAAAACGATCTTATTAGCTGAACAACCTTAAGGGAATTCTGCTAAAGTGCAAAAACTACCATGAGTGTTCCACATCCCTAGGTTTGCATCAGATATTGTCCGTACTCAATATGCCAAGTCCTTAAATAGTGCCCTACAGATTTTTAAAATGTGCCTATACTCTTGAGAACAATATATTATCAAATACACTATAAAAAGTATTTTATATCTTGCGTATATATATTGTAACCCGGATGCAAATAAAAATTCGAAACATGAGTATTACAGTCCCTGTCAAATAGTAATAATCGTAAGTATAAACCGTGGCATATGATGACACCTTAAAGGGGCGGGAAGCTCCAAAAAGCCCGGGAATAGTAGAGGGGCGCGGGACTATATAACAGCTGGACATGCGGTACACAGTATCAGTCCCAAGCCAGCGCCTTCTATCTCAGCATGTTGCCTATGGTAGGTACCTGATAACACTATCAAACTTAATGTGTGGTTTATCCCTGTCGGAGTAGGCAATTCTAAAGTTGGACGGTATCTTTTTGAACTAATGGAGTTCTATTTCCGTTCGGTAGATGCCAAGGTTTTGGCAAAGAGGTTAATACTTTCGACAATTTCGAGTTTAATATTTCCACGAAAAATTTCGGTCTGAAACTTCCTTAACCCATACAGATTAGTCTCTGGTTGTTTGGACTGTCTATGTATCTTGCAGTCTACTAGACTCAGAATGTTGAAATTTCCTAATCAGGACTAACACTTGTAACATATATTATACTTGTCAACCTTTTGATTCAAATCTAAAAAAGTGGAGGAAGGTTTAGAGAGGACACAAATAAAAATTAAAAATTACACATTTCTCTGTATATTCAAGAATTATTTTCAGTCGTGGAAAGATTTATAGATTATGATCTATTATTAATGAATACATTATTTTTTTATTAGCTCCCGTATATCACTTCCAACGGAAAATTATTTTAAATGATCTAAATATTTTGTATATCAGTTTAATATTATTACAAGGAAGCCCATATATTGTTCACAACAGATTTTTTTTCTATCCATACACAGTTGCTGATTTTAATCCTTGCTTAGGAAATGGTGTTTAACTTCAATGATCTTAGATCTGATGGCAGTGTTTATTATCAGAGTAAATCAATTAAAATGAAATGAATTTAACTCTTGACTGATATTTCATGCTTTGATATTATTGTATTGTATTTATTTATTAACGTCCACTTTATGCTACTATTGCCAATTGGGACGGGTTATCTTCAGGTTACCACCCTTTGATTAACTAAGTTTTATTATGTCATTTTGTTTACAGAGAGTTCTTCTGATTTGTGGGTTGGTTGCGTTTGCATTTGCTGAGGAGACTCCCAAGAAGACAGAAAAGAGAGGAGTCATCGGCACTGGTCTTGGGTTAGGATCAAGCAGTTTAGGACTAGGATATGGCAGCTATGGTCTAGGATCAGGAAGTCTGGGACTATCTGGGATCAGTTCTGGAGTCTATGGATCTGGTCTAGGATACGGATCAGGACTCTCTGGATCTGGAATTGGACTTGGTTCTGGAATCTCAGGATCAGGAATTGGATACGGATCTGGACTCTCAGGGTCAGGAATCGGACTTGGTTCTGGACTCGCTGGATCAGGAGTTGGGCTTGGATCTGGGCTTTCTGGCATCGGACTAGGATCTGGTTCATTGATTGGATCCGGAATTGGATCTGGTATTGGCGGAGTCTATGCCCCAGCTTACGGCTCTAGCGGTCAACTCATCTCCAGGCATGTGACCGTCACCAACAGGGTCGGAATTCCAGCACCTTATCCAGTCAGAGTTCCAGTAGACCGTCCAGTCCCAGTTTCAGTTCCCCATCCCGTACCTTATCCAGTAGATAGGCCATACCCAGTTCCAGTTTCCAGGCCAGTTCCAGTATCAGTTGACCGACCAGTTCCAGTCCCAGTCGACAGGCCATACCCAGTTCCCCAACCTGTGCCAGTTCCACAACCCGTCGCTAGACCTTATCCAGTGCCAGTACCAAGCCCAGTTCCCGTCCCCGTTGTCAACAATGTACCAGTTCCAGTAGCCCAGCCTGTTCCAGTTGCTCAGCCAGTGCCAGTCTCTGTATCTGCTCCCACCGTTGGTAAGCACATTTTATTTAAAACAATATGATTGTCCAATTACAGCAAAGAGTTCAATTTCAAAATTTTTGTTTTCATTTCTCAAGGTATCACTTCATTGGGACTCCGACCAGGTCTTGTTAACACCGGACTCATTGGCTCAGGGTTGAATGGCGGTCTGATCGGATCAGGTCTGAATGGAGGACTCATTGGTTCCAGTCTCAATGGAGGACTGATCAATTCTGGACTCTACGGAAACGGACTCAATGGTGGAATCTATGGATCGGGTCTCAACGGAGGAATCTATGGATCTGGACTCAACAATGGACTCATTGGATCTGGACTTAACAGTGGAATCATTGGATCCGGTGTAGGTTCTGGTATTTACGGATCCGGAATAGGTTCTGGTGTCTACGGATCCGGAATCAACTCCGGTCTTGGACTTGGATCAGGATCATTCCTTGCTGCCAAAGCTGCTGCTCATGCTGCACTTGGACACTAAGGTAAGCTTTAAAACTAACATTTGACACTTAATCTTACAGATATTTCTCCCGAGGTGCTGGGTGGTAGAGGAACCATTTGATCAGGATAAATATCAAAACCGTTGTATTTTACAAAGTACTTTAATGTGAACCACCGGTCGGAGATGTCCGGCTGCTTTGGTACGAGTTACACTTCTCTAACCACAAAACACTGATGAAGGAGTTTGCTCTTTGAAAGTGTACTCTGTATATTAAATTATTTAGTAGAAGACAATGCCTTTTTTTTTGGGGGGGGGTTCTGAAAATATAGATAAATATGCAAGTTCATTTGTTCTTAATTTGAATTTTATAAATTGTTTATCAATGACGGCGAATACAAAACTGTAAATTTTTCCTTCGTTAAAACACTTTTGACAAAAAAGTAGTTACATATTTACTTAATTTGGGTCAAATTACTTTTGAATAGAGGTGGATATGTATAAAAACTATATTTTGAGGTCACCGGTCCAATAAATTGGATAGAATTCTGTTAGAAGTTTGAATTTTAAAATACCTATTCATTAAATATAAAAAAAAAAGTTTTTCATATTTGTATTATATGAAAAACTTTGTTTTTATATAGTTTTTATACCTATCCACCTTTATTCAAAAGTAATTCGACCCAAATTAAGTAAATATGTAACTACTTTTATGTCAAAAGTCATCATACAACAACACTACTTCTTATATGAACTCCTTTTATCTTTTGATTTAGAGTACAAAATTCACCCCTCTTCTGGATAACAATTTTCGATGATAACAAAAAATATCGATTCTTTTTTCACATTTTTCCTCTGATATATCGATGTTCGTATAGCAAAACTATATACAACAACAATTGGTCTGCTGATAGTGTCTATGTGTGGCTATCATTATTTTTTACTGTTGACTTGTTTCTAACTAAAAACTCAAAATACAAAAATTAAAAAAAATAAGCAGAAGTAATATATTGGTGCCACTTGTTGGCAAAATGTAGTGATATAATGATAATATTTATTTAAGTGACTCAATTTTTACTTATTGCCTTGTCATTAGGGTTTATTCTCTAATCTATTAACTGGCAAGTTTGAAGCAAGAAAACTGATTTCATTTCTTTATTTAACTTTAATATTAAGTAATTAATTATGAAATATTATTTTTCACTCAATATCTAATTACAATTCTTTCTGTTGCAGGTTTGACGTCAAGAAGTACCTGAATAGTGCCATAATTGTTGTTAATTGTTATTTTGTTGTTTTTTATACACTTTTTGTACATTTGTCTGTTAAATAAATAATTTAAAGTACATATGCGCATTATTCCATTTATTTAACCTACAATACATATAGATTAAAAATGACATCTTAATGCTGCTAAATATGGGATATCTTAGCAAGTGATGATAATTTTGGGTAAAAACTTCGATGACTTCAATAAATGAGCACGAATTTTTTTGATTCAGAGCTAATTTTCTTAATTCATTATACCCCAAATAAAATTTATTATTTTTATTTAGTTTCAATTGATGATTTATCGATATGCTAATGCTTGGTGAAACCGTAATAACATTCTTTTTATGGAATTTAGGTATTAAAAATGTTCAATTGATTTTTTACGGTTTAAGCATTTACTACTAAATAAAATGACCACCTTTCATTGATTAATATATGGCTGAAATGTGCAAGCATAAAAAAGAATAACAAATATACCAATCACTGGAGGTGAAATATAAACTATGTTAATAAAATTTCACTGTGTAAACTAAGTAGACTTCCCACGTCCTGTCACAAACTGGGGTTTTCATCTCATCACATATTCTCTATTTCTACGTAAAAAAAACATATGATAAAAGGTTTGAAATAGGGTTGTTGAAGGCTGGAAACAATAAAGTACAAATAACTCGCTTAATACTCCGAAAAAAAGTCCGTCACGCAGGGGCTGCGTAAACTAAGCAGATTTCCCTCGTGAAGTTTAGTAATAAATAGATAGATAGATAAATATGCATACTGCTAACACAACAACACCGTGAATAAATACAAACGGAAATAACTGTTTCATCCAATTTCAATAACCTGCCGACAGGAAGCGTTAGGTTAGAAATGTAAACAAACGGGTCGGTCTGCCTCAGACCGGAAAGAAAAACAATTACTGAAATATATCTGAATATAACACATTCATTTTATTGAGAACTATTTACTATATCTACTAGTGTAATTTATAATGAGTCAGAATAATTGTTATCTCAATCAATAAAATTTTAGTAGTCCAAAACTTTAAGATGGGGGGGGGGTCATCAGTGCATATTTGCATGTATCTAGTATAATAAAGGTCTTACACTATTTGGTATTTAAACTTCCAATAATGTGATTTATTATGTAGCAGAGTATTGTTTACGTAACATGAGAAGAAGTGGCGGTTTGCTGAAAACTAAAAAATGCAAATATCTCGGGTAATATTCAAGATAGAGAAAAAACGTATATAACAATATTTATAGTAAATTTAATTTGCAATAAGATTGGTCCTGAACACTTTTTCGATCTGACGTATAGTAACGGAGATATTTCGAATTTTCAAAAATCCTCCCCTCTAAACCCCCCCTCCCACTGGTCCGATTTCAGCCATTAACGAACTTGATCTTTCTTTTTACATAAAACGACTAAATATCGAGTTTGGTAACGATTAAACCAATATTGCGACCGCTAGAGCGGTAACAGACAAATATATATATATATATATATATATATATATATATATATATATATATATATATATATATATATATATATATATATATATATACAGTTTTGAACGGACCTCATTTTCGTCATCTCCTAGGTGGGATTGATGGACATTTGAAGAAAAATGCCAAAAATTCAGTCATGAGTACTACCTCAACAGCTGATTTCCCTTAAGGAAAATCTGCTAAAATGTAAATTACAATTATTGAGAATGAATAGTCTAACAAGGTTGGTCCTCAGCAGTGTTCTTGGAAGTGAAGAATATTTTTCCTTGGAGAGAGAAAAAGACGTCCAGTAGTGTAAAATTTGTGAAGAATTGGGCGTCTTTTAGCAGATTTCCCTTTAGGGAAATCAGCTATTCAGGTCGTACTCATGACGTGGGTTTCGAAAAATTTCATCAAATATCCATCGATCCTACCCAGGAGATGACGAAAATGAGGTCCGTTCAAAATTATATATATACTAGCTCAGATACCCGGCTTCGCCCGGGAATTCATTTGAGGCTGGATGGTGATGGTATATTTATGGCAAGGCTTTACTTTGCACAATATATTGACATTTACCCGTTCCAGTGTTTAGGGTTAATACCCGTTGTTAGCATTTGTTAATAATAAAATTATTTTTTTATGTAAGGCTTCACTGTCCTGCATGTTGTCATATTTCACGTTTCCTGTGCATTATGCATAGATTTGAATTATTAAGGAGAAAATATTGACATACTTACATTTGACTTAAGTTTTTCCGGTGAGGTACTTGGGAGTTCATATTGACAAGAAGTGTTGAGCAAATTTCTCTAAATATCAAAATAACCAACTTTTTTAACTTGCATATTTGCCAACACCCCAATAGGAAATCATTATTATTAATTTCAGGCCTCCCTTACAACCACCACTCCTGCCCGTCCCTAGAAATATTAGTATGGCTTATTATAAGGAAGGCGTTAGTGCTAATACATATACTGAGTGTTTTATTTAGTTCGGTTGAGTCTTTTGTGCCAAATAAAATTGTGGACTCCCGCTATAATTTTTAGCGTATAACGCCTTTATACTTCGGTATACGATGATAGTGTATATAAAAAAAAGTTTCCCTAAATAACAAAATAAACAACTTTTGTTATGTGCATATTTGCCGAAAATGCAATAGGAAACGAAATATCGCTATTTTTAATTTCAGACCTCCCTCACAACCCCCACTCCTGCCCGTCCCTAGAAATGTTAGTATGGCTTACTATAAGGAAATTGTTAGTACTAATTCACATTGCGAGTTTGGTTTAGTTCGGTTGAGTCTTTTGTGCCAAATAAAATTGTGGACTCCCGCTATAGTTTTTAGTATATAACTCATTTATACGTCCGTATACGGCAAAAGTGCATATAACAAAAGTTACTCTAAATTACAAAATAAACAACTTTTGTTATGTACATACGTGCTGAAAAAGCAATAGGAAACGAAATATCGCTATTTTTAATTTTAGGCCTCCCTTATAACCCCCACTCCTGTTCGTCTTAGAGAATATTAATATAGCCTAAAGTCTAATTTGGGCTAGTAGTAATATACATACCAAGTTTCATAAAATTCGGTTCAGCCGTTTATGCGTGAAAAGGTAACAAACAAACAAACAAACAAACAGACACGAAAGAAACAAAATGCAGTTATGGTGTCTATGGCATGTGAAACGAAAAGTTATCGTGAAATTTCGCGAAAAAAATCAATGTACAGACAGAGGTTACAATTTTATATATATATATATATATATATATATATATATATATATATATATATATATATATATATCTATATATATTTGTCTGTTACCGCTCTAGCTGTCGCAATTTTTGTTTGATCGGTACCAAAATCGATATTTAGTCGTTTTATGTAAAAAGAAAGATAAAGTTCGTTAACGGCTGAAATCGAACCAGGGGGAGGGGGGGGGGGTTAGAGCGGACGATTTTCGAAAATTCGAAATATCTCCGTTACTATACGTCGGATCGAAAAATTGTACAGAATCAATCTTATTGAAAATTACATTTACTATAAATATTGATATACACATTTATTCTCTATCTTGAATATTAACCGAGATATTGGCATTTGTATTGTGTGTGTGGTCGGCAGGAGTCTGCTATGTTCGGGACTACCGTCGAGAGCTAGTGCGGCCGTTTCTGTAACTATTCCTCCTTCGTGATAGGTTTAGACATTCCTTCCTACTACTGTTATTATTAGGCAGATTTCTCTATTGTAAAACTCCACCTGGGAAACCTGCTTAGTTTACGAAGCCCCTGCGTGACGGACTTTTTGCTAATATGACCCCCCTTTCCCAGTTCGATTTCAGCCTTTAACGAACTTGCATGAAACGCTTATATATCGAGTTTGATGACGATAAAAAAAAATGCAACCACTAGAGCGTTAACATTGATTGATCTGTGATTACATTTATTTTTTTTTCAGGAAATTTCAAGATACTTTTTCATTTCACATGCCACAGACAGGATATCTGTCATTTGTTTCTTTGGCGTCTGTTTGTAACCTTTTCACGCCCAAACTTCTGAACCGAATTTTATGAAACCTGGTATGTATTTTACAATTCACGAGGGACGAATAGTTACGAAAACGGCCGCCAGAGCTCACGGCGGAAAGTCCGAACATAGCCACTGCTGCCGAGCACATGCAGTATACAAATGCAAATATCTCGGTTAATATTCAAGATAAAGAATAAATGTATAGGACAATATTTATAGTAAATGTAATTTGCAATAAGATTGATTCTGTAATATTTTTCGATCTGACGTTTAGTAAAGGAGATATTTCGAATTTTCAAAATTCCCTCCTCTAAACCACCCCTCCCGTTTGTCTGATATCAGCCATTAACGAACTTGATCTTCCTTTTTACATAAAACGATTAAATATCGAGTTTGGTAACGATCAAACAAAAATCTCGACCGCTAGAGCGTTAACTATATATAAATGCAGACTGTAATATTCTTAATAAAATAAAATAATCTAAAAAAAAGAGCGTTAACAGACAAATACATATATATATATATATATATAATTTTGAACGGACCTCATATTCGTCATCTCCTAGGTGGGATCGATGGACATTTTTGGAAATGTTTCAAAAATCACGTCAGAGTACGACCTCAATAGCTGATTTCCCTTGAGGGAAATCTGCTAAAATCCGTTGTTACGTTTTTGAGCAAATACGATCACACACAAAGAAATATGACTAATTTTTTCAAATATCGAATATTGAAAACGATCTTATAACCCCCACTCGTGTTCGTCTTAGAGAATATTAATATAGCCTAAAGTCTAAGTTGGGCTAGTAGTAATATACATACCAAGTTTCATAAATTCGGTTCAGCCGTTTATGCGTGAAAAGGTAACAAACAAACAAACATACACGAAAGAAACAAAATGCAGTTATGGTGTCTATGACATGTGAAACGAAAAGTTATTGTGAAATTTCGCGAAAAAAATCAATGTACAGACAGAGGTTACAATTTTATATATATATCATTTTGAACAGACCTCATTTTCGTCAAGTCCTGGGTAGGATCGATGGACATTTGAGGAAATTTTTTGAAACTCGCGTCATGAGTACGACCACAATAGCTGATTTCTCTTGAGGGAAATCTGCTAAAATCCGTTGTTACGTTTTTGAGCAAATACGATCACACACAAAGAAATATGACTAATTTTTTCAAATATCGAATATTGAAAACGATCTTATTAGCTGAAGAACCCTAAGTCAATCCTGAAGAAATGCAAAAATTACCATGAGTGTTCCACATCCCTAGGTTTGCATCAGATATTGTCCGTACTCAACATGCCAAGTCCTTAAATAGTGCCCTACAGAGTTTTAAAATGTGCATATACTCTTGAGAATATAATATTATTGAATACACTACAAAAAGTATTTTATATCTTGCGTATATATATTGTAACCCGGATGCAAATATAAATTCGAAACTTGAGTATTCCAGTCCCTGTCAAATAGTAATAATCGTAAGTATAAACCGTGGCATATGATGACACCTCAAAGGGGCGGGAAGCTCCAAAAGCCCGGGAATAGTAGAGGGGCGCGGGAATATATAACAGCTGGACATGCGGTACACAGTATCAGTCCCAAGCCAGCGCCTTCTATCTCAGCATGTTGCCTATGGTAGGTACCTGATAACACTATCAAAATCAAATTGAGGTCTATGACTATCAGAGTAGGCAAATCTAAAGTTGGATGGGAACTTTTTGAACTAATGGAGTTCTATTCCCGTTCGGTAGATGCCAAGGTTATGACAAAAGGTTAATACTTTCGACAATTTCGAGTTTAATATTTCCACGAAAAATTTCGGTCTGAAACTTCCTTAGCCCTTACAGACTAGTAGATTGCAAGTTTGGACTGTCTATGTATCTCGCAGTCTACTAGTCACAGAATGTTGAAATTTCCTATTTAGAACTAACACTTGTAACATTTATTATACTTGTCAACCTTTTGATTCAAATCTAAAAAAGTGGAGGAGAGGTTTAGAGAAGACAAAAATAAAAATTAAAAATTACACATTTCTCTGTATTCAGGAATTTTTTCAATCGTGGAAGGATTTATAGATTATGATCTATTATTAATGAATAAATTATTTTTTTATGAGCTCCCGTATATCACATTCAAATGAAATTATTTAAAATTATCTAAATATTTTGTATATCAGTTTAATAGTATTACGAGGAAGCCCATATATTGTTCACAACAGATTTTTTTTCTATTCATACACACATGCTGATTTTAATCCTTGCGTAGGAAATTGTGTTTAACTTCAATGATCATTGATCTGATGATAGTGGCTATTATCCAAGTAAATCAGTTAAAATGAAACGATTTTAACTCTTGACTGATATTTCATGCTTTGATATTATTGTATTGTATTTATTTGTTAACGTCCACTTTATGCTACTAATGCTAATTGGGACGGGTTATCTTCAGGTTACCACCCTTTGATATTATTATACAGATTAACTAAGTTTTATTATGTCATTTTGTTTACAGAGAGTTCTTCTGATTTGTGGGTTGGTTGCGTTTGCAATTGCTGAGGAGACTCCCAAGAAGACAGAAAAGAGAGGAGTCATCGGCACTGGTCTTGGGTTAGGATCAAGCAGTTTAGGACTAGGATATGGTAGCTATGGTCTAGGATCAGGAAGTCTGGGACTATCTGGGATCAGTTCTGGAGTCTATGGATCTGGTTTAGGATACGGATCAGGACTCTCTGGATCTGGAATTGGACTTGGTTCTGGAATCGCAGTATCAGGAATTGGATACGGATCTGGACTCTCAGGGTCAGGAATCGGACTTGGTTCTGGACTCGCTGGATCAGGAGTTGGGCTTGGATCTGGGCTTTCTGGCATCGGACTAGGATCTGGGTCATTGATTGGATCCGGAATTGGATCTGGTATTGGCGGAGTCTATGCCCCAGCTTACGGCTCTAGCGGTCAACTCATCTCCAGGCATGTGACCGTCACCAACAGGGTCGGAATTCCAGCACCTTATCCAGTCAGAGTTCCAGTAGACCGTCCAGTCCCAGTTTCAGTTCCCCATCCCGTACCTTATCCAGTAGATAGGCCATACCCAGTTCCAGTTTCCAGGCCAGTTCCAGTATCAGTTGACCGACCAGTTCCAGTCCCAGTCGACAGGCCATACCCAGTTCCCCAACCTGTGCCAGTTCCACAACCCGTCGCTAGACCTTATCCAGTGCCAGTACCAAGCCCAGTTCCTGTTCCCGTTGTCAACAATGTACCAGTTCCAGTAGCCCAGCCTGTTCCAGTTGCTCAGCCAGTGCCAGTCTCTGTATCTGCTCCCACCGTTGGTAAGCACATTTTATTTAAAACAATATGATTGTCCAATTACAGCAAAGAGTTCAATTTCAAAATTTTTGTTTTCATTTCTCAAGGTATCACTTCATTGGGACTCCGACCAGGTCTTGTTAACACCGGACTCATTGGCTCAGGGTTGAATGGCGGTCTGATCGGATCAGGTCTGAATGGAGGACTCATTGGTTCAGGTCTCAATGGAGGACTGATCAATTCTGGACTCTACGGAAACGGACTCAATGGTGGAATCTATGGATCGGGTCTCAACGGAGGACTCTATGGATCTGGACTCATTGGATCGGGCATTAACAGTGGAATTGTTGGATCTGGGCTCAACAGTGGAATCATTGGATCTGGACTTAACAGTGGAATCATTGGATCTGGAGTAAGTTCTGGTATTTACGGATCCGGAATAGGTTCGGGTGTCTACGGATCCGGAATCAACTCCGGTCTTGGACTTGGGTCAGGATCGTTCCTTGCTGCCAAAGCTGCTGCTCATGCTGCACTTGGACACTAAGGTAAGCTTTAAAACTAACATTTGACACTTAATCTTACAGATATTTCTCCCGAGGTGCTGGACTGTTCAGGAACGAATTGATCAGGATCAATATCTGAATTGTTGTATTCTACAAAGTACTTTAATGTGAACCACCGGAGTGCCCCTCATTCTTTGGTACAAGTTACATTTCTCTAACCACCAGTCACTGAAGATGGAGCTTGCTCTCTGGGAGTGCACTCTGTATATTGAAGTACTAAGTAGAAGACAATGCCATTTTTGGGGGCTGAAAAAATAAAGATAAATATACAAGTTGATTTGTTCATAGCTAGATTTTTCTAAATTGTCTAATAGTAACGATAAATAGAAAATTGTATATTTCTTCGTATTTAATAGGGATATAACAATTAAATAAATTTTTCTTTTATGTTTAATACAAAATATATAAAAATTGTGACTTTTAACAGAATTCAAACCAATTTATTGGATCGGTTAAACTTAATAATAATAATAATAATTTTATTATGCCTCTCCACATTTATAAAATGTAATTTGACCAAAATTAAGAAAATATTACACTGCTTTTGCCCAAAAGTCAACATATATCAACATTACTTCTTAATTGAACTCCTATTATATTTTGATTTGGTGTAGAAGATTCACCCCTCTTCTGGCTCAAAAATCGGACGTTATAAAATATCCTTCTGCTTTCGGTTCTGATAGCAGGCAGTTTTTAAGAACTTGCAATTCTACATTTCCTCTGATATATCGATGTTCGTATAGGTTATCAAGAGGGGACAAAAGTTGATCAGCTGATAGTGTCGGCGGCCATCATTAATTTGTCAGTGTTGACTTTTTTCTAACTAATAACTCAAAATGAAATATAAAAGAAATAAGCAGAAGTAATAGTGCCGCTTCTTGGCTAGATATAGTGATTTAATGATATCATTATTTGTTTACATAGATTTCTAGTTCTACTTGTTGCTTTGTCATTAGGGTGTATTTTCCAATTGTTTGGAGCAAGAAAACTGATTTAATTTCTTTATTTAACTTTAATATTATGTAATTCATTATGAAGTATTATTTTTCACCCAATATCTAATTACAATTCTTTCTGTTGCAGGTTTGAGGTCAAGAAGTACCTGAATAGTGCCATAATTGTTGTTAACTGTTATTTTGTTGTTTTTTATACACGTTTTGTACATTTGTCTGTTAAATAAATAATTTAAAGTACACATGCGCATTATTGCAGTTAATTTACCTACAATACATATAGACAAAGAATGGCATCTTATTGCTGCTAAATATGGGATATCTTAGCAAGTGATGATAATTTTGGGTAAAAACTTTGATGACTTCAATAAATGAGCATGAATTTCTCGATTAACAGCTTATTTCTTAATTCATTTTACCCCAAATAAAATTTATTATTTTTATTTAGTTTCAATTGATGATTTATCGATATGCTAATGCTTGGTGAAACCGTAATAACATTTTATTATGGAATTTAGGTATTAAAAATGTTCAATTGATTTTTTACGGTTTAAGCATTTACTATTAAATAAAATGACCACCTTTCATTGATTAATATATGGCTGAATTGTGCAAGCGTAAAAAGGAATAACAAATATACCAATTAAAGTCATCAATGGACGTGAAATATAAACTATATTAATAACATTTCAACAATGTCCCAATTCTCCAAACTAAATGTCCGTCACGTCGGGCTGTGTAAACTAAGTAGACTTCCCTAGTCATCACACTGGTGTTTTCATCTCATCACATATTCTCTATTTCTACGTAAAAAAACATATGATAGAAGTTTTGAAAGGGGGTTGTAGAAGGCTGGAAACAATAAAAGAAGAAAAATACGTCCAGTTGTGTAAATTTGTGAAGAATTGGGCGTCTTTTTCTCTCTCCAAGTAACAAGATTGCCTCTATAACATTTTGCGATACGATTATTAATAATGGAGATATTTTGAATTTGAAAATACAGTTAAATATTAATATGGTATAGAAGAAATAATTGTTTTCGATAAACGTCCGCAAAATATTAACTGATGACGTCATCACACTACGTATTTGAATGTATCTCACACAGTAAATATTCAATGAAAGCAATGTTTGGTATTTAAGCTTTCAATAAAGTGGTACGCTTAGGTGGTAAACAGCTTTTAGCAGATTTCCCAGATATATATTTGTCTGTTAACGCTCTAGCGGTCGCAATTTTTGTTTGATCGTTACCAAACTTCAAATTTAAGCGTTTTATGTAAAAAGAAAGACCAAGTTCGTTAATGGCTGAAATCGGAGCAGTGGGAGGGGGTGGTTTAGAGGGGGATTTTTGAAAATTCGAAATATCTCTGTTATTATGCGTCGGATCGAAAAATTGTATAGAATTAATCTTATTGCAAATTAAATTTACTATAAATATTGTTCCATACATTTATTCTGTGTCTTGAATATTAACCGAGATATTGGCATTTGTATTGTGTGTGTGGTCGGCAGGAGTCGGCTATGTTCAGGACTACCGCCGAGAGCTAGTGCGGCCGTTTCTGTAACTATTTGTCCCTCGTGAATAGGTTTAGAGATTCCTTCCTACTACTGTTATTATTAGGCAGATTTCTCTATTGTAAAACTCCACGTGGGAAATCTGCTTAGTTTACGCAGCCCCTGCGTGACGGACTTTTTGCTAATATGACCCCCCTTTCCCAGTTCGATTTCAGCCATTAACGAACTTGCATGAAACGCTTATATATTGAGTTTGATGACGATAAAAAAAATTGCAGCCACTAGAGCGGTAACATTGATTGATCTGTCATTACATTGATTTTTTTCTGGAAATTTCAAGATACTTTTTCATTTCACATGCCATACACACGATATCTGCCATTTGTTTCTTTGGTGTCTGTTTTTAACCTTTTCACGCCCAAACGTCTGAACCGAATTTTATGAAACCTGGTATGTATTTTAAATTAACCCAACATAGACTATAGGCTATATTAATATTCTCGAGACAAACAGGAGTGGGAATTGTAAGGGATGCTCCACACTTTGAGAATACACTTTTGCAATATACCGAAGCATAAATTGAGTTAAACGCTAATACCTAAAGCGGGCGTCAACAATTTTATTTAGGACAAAAGACAAAACTGAACTTAACGAAACTCCGTAAGTGGGTTAGTATTAATGTCTCTATGATTATAAGGTATTAAAACGTACGAGAGTGGTAGTTACTAAAGAAGCCTGAAATGAAATATCTTGATATTTCGCTGCGTATTGGGTTTTCGGCAAAGATGCACACAACAAAAGGCGTTTATTAGGTTATTTAGAGTAAATGTTGTTACTTGAATTTTAGCCGTACAACGAACTATAAACGAGATGTATTCTAAAAACTATAACATGAGTCACCAATTTTGTAAGGAGGCGACAATTAAAAGTTGCATTTAAAATTGAGTAAATTTGAATTGCCAGAATATTTGTATTATAGGAAACCAAATTGGTCTTTAGACTGCATTAATATGTTTTTCAGACGAAGTATATTATAGGGGTGATAAATATGAGAATAAAAAATCTGAAAATTTGTTTCCTGATACTTGTCCTGCAAAATATTACTTTAGGCCGAGGTATATTGTATAACCTATGCATAAACCGGTTGATAAGTGTTCCTTAAACTTTATTTCATAATGTCATATTCTGTCAATTGACGATAATTTATTTTAGAATTATGCGATAGTTCTAAGTAGTAGCGTGAAGCTTATAAATCTCGGCCTCCTCCCAACTTAATCTAAATTAAGTTGTAGTTATATAACATTTGTCGGTGTTATTTGTTTTTCTCCAGGAACGTGGATTATTAAAATTCTCATGGTTTAATATTTAGAATAACTGATATTAAAATAGTTTAAACCAAATAATGTTGAATTGGGACAAGATGCGGGAGCGTAAGTTGTAAGGAGATAAGACAGTCGGTAGCTGGCAGACCTGCTTTTGATCCTGCCGACTTGGGTCGGCTTTGGCGGGAAGAGGATGATGATGCTAGATAATTGAAAGTAATGATGATGTTTGCTTTAAACTAAAGCAAAACATTAAACGGTGTGTTGATTCAAACAAATCCAATGTGAAAGGGGGTTGAAAGTGCAATGGAGGTGCACCCTCATGACTACCAATTATTAACATTGTTCCCATAATATGTTACACATAATTGAGTATGAGTAAGAACTACTCTGAATAAAAAGTTTCTTTTTCAGATATATATTACCGTATTAGCAGATTTCCCTTAAGGGAAATCAGCTATTGAGGTTGTATTCATGACGGAAGTTTTGAAATTTTTCTTCAAATGTCCATCTACCTAGTAGATGACGAAAATGAGGTCCGTTCAAAACTGCATATACATATATATGTATATATATATATATATATATATATATATATATATATATATATATATATATCTATATATATATAAAATTGTAACCTCTGTCTGTACATTGATTTTTTTCGCGAAATTTCACGATAACTTTTCGTTTCACATGTCATAGACACCATAACTGCATTTTGTTTCTTTGGTGTCTGTTTGTTTGTTTGTTTGTTTGTTTGTTTGTTTGTTTGTTTATTTGTTTGTTTGTTTGTTACCTTTTCACGCATAAACGGCTGAACCGAATTTTATGAAACTTGGTATGTATATTACTACTAGCCCAACTTAGACTTTAGGCTATATTAATATTCTCTCAGACGAACAGGAGTGGGGGTTATAAGGGAGGCCAGAAATTAAAAATAGCGATATTTCGTTTCCTATTGCTTTTTCAGCAAATATGCACATAACAAAAGTTGTTTATTTTGTTATTTAGAGTAACCTTTGTTATATGCACTTTTGCCGTATACGGAAGCATAAATGAGTTATACGCTATCAACTAAAGCGGGAGTCCACAATTTTATTTGGCACTAAAGACTCAACCGAATTAAACCAAACTAGGTATGTGAATTAGTACTAACGCCTTCATTATAATATGCCATACTAACATTTCTAGGGACGGGCAGGAGTGGGGGTTATAAGGGAGGCCTGAAATTAAAAATAGCGATATTTCGTTTCCTATTGCATTTTCGGCAAATATGCACATAACAAAAGTTGTTTATTTTGTTATTTAGAGAAACTTTGGTTATATACACTATCGTCGTATACCGAAGTATAAAGACGTTATACGCTAAAAATTATAGCGGGAGTCAACAATTTTATTTGGCACAAAAGACTCAACCGAACTAAATAAAACACTCGGTATTTGTATTAGCACTAACGCCTTCCTTATAATAAGCCATACTAACATTTCTAGGGAGGGGCAGGAGTGGGGGTTATAAGGGAGGCCTGAAATTCAAAATAGTGATATTTCGTTTCCTATTGAGGTTTCGGCAATTATGCACATAACAAAAATTGTTTATTTTGTTATTTGGAGTAACTTTTGTTATATACACTTTCGTCATATACCTAAGTATAAATGAGTTATACGTTAAAAACTACTAATTCAAATCTATGCAGAATGCACAGGAAATGGGAAATATGACAATATGGAGGACAGTGAAGTCTTTCATAAAAAAATAATTGTATTATAAACAAATCCACAGAAACGACGGGTATTTACTCTAAACACTGGGACGTGTAAATGTCAAAACATTGTGCACAGTAAATCCTTGCCAAAATAATACTATCACCATTCGGCCTCAAATGAATTCCCGAGCGAAGCCGGGTTTCTGAGCTAGTATATATATATATATATATATATATATCTATATCTATATATATCTATATATATATAAAATTGTAACCTCTGTCTGTACATTGATTTTTTTCGCGAAATTTCACGATAACTTTTCGTTTCACATGTCCTAGACACCATAACTGCAATTTGTTTCTTTGGTGTCTGTTTGTTTGTTTGTTTATTTGTTTGTTTGTTACCTTTTCACGCATAAACGGCTGAACCGAATTTTATGAAACTTGGTATGTATATTACTACTAACCCAACTTAGACTTTAGGCTATATTAATTTTCTCTGAGACGAACAGGAGTGGGGGTTATAAGGGAAGCCTGAAATTAAAAATAGCGATATTTCGTTTTATATTGGTTTTTCGGCAAATATGCACATAACAAAAGTTGTTTATTTTGTTATTTGGAGTAACTTTTGTTATATACACTTTTGTCGTATACCTAAGTATAAATGAGTTATACGTTAAAACTTTAGCTGGCACTAACGGCTGAACCGACCTTAACAAAACTCGGTATGTCAATTAGCATTAATTCTTCCATGATTATAAGTTATATTAAAATTTTTAGGTTCGAACGGGAGGGGAGTTATAAGGGAGGCCTGAAATAAAAATTCACCATATTTACATGTATAAGAAACGGGAAATATAAAAATATCGAAGACTGTGAAGAATTATCGAACAAATAATTCTATTATTAGCAAATCACCGGCAACGACGGGTATCAATCCTAAGCACTGGGACGGGTAAATGTCAAAATATTGTGCAATGTAAAGCCTGCTAAAAAATACCATCACCATTCAGCCTCAAATGAATTCCCGGGCGAAGCCGGGTATCTGAGCTAGTATATATATAAAATTGTAACCTCTGTCTGTACATTGATTTTTTTCGCGAAATTTCACGATAACTTTTCGTTTCACATGTCATAGACACCATAACTGCATTTTGTTTCTTTGGTGTCTGTTTGTTTGTTTGTTTGTTTGTTTGTTTGTTTGTTTATTTGTTTGTTTGTTTGTTACCTTTTCACGCATAAACGGCTGAACCGAATTTTATGAAACTTGGTATGTGTATTACTACTAACCCAACTTAGACTTTAGGCTATATTAATATTCTCTGAGACGAACAGGAGTGGGGGTTATAAGGGAGGCCTGAAATTAAAAATAGCGATATTTCGTTTCCTATTGGTTTTTTGGCAAATATGCATATAACAAAAGTTGTTTATTTTGTTATTTAGAATAACTTTTGTTATATACACTTTTTTCGTATACCGAACTATAAAGGCGTTATACGCTAAAAATTATAGCGGGAGTCAACAATTTTATTTGGCACACAGACTCAACCGAACTAAATAAAACTCGGTATGTGTATTAGCACTAACGCCTTCCTTATAATAAGCCATACAAACATTTTTAGGGACGGGCAGGAGTGGGGGTTATAAGGGACGCCTGAAATTAAAAATAGTGATATTCCGTTTCCTATAGAGTTTTAGGCAATTATGCACATAACAAAAGTTGTTTATTTTGTTATTTGGAGTAACTTTTACCATATTCACTTTTGTCGTATACCGAATTATAAACGAGATATACGCTAAAACCTATAGCGGAAGTGAACAATTTTATTTGGGACAAAAGACCCAACCGAAATAAATAAAACTCGGTATGTGCATCAGCATTAACGCCTTCCTTTTAATAAGCCATACTAACATTTCTAGGGACGGGCAGGAGTGGGGGTTATAAGGGAGGCCTGAAATTAATAATAGTGATATTTCGTTTCTTATTGGGGTTTCGGCAAATATGCACATAAAAAAAGTTGTTTATTTTGTTATTTAGAGAAATTTGCTCAACAATTCTTTTCAATATGAACTACCAGGTACAGCACCTGGAAAAATTAATTTTAAGGTATGTTAATATTTTGTCCTTAATAATTCAAATCTATGCACAATGCACAGGAAACGGGAAATATGGCAATATGGAAGACATTGAAGTCTTACATAAAAAATTAATTTTATTATTAACAAATCCACAGAAACGACGGGTATTAACCCGTATAACACTGGGACGGGTAAATGTCAAAATATTGTGCAAAGTCAAGCCTTGCCAAAAGAATATCATCACCATTCAGCCTCAAATGAATTCCCGGGCGAAGCCGGGTATCTGAGCTAGTATATATATATATATATATATATATATATATATATATATATGTCTGTTACCGCTCTAGCGGTCGCAATCTTGGTTTAATCATTACCAAACTCGATATTTAGTCGTTTTATGTAAAACAAAAGATCAAGTTTGTTAACGGTGGAAATCGGACCAGTGGGAGGGAGGGGGGTTTAGAGGGGAGGATTTTCGAAAATTCGAAATATCTCCGTTACCATAAGTCGGATCGAAAAATTCTATAGAACCAATCACATTGCAAATTAAAGTGACTATAAATAGTATTATATACATTTATTCAAGATCTTGAATATTAACCGAGATATTTGCATTTGTATTCTGCGTGTGGTCACCAGTAGGCTATGTTCGGACTTTCCGCCGAGAGCTCTGGCGGCCGTTTCCATAACTATTAGTCAAGAGAAATTTCTCTATTGTAAAACTTCACGTGGGAAATCTGCTTAGTTTACGCAGCCCCTGACGGACTTTTTTAAATAAAGGTAATGAAATAATTAAAATAGATACAATTTGTGTTCTTGCGTAATTTATATATAATAAAAGTCCGTCACACAGGGGCTGCGTAAACTAAGCAAATTTCCCACGTGAAGTTTTACAATAAGAGAAATTTCAAGAGAGCCGAACAGTTAAGGAAATAGCATTTGGCGGGAAACTCACTCTCATCCGTTATCAGCCCAGATTTAATAAAAAGTCCGTCACGCAGGGGCTGCGTAAACTAAGCAGATTTCCCACGTGAAGTTTTACAATAGAGAAATCTGCCTAATAATAACAGTAGTAGTAACCTATTCTCACGAGGACGAATAGTGAAACGGCCACACTAGCGCTCGGCGGAAACTCCCGAACATAGCCGACCACACTCACAATACAAATGCAAATATCTCGGTTAATATTAAAGATAGAGAATAAATGTATAGAACAATATTTAAAGCACATTTAATTTACAATAAGATTGGTTCTATACAATGTTCCGATCAGACGTAGAGTAACGGAGATATTTCGAATTTTCCAAAAATCCCCCTCTACACCCCCCCCCCCTCCCACAGGTCCGATTTTACCCGTTAACGAACTTGATCTTTCTTTTTACATAAAACGAATAAATACCGAGTTTGGTGACGATTAAACAAAACTTGGGACCGCTAGACTGACAAATATATACATACATATATATATATATATATATATATATATATATATATAGATATATATATACAGATTTGAATGTAAGTCATTTTCGGCATCTCATAGGTAGGATTGATGGACATTTGAAGAAAAATTTCGAAAGTCGCGTCATGAGTACGACCTCAATAGCTGATTTCCCTCAATCGAAATCTGCTAAAACAATAGTAGAGTATCAACGGTTTTGGATTAATAACATTTTAAGATCTAACCCATAATGACGGTGATGATAAAAATCATCCATAATGATATTTGAATTTTCATAACCCCCACTATTCCAATTCAGATTTTAGACACTAACAAATACAATCTTTACTGTTGAGAGAAGAGGTTATATATCGAGTATGATATTGATCCAATAAACATTTTTGAGTTATTTAAACAATGTTATTTGATAACGCAATCACTCATCGAATTTTCACGTACTCGCAAAATACAGGTCCAAAATAATATTTGGTAAATGAGCCTAGGACGAAAACTAAAAAATCCAAATGTCTTGGTTAATATTCTTGTCAAGCATGAAATCTGCTAAAATGGATTATTAACTATTTGTTTGCATGTACAGGAATATTCATGATCATATTTTCTAGAATTCAGCGATCTGTAAACCCCACCTTCCCCACCCCTTCTACTGTCTGTTTCCCACATAGAAATAGGGAATATATTGTGATACGAGATCAAAAGTGTGCCATACAAACTCGTGGGAAGCCTGCTTATTTTACACAGCTCCTGGGTTACAGAATTTTTTATTAGTAGATTTTCCTTTGGGGAAATAAGCTATTGAGGTCGCACTCTTGACGCAACTTTCAAAATGTTTCTTCAAATGTCTATAGATCCTGCATAGGAGATAACGAAAATGAGGTCCGTTCAAAATTGTATACATATGCATATATTTGTCTGTTACCTCTCTAGCGGTCGTAATTATTGTCTGGTTACCAAACTCAATATTTCGTCGTTTTATGTATAAATAAAGATTAAGTTCGTAAATGGCTGAAATCGAACCAGGGGGAGGGGGGTTTATAGGTGTGAATTTTGAAAATTCGAAATATCTCCGTTACTATACGTTGGATCGAAAAATTGTATAGATCCAATCTTATTCCTAACCGAATGTACTTTAAATATTGTTATATACATTTATTCTCTATCTTGAATATTAACCGAGATATTTGCATTTTTCAACTTTCAGCCGTCAGCAAACCCCTCACTTCTACTCATGTTTCATAAACAATACTTTATTGTATAATAAACCACTTTATCCGAAGCTTTAATACCAAATATTGTTCTCCAGAGACCTTTATTACACGACATATATGCGAGTATGTTCTGGTGACCCCTCACCCCTCCTTTGTCTTAAGTTCTTGGACTACTAAAATTTGATTGAGATATGTGTTTTTCTTCTTGGTAGCAGGACTGTTTCTTTACATTTCAAACGCTTCCTTCGGAAAATTATTAAAACTGACTGAAAGTAATTTGTTATTACCGTTTGTATTTAATAACTTAATATTGACGGTAGTGTTGTGTTACGAGTATGTAGGTACATCTATGGTTAAACTTCACGAGGGAAATCTACTTTGTATCGATACGCAGCCCCTGCGTGACGGACTTTCGCTAATATGACTTGACTGAAAGTGGGGTTTTACTAATGGCTGAAAACAGAAAAATGCAAATATAACGGCCAATGTTACATTTAGAAAACAATATACAGAATAAATATTCTAGGAAAAATGTTTGCAATATGATTGATATGATTTTTTGAAATTCGTCGCTTCCAACTGAAGAGCATTCTTTTGACGGGTTCTCTTCCGATAACGCACACCGTCCTCCTTCCATTTTCCTCCTTTCACATCTTTCAAAATCGTCAAATGTGTCTCGCAATGAAGATATTTCCCAAGATAAGGTCCCCTGCATGAGAATCCAAGGAACTAAACGACCTTTGCTGGTTGAAACATTTATGTTGGATTTATTTTCCAGCGATTTATAAAATTTGCCATTAATAGCCCAATTTCTGCCATTAATGAAGTTGATCTTTCTTTTTACATAAAATGATTAAGTATTGATTTTTGTAACGGCCAAAGAAAAAGTCCAACCTTCAGAGCGTTAACGGACATTATAACTCTAGATTAGTTTTCTGGAGCAAACATTGTATTCTAAAACAAGTCTCTTCTTTAAATTAAAAAGTTTTGTTATTTCATCAGTATATACATAAATTCTAGTAGTTACAAATTTTCTTCGGTCGTTACCAAACTCGATATTTAAACGTTGTATGTAAAAAGAAAGATAAAGTTTGTTACTTACCAAAACTGGAATATGGCAAAACGGGTCAGAGAAATAATAAGTTTTGCAGAGTCAAATATTTCTGTTAATGAATTAAATCAGGAAATTATATAAAGTTACCAACGCAATGCGCCACATTTTGGCAGATTTCCCTTAGGGGAAATCAGCTATTGAGGTCGTACTCATGAGTGAAATCCAACAAGTAGGAGGTGGGATTAGAAGGGGTGAAATTCGAAAATTCTTAATATCTCCACTATTAAGCTACGGATCCAAAACTTGTATAGAACCAATCTTATTTCAAATGTAATGATCTATAAATGTTGTTATGTAGATTTTTTTCAATATCTTGATTATTAACCGAGATATTTGCATTCTATCATTTTCGGCCTTCAGTAAACCCCCACTCTTTCGCACGTCATATTAACAATAATATGTTATATTATGAAGCACATTATTTGGAGATTAAATACCATATATTTTTCTCAACGAACTTTTACGTTATGAGGTAAATGCAAATACGCTCATAGGAAATCTGCTTAGTTTACTCAGCTCCTGCGTGACTTATCTTATTTTCTTTAAGTGAATAATAATGCTGTTAATGTATAATCATGCCATTTTCATTTAAGACTATTTTATTCTTAAACATCTCATGGACAGTTTAAAGTTTAAGTCTGGTTTGCATAAAAATATATAAAATTATTATTTTGGGATAAAGTCTGATTTTGACCTTGGATTTCTTTCAGCAGATTTCCCCTAAGGGAAATCAGCTATTGAGGTCCTACTCATGATGCGATTTTCGAAAAATTTCTTCAAATGTCCATCGATCCTACCCAGGCGTTGTCGAAAATGAGGTCCGTACGAAATATATATTTGTCTGTTAACGCTCTAGCAGTCGCAATTTTTGTTTGATCGTTCAATCCGTTCCAAACTCGGAATTTAATCGTTTTATGTAAAAAGGAAGATCAAGTTTGTTAAGGCTGAAATCGGACCAGTGGGAGGGGGGGATTTTTGAAAATTCACAATATCTCCGTTATTATGCGTCGGATCAAAAAATTGTATAGAATAAATCTTATTGCAAATTCAATTTACTATAAATATTGTTCTATACATTTATTCTGTATCTTGAATATTAACCGAGATATTTGCATTTGTATTCTGCGTGTGGTCGCCAGTAGGCCATGTTCGGACTTTCCGCCGAGAGCTCTGGCGGCCGTTTTCATAAGTATTCGTCCCTCGTGAATAGGTTTAGAGGTTAGGTTAACTGTTTTTTGGGGCTAGAAACTACTGGGTTATTACGCCCTAAATAATGTTTTAGTTTTAGAAGTTTCTTACTACTACAGTTGTTATTAGCCAGATTTCTCTATTGTAAAACTTCACGTGGGAAATCTGCTTAGTTTACGCAGCCCCTGCGGGACGGACTTTTATTGTTAGGACCTGCTCAGATAGTCTTACATATTGGAAGTAGATTTCTATTAACATAATTTGAGATTTATTTACTAAGTGAGATCTCAGTTTCTCACTTAGTAAATAAATCTACAGCCAATGACTGTTTGAAATTCCAGTTGTTAGGAAATCTGCTTGTCTTACGACGCCGTTGCGTACTAAGGTGGATTCTCAGGGGAAAAATTGATGTTGTTTGAAGCCGTAATGCACTTAATTCAATTCTTTGGGTAATGCATATATTATAAAGTTCAGTGAACTTTGTAAACTTGAGCTTTCAACCACAACCTTGGTTGTGTTCAAACACTTCACGCGAGTGGCTATATATCGATATATTCTTCTCAGCTGATAGAATCGAACTGAAGGAAGATGCGTGCGTTTGCATAAGCAGCCTCCTCCTCCTCCAGGCGTCGACTATAAACCCAAATAACTTTCATTCTGATGCGTACGAATTGGTCCTGGTCCCCCCAAGTCCACTAATAAAAAAGCGGGAAGCTCCTAAAATCCCGGAAAACAGAGAGGGGCCTGCCCGCATATATAAACTTGTCGATGACCCACAGCATCAGTCATAATCCAGCCTTTCTCAGCTCAACATGTTATCAAAAGTAAGTTGGTTATCACTAACTGATATCAATCTCTTTTAGTATTAATCATCTACTAAGTCTAAAGTCCCTCATTAATTTTTAAACTGTTTTTATTTTTTAATTGATTAGCTTTTTAGATCCTCGAACGAAATAAATTCACGAATGAATTCGGGTTTTAAAATTAAACAGAATTTTTGGTTTCGACACTCTCTGAACCCATCTTCAGGTATAAGAGTCACTCTTAGCGCAATAACGGCTACACTCAAAAATTTGGAAATTTCATATTTATTATTGACGTGTGAAATTTGATTTCGAACTAATTATTTCTTAATTAAATCGTCTGTGTGAAAATAATTTTGGTTTGACGTCATCATATTTTACGTTCCAACCCACCCACTTTCAGTAGATTTCGCCAATTGTGGCCGTAGTCATGACGCAATTTTCGAAACATTTCCTTAAATGTCCATCGATCCAACCCAGGAGATGAGGAAAATGAGTTTCGTTCAAAATTATATACATATATTTGTCTGTTACTGCTCTAGCGGTCGGAGTTTTTGTCTTATCGTTACCAAACTCGGTATAAAAGCATTTAATGTAGAAATAAGGTGAAATTCGTTAATGGCTGAAATCGGACTAGTTGCTGGGGGCATTAAGAGGCTTTGTTATAAGTCGGATCGAAAAAAAAAAATTATGGAACTAATTTTATTTTAAATTTGATTGGCTATAAATATTGTTTGCCTTTTTTTCTCCATCATGAATATTAACCCAGATATTTGCACTACTTAGTTTTCATCGTTCAGTAAACACCTCTCCTATTTATGCTATATTAAAAATAATCTTCTATTTTGTTGGGTGGTTTAAATATCAGACATAGATTTCATTGATTTTTTAATGTGTAAGTTATCTGGAATTAGGCAGTTCGATGATGTAATCTTTTAAAATTTTACGTTCATAACTCCCAACTTTTTTTTTTATCTATCATCACTAGTGAGCCATTCCAGGCGTACGTAGAAAAAGTGCTTAGTTAACGCAGCACATTCGTGACGAACATTTTACTGCTACACTATTATGATTTCGTACATCTCTTGCATTATCTAATTTTTACAATTATAATTCCTTTCAGAAATATGTTTTATATCAGTCTAGATTGCAAAGGTAGTTTCTTATAAGTTTTCTGACTTGGATCTTACGAATTAATACAATTGTTTATATTTCTAGAGAATTTTATTTTTATTCATTATCTTATATTTCCCCAACGTGAAAGATTCTATTTTTTTAACTACTGACCCCATTAGAAAGATAATACCCATATATCACGTTCGAAATTGTATTTCAAAGATAGGTTGTTTAAAATATCATTAATTCTATTTATAATGACACAAAAATGGAACAGTACTAAAAATAAAATGGAAATAAAAAACAAATCTAGGATTACCACAAAGGTTTTTGAAAAGTACTTACACGTTTATATATTTTTAGTGTGAGTATTTTTTTTTTAAGTATGGCACACTCCAATGAATCTGTAATGAAGTTATTAATTCTTTAAAACGCAACTTCAGAGAAGTATTATTTTGAATTGATATTAAAATTAGTTGTTTGTAATGCCATATGGTAAACCTCGAGCGGTGAGTTCGATTCGCGCCTGGGCAAAAGGAGATTTTTTAGTGACAAACTCATTAAATAACATCCTTAGACCCACTTTGGCTAGAAAAGGGTAATCTGTAGATAACCTGTTCCAATAAGCCATATTAGCAAAAAGTGGATGTCAATGAATAGTAATCATAATATTAAAATTAAAGTAATGTTTAATTATGTTGTTAGGGCTCTTCCTAAATCCATATTGACCTATTTAAGCTCGACGTCTTTAAGTATCTGGCGTAACGCAGGAGGCGACCTAAACTAAGTAAATTTCCTAAGTGTCCCACGTATTTACGTTTATCTAAAAAAGTAAAAGTTCAATAAGAACAATATTTGGTATGTAAGTTTCAAATAAAGAGTTTAATGGCATACAGCTTAGAGCTAATATGATATGAGTAGGAGTGGGGGTTTACTGAAAGCTGAAAACTATATAATTCAAATATTTCGGTTAATAATAAAGAAAATGAAAAAAAAAGAAAAAGAAGAAATTAAGAATATCTATAGAACATTTAATTTGTAATAAGATTTGTTCATACACTTTCTCGTTCCGACATATCATAAAAGAGACACTTCGAATTTTCGAAGTGCCCATCTGAACCCCCCTCCCCCTGTTAGATTTCAGCCGTTAAAGAACTAGATTTTTATTTTTGCATAAAATGTTTACATCAAACAAAATTTACGACTTCTAGAGCGTTAACACACACACACATACACACACACACATATAACTATTGTAAATATATATATATATATATATATATATATAAGTTAGGATCGATGAACATTTGACGAAATGTTTCGAATATCGCGTCATGAGTACGACCTCAATAGCTGATTTCCTTTCAGGGAAATCTGCTAAAACGATTATGTCCCGTAGTCGGATAAAGGAAATAGCCCGAAATCGGCAAAAGAGGGGGGAGGGGTTGTGGAAAGTGAAAGTAAGAAATAGTCAATTTCTAAAGTAGAAGTTCTATAAATTATTCACCTATAAAAGATGAATAAATTAAGTTGTATAACCTTTTGAGATCTTATGCATTTGGAACGTTGATGTCATATATCATTTTAAAATGAAATATTTTAAGTGAAGTGTAGCATAATGTTTTGTACATAATTTAATTTAATTTTATATTATTATTATTTATTAAAATCCACGTTTTGCTACTATGGTTTATTGGATTGTCTAGAGATTACCACCCTTTTCTAGCCATGAGTTCGTCACTAAATAAATTTCCCATTGCCTATGCGGGAATCCAACTCGCCACTCTAGGTTTACCATGTGAGATTATGGCCAACGCTTTAACTCACGTGGCTAATACGATCCCGAAATACGTGTATAGTAAACGACGTTTTATTAGACATTGGTCTTTTGTCATTATTAATTTTCATTGTGTTTATGAAACACATAAAAAAATGATATTTTATAGTTTGTAAGGACCTGCTCAGATGTTATCAGTTACAAGAAGTAGATTTCTATTGACAAGAAATGAGATTTATTTATTGTTAGAGCTCCGCTTGGAGCGATATGCACCTACGCCTCTTCTATGTCCCATGCATATAAAAACATATTAGATATAATAAATATCCACTTACATATGAATCATGTATTTACTTAATATACACCTTACATGTTATTTATTTATTTATTTATTTATTAACGTCCACTTTTTGCAACATAGGCTAATCGGGACGGGTTATCTACAGGTTACCACCCTTTTCTAGCCAGGGTGGTAATTATTTAGTGACGAAATTCATTAAATAACATCCTAAAATCCTTACATGTTAAAGTAATGAAAACGGTATTAAAGGGTTCCAATTTGTTAGCTGTCACATTTTACAATAGTAATATGCTATTAATTATTCAATTATTTCATACATATACTGTTCACTATGACCTGAAATGAGTGCATAAGTCCTATTTAGGATACATATGCGAGTATTGTTGGCATATGTAGGCTATCATCACTCAGCAGTCAGAACTTGGATTTAACATAATAAAATGTATGCAGGATGCCTGGATAGTTTATAGAATAAACGTTTCATATATATTTTGTTATTTTTCCAGAGACTCCTGTTGATATGCGGGCTAGTGGCATGTGCATTAGCTGACGGGAAGTCGAAGACACAAGGGAAGAGGCAGACTATACTCATCAACGGATATGGGTTAGGACTGGGAGGTGGAAATATCGGGGGTCAGCCTGGACTAGTTCCTGGAGCTTTGATAGGCCCGGTGGGTTACGCTCCAGGATTTCCAGCTCCAGGAGGGCAGGTGGTTACTGTCACCCAGAGAGTGGGAGTACCCGCCCCTTACCCGGTAGACCGCCCTGTGCCCGTCTCCGTCCCACAGCCTGTGCCTTATCCGGTAGACAGACCTTTTCCAGTACACCACGCCGTTCCAGTACCTCAACCTGTAGATAGGCCTTATCCAGTAGCAGTGCCTAGTCCCGTAGCAGTACCGGTCGTCAACAACGTGCCTGTTCCAGTACCCCAGGCAGTGCCAGTACCTCAGGCTGTGCCAGTACCTCAACCCGTGCCAGTACCTCAGGCCGTTCCAGTACCACAGCCAGTGCCTGTTTCCGTCCAAGGACCAGTGATTTCTGGCCCCGCTATCGGTAAGAATAATATAGTAATCGTATTCGCCTTAATTGTAGAAAGAGGCTTTTTGGAATATCACCGCAATCGGGAAATTGGATAGACTATGAGCAATCTATGATTTACGTAACATAAATGACTGCACGAAGCATTGGACTAATATTCAAGTCCAAAATTGGTTGATGGTCACAAGAGCCTTCGCCCAAAGTATGTTCTCAAATTATTTCAGATTTTTCCTCCTAATTACACAAAATTTATTCAAGAAATTGCAAAGTCCTTAATAAGGCTCTTTATGAAGGTCAAAGGTTTCTAGCTTTGAAAATACAATCGTAATTGAAGCTGCAAATATTGAGATTAAAGTCTGTTACCTATTAAATTAAAATACTGTTTTATTTTTATTCTTGTAGGCCTTGGAAATGGTATTCCACAACTGGCCCTCGGAAATTCTTTTGGTAATGGAGCCCTTATCGGCTCTGGACTAAATGGTAACGCCATTAGAGCTGGCCTCGACGGATCTGGTCTCAACAATGGACTATACGGAACCGGACTTGGTTCCGGAATTCTCGGATCAGGACTTGGCTCTGGCCTCTACGGATCCGGAATTGGCAACGGCCTTTACGGATATGGACTCAACTCTGGCCTCTACGGATCTGGCTTGAACGGTGTGATTGGCGGATCTGGTATAGACTCTGGCCTGATTGGTCTAGGACTGGGAAATGGTATCTCAGGTTTTGGACACGACCATGGCCTCTTTGGACTCCAATCATCTGAACATCATCCCCATGGACATCATTCTCATGGACATCACTCGAACGGACAACATTCGTCAGAACAGAACTCCAACGGACACCACTCATCTGAACACCACTCCCATGACCACCATTCATCAGAGCATGACTCATCGAGACATCATTCCTCTGATCATCATTCCGCTGAACATCACAACTCAGATCATCATTCTTCTGAACGTGATTCTCACAGGCACCACCCACACGATCACCACTCATCTGAACGAGATTCCTCTGAGAGCCGTTGGTCTGGACGCCATCACTCTGACCGCGACTCTTCTGAACGTGATTCCGATAGACACCATTCTTCTAGGCGTCCTTCCTCAGAAGAAGATTCGTCAGAACGCCACTGGTCTGGACGTCACTCCTCTGATGAAGATTCTTCTGAACGTCATTGGTCTGGACGCCATTCATCTGATGAAGATTCATCTGAACGCCACTGGTCTGGACGCCATTCATCTGATGAAGATTCATCTGAACGTCACTGGTCTGGACGCCACTCCTCTGAAAGGGAATCCTCTGGACGTCAATCTTCTGAAGAGGAATCCT
The DNA here is from genome assembly GCA_019009955.1 of Riptortus pedestris. Taxonomy (NCBI): domain Eukaryota; kingdom Metazoa; phylum Arthropoda; class Insecta; order Hemiptera; family Alydidae; genus Riptortus; species Riptortus pedestris. Next base: position 177,749,744 of record CM032229.1, read on the forward strand.
CAGGACGACACTGGTCTGGACGTCATTCTTCTGAAAGAGAATCTTCTGGACGTGAATCCTCTGAAAGGGAATCTTCTGGGCGAGAATCATCTGAAAGGGAATCTTCTGGACGTGAATCCTCTGAAAGAGAATCTTCTGGACGTAAATCCTCTGAAAGAGAGTCTTCAGGACGTCAATCCTCTGAAAGAGAATCTTCTGGACGTCAGTCATCTGAACAGGAATCCAAGAGACGCCCATGGTCTGGACGTCATTCCTCTGAAAAAGAATCATCAGGACGTCAATCGTCTGAACAGGAATCCTCAGGAAGACATTGGTCTGGACGTAAATCTTCTAAGAAAGGATCCTCTGGACGTCAGTCGTCTGAACAAGAATCCTCGAGACGCCCATGGTCTGGACGCCATTCCTCCGATGAAGACTCCTCTGAACGTCATTGGTCAGGACGACCTTCCTCTGGAGGTCGTTGGTCTGAAAGGGACTCATCTAAGAGCAACGGCTCTGGATCCAAAAACTCTGAAGTCGAATCATCTGGCCCACGTTCGAACGAGCTCGAGTCCTCTTGGCATTGGCTGCCTGAACTCTCAGCTGGTCGTCAATGGTCTGCTGCCCACACTTCTGACCTAGAATCTGCCGTTCGCCAGTCTGCCGAGTCAGGACTGCCATCCTTCGATCTGGGATCTGCCGGACTCGAGTCGGCTATTCCCCATTTCTATGGATTCCACCCCTCTGGACTCCATTCCTCTAGTCTCTACACTTCGTTCCAGAAAGCCGCCAGGCTTGGTAAAGGATTCCCTGCTTTCCGTGGTCACAAAGCCCCAACTCCTGCTGTCTTGAAAGCCTAAAAGTAAGTAATCATTTTATAGTTGTAAATATTTGAAACTATTCTTGAATAGCTAAGCTTTTAATGATGCCGCGACCTTTCAGTCCACTCGATTGTGGCAAGCTACGTCATGGTTTTGCGTTTTCTCACCACAATCAACATAAGACAAATGGAAAATGTCTTGTAAAATCATGTTTCCCTTCAGACAACATTTCATATTTGCTGCACATCAAGATCACTCAATTTTATCTTAAAATAAACCGAATTGCTCGGAGATTTATTAAAAGCTCTCGTCAGCCATGAGTGTTAAGGGACAGGTTATAGTGCTCTGTGAATTTAGAGTACTGGATTTCTGAGTGGCTATATTCGATAAATCAGTTACCAAACATTTCTTGGGTATAAGGCAAGTGCCAATTGATGAAAATAGCATTAAGTGAACATGTTAATAACAACAAAAACTATTAAATAATGAAAGATCAAATGATACCATTTTAATAAAAATTGATAGTTTTACTCCGAAAAATGACTAAATTCCTGAAAACCTAATAGTGATGTACTTAGATTGCCTTTAATAATCATTACATAAATTCTCTCGTGTGGTTTCATTTAATTTTCTTTGGTTGAAATAAAGTTTTCATTTAGTAGACATATTGGTAGCAAATTTTGTTTTTTTTTATTTTCAATCTATTAAAATTTTAATAATGTACTTTCTTTTTCTTTTTCAGATCTATCGTTAAGAAGTTCCTGAAATGTGCCATTCAATAAATAATAGCTATTATTTTTTTACTATTTTTATACGTCTTTTTTATAAATAAAAAAACCTAAAAATCAGCTTCATTTCTTTTCAATCCTACCCCAACAATGTTTTTAAGGTATAACGAAATTTAAGATAAATGACCGAATACTGTAATATGTGGGTCCATTTGTTCACTTTAAATGTGATTTGAAACGTAATCAAATTTAATTGGTTGAATGAACAAAAATCATCAATAAAACAACTTTTAATAAAAATGTTTTAGCCCAATATATGTGGTTATGTAACTTCTAAAAGGCGAAATAACATTTTTTGAAGCATAGTTAACAGCACTTAGTTGGTAAATTTTGCAAATATTAAACCGTACCTAAGAAGTTGTATTTTTACCAGTAGTTGTCTATAATATATATATATATATATATATATATATATATATATATATATATATATATATATGTGTGTGTGTGTGTGTGTGTGTGTGTGTGTTTTATATACGTTCCAGAACATTCTAGGAACAATGGAATTGAAATTGAAAATTTTTTCCGTCTGTCTGTCCGCCCGTTTGTTTCTTAATTAGTCAAAACCTTTTATATGATTTCTATGAATTTTTATAATTGTGAGTAAATTGTCCCAAGGTTAGGCCATAGGCTATTTGAAAATCCGAATTTTCAGCGACGAGGGGGGGGGGAATACTTTGACGTGAAAATACATATTTATCAATATCATCGTTAGCATTGGTTTTATTAAAAAATGTAAAAGACCTGAGTTTAGAATAACGATTTCAGCCCAAAATCGTTATTTAGATTAATGTATTTTGAAATATTGACTTCTGCTTTTCGGGCGCTAATGGCTTTAATCGCAAATGAATTTGCGTGAATAGAATTGGGAATTTATTTGTATATTTAAGGGGCTGAGTATTGTCAATATGAGCAAGATGATATTTTACTAACACCTACTAGAGGGGGTTACTTTGTTGTAAAAACATATATTCGTTCATTTTGATTTAGTTGGGAAAATGTAAAGAATGAATTGCGTTTAAGATTACATTTTAAGGTCTAATTGAAGTAAATAAAATCATTATTTGTTCCAATTATCCAATATTTATATTTCGATAGTAAACCATTATTATATCAAATGGCTTCCAAATAACAGCAATTCTAACCATTAATTTGTCTAACTGCTTTTATCTTGGGTGAAAAAAATGAATAGTAACACTTTTACTGTTCTTGTTAGAGTGTATTTGCGTATGTTGGTTGAATGGTGCTCATTTTGCATAAAATACATTATTTAATGAGACCTATTTCTTCACAATATTTTACACAGAACATTACAGGAACTATTAAGGAAGAATTCTGGGCACGTATGGAGGAATAATCCTGTGGATTCATAGAAAATGGGCATATTTCTCCTAGTCCCAAGCAGGTGGTTAGTGGAGAAGGAGAGGGTAGGGTTTAGAGAATGTGTAAATAACAATGTATTTCTTTGTCGGATCGAAAAGTACATATACATCATGGTATATTTTCAGAGTAATGTAATATTAGCCTAAGAAGATTTTCTTTAAGATAAATCAGGTATTAAGCAACAATATATTATTTCATTTTATTTGTTTGTTTGTTTGGTGTCACGCAATTATAGTAGTTTAAATCGTGCGGAACCGTGTCGAGGAACTAAATGGTAAAAATAATCTAAGTTGTTGAATGCAATTTGATATTGAAATTTTTTTTTGCTACTAGATGTTGTCATTTTAGAAGATTTCCCTTAAGAGAAATCAGCTATTGAGGTCGTGCTCATGACTCGATTTTCGAAATATTTATTCAAATGTACATCGATCCGAACCAGGAGATGACGAAAATGAGGTCCGTTCAAAATTATATATATATATATATATATATATATATATATATATATATCTTAATATATATAAATCTCCTGTCACGATGTTTGTCCGCGATGGACTCCTAAACTACTTAACCGATTTTAAATTAAATTGGCACACCGTGAGCAGTCTGGTCCAACTTGAGAGATAGGATAGCTTAGATCTTTAATTATAATCGCAATTTTATTTTATTGCAAATTATTTGTCTATAATTAATTGACAGTCACAATTATCTGTTAACTCCAAAAGATTCTAACAGATGTCGATACTTTTCGACTGGATTGAGTAAGTAATCAATAGATGGCACTGCTATGGTAAACCGACAAACGTGTCATATAAGCTACAACTCAATAGCATGATTACCACGTGTTATTGAGGCTAAAGTATAAATTAAAGACAGGTTAACCAAATAAACTAAAGACAGGTTAACCAAAAATATTGCACCGATTAGTGCTAAATTAAATTAAAATTGAAAGTATTTATAATTTAAATTAATAAATATTACTGTTAAAGATTTAAGACTATCTGCCTTACCTACCTCATTCATAAGTTTAAATGGCATATGTTATTCACTAACAACTTTGTAATATGCTCATTCGTTACAAAATTAAATGGAAATAATAAATTTAAAAATTAATTCTTTTGTATTGATTTCTGCTTAATATAAACTGTAAGAAAATTTTAATCAATCGTGTTCAACGTCCTTCCCCTTCAAATCCTAATCCCTTGAATTTGTGTACCAACTTCAACATTTCCGTCTTGGTTCGTAAATAATTTCATTGTACTAAAGGGTTGTAGTCGTAGAAAATCTGTCATGGAGGTTACCATATTTTTTTACAAATACCATCTATGTAAAAAGCATGGTGGACCCCGTGACTGATGTTCTGCTACCGTTCCTCTTAAATTGTATACTACAATGTAATATAACAATAACTTTAGCCACAGCAACGCGTGGCCGGGTCTGCTAGTATATATATATATATATATATATATATATATTTGTCTGTTAACGCTCTAGCGGTCGCAATGTTTGTTTGATCGTTACGAAACTCGATATTTAACCGTTTTATGTAAAAAGACAGATCGGACCAGAGGGAGGGGGGGGGTGGTTAAGAGGGGGATTTTCGGAAATTCCAAATATCTCTGTTATTATGCATCGGATCAAAAAATTGTATATAACCATTCTTATTGAAAATTAAATTTGCGAAAAACATTGTTATATTCATTTATTCTCTATCTTGAATATTAACCGAGATATTTGCATTTTTCAATTTTCAGCAAACCGCCACTTCTACTCTATGTTACGTTAACAATACTCTGCTGTATAATAAATCACATTATTGGAAGTTTGAATACCAAAAATTGTATTCAAGAGACTTTTATTATACGAGAAACATGCAAATATGTCCTGGTGACCCCCCCCCCTTCCTAAGGTTTTGAACTACTAACATTTGATTGATTGAGATAACAATTATTCTGACTCATTATTAATTACAATACTAGATATAGTAAATAGTTCTCAATGAAATTAAGATGTTATATTCTCATATAATACAGTAATGTTTTTATTTCCGGTGTGAGGCGGGCAGACCAGTTTGTTTACATTTCTAACCCAACGCTTCCTATCGGCAGGTTATTGAAATTGGCTGAAACATTTCATATTTCCGTTTGTATTTATTCACGGTGTTGTTGTGTTACCAGTATGTAGATTTTTCTATTACTATACTTCACGTGGGAAATATGTTTTGTTTACGCAGCCCCTGTTTAGACCTTTTTAGATTTCTGGTCTCAGTAAACCCCCACATTTAGTCTACGCACTTTAAAAATAAGAGAATATATCATTAAATATCTTATTTTTACCATAAACACCAAATATTGTTTTCAACGGACCTTTATTATGTGAGATGCATGCTAATAGTTAGTGTGAAGACGCCATAAATTCAGAGTTTATTGACAGCCAACTTCTACTCATCGATTTTTTTTTTCGAAATAAAGAATGCTTGAAGAGATGAGATCAGTAGTTTGCCATTCCGACTCTTGAGAAATCTGCTTAGTTTACGCAGCCCCTGCGTGACGGACTTTTTTTCTTGCTCGGACGCATCCCTGGGGCGTAACCCGCAATAAAACAAACTTTGCTTACTAGTTTTTAATTAGCGAACGTGCATCAGACAAAAATTGTCATCTGCATTGCTTGTTGAGCGTGACGAACTTTATATATATATATATATATATATATATATATATATATATATATCTATATATCTATATATATATAACTTGATCTTTCTTTTTACATAAAACGCTTAACAGACAAATATATATATATATATATATATATATATATATATATATATATATATATTGTAACAGGCTAGCACATAGGCCTGAATGAATAGTACGGCCGTCTCTATTTAAATGATTAGTAATAGGGCTCCTTAAGAGAGGATAGCACCAGTCAAGAGACAGCGGAATTAATGAATGCAGCCACGGACAGAGAGAGTGCAGCCCTGCAAGTCCAAAGTACAATCTGGAGGACAGGAATCGGGGAGTCGGTGCCGAGACACGGAGAAGTGAGTGCCCTTTTAAGTATTATTTTCTATCTGTGCCAAGTGACTAAGATATAGCAATATATTTGCGGATATGTGAGTAACCTGAACAATTTAACTTATATAATAGAGACGGTCGGACACTATGAGTGCTTTCCGTGCATGATGGCCCTGAGAAGTCCATGTGAGCCGCCGGGTAAATTAATTAAAAATTATTAATAATAATTAACTGTTAACGTTACAATATATATATATATATATATATATATATATATATATATTTGTCTGTTAAGCGTTTTATGTAAAAAGAAAGATCAAGTTCGTTAATGGCTGAAATCGGACTAGTGGGAGGGAGGGTTTAGAGGGGGGACTTTTAAAAATTCGAAATATCTCCGTTATTGTGCATCAGATCGAAAAATTGTATAGAACCAATCTTATTTCAAATTAAATTTACTATAAATATTGTTCTATCATTTATTCTGTATGTTGAATATTAACCAAGATATTTGTATTGTGTGTGTGGTCGGCAGAAGTCGGCCATGTTCGGGACTTTCCGTCGAGAGCTAGTGCGGCCGTTTCCGTAACTATTCATCCCTCGTGGCTATTCTAGACCCATGTTTAGAGATTCCTTACTACTACTGTTATTATTAGGCAGATTTCTCTATTGTAAAACTTCACGTAGGAAATCTGCTTAGTTTACGCAGCCCCTGCGTGACGGACTTTTTGCGATTGTGGTAAACTGAGATTTGTCTGTTACCGCTCTAGCGGTCTCAATTATTGTTTAATTGTTAACAAACTCGATATTTAGCCATTTTATGCGAAAATAAAAATCAAGTTCGTTAACGGCTGAAATCGGACAAGGGAGAAGGGGGATTTAGAGGGGGAGAATTTTTAAATTTCGAAATACTTCCATTACTATACGTCGGATCGAAAAAATGTATAAAATCAATCATATAGAAAATTATATATACTATACATATTGTTATATACATGTAGTCCCTATCTTGAATATTAACAAAGATATTTGCATTATTCAGTTTTCTGCCTTCAGCAAACCCCCTCTTCTACTCATGTTACATAAACAAAACTCGGTTATGTAATAAACCACATCATTCTTAGCTTAAATACCACTTGTTGTTTTCAAGAGATCTTTATTATACGAGATACATGCAAATATGTTCCGGGGACCCCTCCCACCTTCTTAAGTTTTTGGACTACTTAAATTTGATTGATTAATGAATAAAATTGTTTTAAAACATTATGTGAAAAATTTTCTTAAGGTCTGTTAATAGTTTTAAGTAGTAACCGAAAAGAGATTTTTTGGTTATCTAACCTATGAACTTACGTCATACTTACCACGCGGAAATCTCCTTGGTTTTCGTAGCACTTGCGTGGTGGCCATTTTTAGCAGATTCCCCTCAAGGGAAATCAGCAATTGAAGTCCTACTGATTGCGTGATTTTCGAAAAAATTCCTCAAATGTCCATCGATCCACCCAGGAGATAACGAAAATGAGGTTCGTTCAAAACTGTATGTATAAATATTTATATACAGTTTTATAATAATAAAAATCTGGAATACGACCAGTGGGAGAACTTTTAGAAGGTCGGATTTTCGAATATTCATAATATCTCCGTTATTCTGAGTCGAATCGAAAAATTATTTAGAACCAATCTTACAATTAAATATAAATCTTACAGATAAATGTAAATACGTGACGCACGAGGGAAATCTGCTTAGTTAACGCGCCCCATGTGTCACGGACATTTCAATACGTCTTATGCTGTTATATAAAAGGAATATACATTTCCAGAACGGGTTTAGAGAGGGCGATTGTCTTGGAATCTTCCTCTCTTATTATGCAACTTATAAAAAAGTCCGTCACGCAGGGGCTGCGTAAACTAAGCAGATTTCCCACGTGAAGTTATACAATAGAGAAATCTCCATACGAGTGCCGATCAGTTACGGAATTGGCTGAACTAGCTTTTGGTGGGAACCATAGCTCGTCCGTTACACTTAATAAAAATGCAAATATCTCGTTTAATATTCAAGATAGAGAATAAATGTATTAACAATATTTATAGTAACTTTAATTTGCAATAAGGTTTTATACACTTTTTCGATCCGACGTATAGTAACGGAGATACTTTGAATTTTCGAAAATCCTCCCCTCTACACCCCCCCTCCCACTGGTCCGATTTCAGCCGTTAACGAACTCGATCTTCCTTTTTACATCAAACCATTAAATACCGAGTTTGGTGGCCATTAAGCAAAAATTGCGACCGCTAGAGTGTTAACAAATATCGAGATATATATATATATCTATATATATATATATATATATATATATATATATATATATAGTTTTGAACGGACCTCATTTTCGTCATCTCCTGGGTAGGATCAATGGACTTTTGAAGAAATTTTTCGAAAATCGCGTCATAAGTACGACCTCAATAGCTGATTTCCCTTAAGGGAAATCTGCTAAAAGGAACACCACTGAACATAGAAATACTGTCCTTCGCGCAGTGGCTGCGTAAACTAAGCAGATTTCCCGCGTGCTGGTACGGCACACTATTGATCTCTTTTCATCATATAAAATGTATTTCTAAGTAAAAATTCAATGAGTAGAGGGCCTTTACTGAAGACTGAAAATAGGGAACTACGAATAACTGGATTAACCCTAGAACTACCAAGGGGGGGGGGGCTCCTCGAGCCCACAACTTTTTGTTTTTGTTCCCTGTCACCCATTTTTATTGGTATTTTTTTGATTTTTTTTGTATTCCTAATAAAAACATCCTTGAGTTTGGGAATAAAAATAAAATTAAATAAAAAAATTTATTTTTTTATAAAAAAATTTTTTTTTGACGTTTGGGCTCGAGGAGCCCCCCCCCCCCCTTGGTAATGCAAGGGGTAGTTATACACTTAAGTACCAAGGGGGGGGCTCCTCGAGCCCACTGATATTTTATAATTATTTTATATAGTAATTCAAGTTTTATTAATTATATTGCTCAAATAATAATTACTATGATTTAATTTTAACATACACAAACCTTCTCAAGTTTTTTTTTTTTTCAAAAAAAAATATATATATTCTCCCCATATAATTTTTTTTCATATAAAAATATATTACTGAGATGGTTATAATTATTACTCCTGATAGGTACTTTTTTTAGAAAAGAGAAGATTTTCTAGGTTGTTCCCAATTAGGGGAACAGTTAGTCCATGCTGCATCCTGGATAAACACACGGAAAAAAAATTATTGTGCAAAAGCACCGATAATTGCATTACGAATCTGATAATTATATTTTCTTAAATTATTATTCTGTTATAATGTTATAATAACTTAGATATAGATAACTTTTTATTCTAACAATGTTTAGATATGTTCCTCCAGTAGAATAAAATTATATTTAATTTAAAGTCATCCTTTTTTCCCCATCCGAACTTTTTTTTTTTAATTTATTTTTATTTTTGTATTTAATTTTTTTTTTCACAGGTGTCATAAGAAACGTTCATTAAACATAATCCAATAGAAATAAAAATTTTAAAAAAATTATAGAACCAAAATAAAAGGTTTTTAAGGTTGTGGGCTCGAGGAGCCCCCCCCCCTTGGTAATCCATGCGACCTGGGAGAGGTCGGTAATACTAGGGTTAATATTTGAGATGCGAAAAAATTTATAGGATAATAATAATAGAGCATCAATATGTTATGATAATTGGTTCTAAATACGTATTCTCAACAGAACGGAGATATATTGAGTTATCAAATCCTCTCGACTATTCTCCCTAACCTCTTTACATTCTCCCATTAATGACTATGAACTGTATCGTTAAATAGAACAGGTAAATATTGAGCATGGTATAGATCAATTAAACATTTCCGATTCAAAAACAATGGAATCTATGACATCATCACACTACGAACTTCCATTCATCTCATAAGGTAAAAGTTCAATGAGTACAAAATTTGGTATTTAGGCTTCAAATAAAGTGTTTCAAGATGTAACTCGTTTTAGCAGATTTCCCTTAAGGGAAATCAGCTATTGAGGTTGTACTCATTCAATTTTTCTACAAATGTCCATCGATCCTACCTAGTAGATGACGAAAATGATGTCTGTTCAAAACTGTATATATATATATATATATATATATATATATATATATATATATATATATATATATTTGTCTGTTACCGCTTTAGCGGTCGCAATTTTTGGTTAATCGTTACCTAACTCAATATTTTATAGTTTTATGTAAAATTAAAGATCAAGTTCGTTAACGGCTGAAATCAGACAAGTGGGGGGAGGGGGGTTAGAGGAGAGGTTTTTCGAAATATCTCCGATACTATACGTTTGATCGAAAAATTGTACAGAATGAATCTTATTGCAAATTAAATGCACCATAAATTGTGTTCTATACATTTATTCTCTATCTTGAATATTAACTGAGATATTTGCATTTTTATTAAATGTGGGCGGATAGCGGACGAGAGTGAGTTTCCAGCCAAATGCTAGTTCGGCGGTTTCCGTTACTGATCGGCACTCGTATGGAGATTTCTCTATTGCATAACTTCACGTAGGAAATCTGCTTAGTTTACGCAGCTCCTGCGTGACGGACTTTTTATATAAACGAGTTGGAGTAGGGGTTAACTGAAGCCCGAATATTAAAATAAGGGGCTGTGTTAAATCAGCAGATTTCCCACGTTCGTCACGTATTTGTATTTATCTCAAAACGCAAAGGTTCAATGAGAACAAAATTTGGTATTCAGGCTTCGAATAAAGTGATTCATAATATAAGAGCCCATTGTTAATATGATATGAGTCGGAGTGGGGGTTTACTGAAAGTGGAAAAATAATAGATCCAAATATTTTGGTTAATAATCAAGAAAGTGAAAAAAACATACATAACAATATTTATAGAACATTAGACTTGCAGAAAGATCGGTTTTATATACTGTTTCGATTCGAATATTAATAAAGGAGATATTTCGAATTTTCAAAATTCGTCACCCCTAACCCGCCCGCCCCCCTGTTATATTAAATTTAAGCATTGTGTGCTGGGATTGAATTTTGACCGGAAATATGCAAATTATAGTTGTCATTTAATTATAATAATTGCTACCCGTGTATGATTTGAATTATTCACGGTGTGTCATGATGAGGAATTGATTAGGAACTCATTTCAAATTTATTCATCAAACTTAAAATACCTATTCTGTAAGTCCCTTAGAATTACCTGGCACAGAAAAACAATACTCCCTGACGGGAAGAGTCATTGTATACGTTGAAGCCTTTCTATAAAAAGTGCTATCTTTATTCAGTAAACAATTATTTTCCGGGCAACGACGTGTAGTTTATCTAGTGTATATGTATATACATATAATTGTAACCTCTGTTTGTACATTGATTTTTTTTCGCGAAATTTCACGATTTCTTTTTGTTTCACATGTCATAGTCATGTATGTTTTTTTGTTTGTCTGTTTGTTTGTTCGTTTCTTACCTTTTCACGCATAAACGGCTGAACCGAATTTTATGAAACTTGGTATGTATATTACTACTTGCCCAACTTAGACTTTAGGCTATACTAATATTCTCTGAGACGAACAGGAGTGGGGGTTATAAGGGAGGCCTGAAATTAAAAATAACGATATTTCGTTTCCTATTGGTTTTTCGGCAAATATGCACATAACAGAAGTTATTTATTTTGATATTTAGAGTAACTTTTGTTATATACACTTTTGACGTATACCGAACTATAAACGAGTTATAAGCTAAAAACTATAGCGGGAGTCATTAATTTTATTGGGAACAAAAAACTAATCCGAAGAAAACAAAACTACGTCTGTGTATTAGTACTAACTCCTTACTTATAATAAGCCATACCAACATTTCTAGGGACGAGCAGGAGTGGGGGTTATAAGGGAGGCCTGGATTTAAAAATAGCGATATTTCGTTTCCTATTGGGTTTTCGGCAAATATGAACATAACAAAAGTTTTTTATTTTGATATTTAGAGTAACTTTTGTTATATACACTTTTGTCGAATACCGAAGTATAAACGAGTTATAAGCTAAAAACTATAGCGGGAGTCAACGATTTTATTTGGCACAAAAGAATCAACCGATATTTCATCTTCTACTATTTTTCGGCAATAGTGTACAACAAAAGCTGTTTACATTTTATTATATTATATTTTATTATATAATTAGATTAACTTTTGTTTTATTTATTTTTTTTGGTATACAAGTTATGAAGCAAGTAATTTGTGTAGAAATATTGATATGCTCAACAATTCATTCCAATATGAACTACCCGGTACCTCATCTGGATAAGTTAATTCAAATCCATGTTAGAATTTTATCCTTAATAATTCAAAACTATGTTATTTTTTAACGCCAGTAACAGTTTGCACCAAATAAAGTATACCCCCCCCCCTTCCCTTTTCCCAAACATTAATTCATGAGAAACCCCGGTTTTCTCTAAGTGTATTTAATAAATTATTTAATTAGAACGTGAAAAATATTTGAACAGACATTTTTCGTATTGTGAAGATATGTAATCTGATTTGTTAATATAATTTAATGCATTACAGAATTGATATCCTAAAGGAGTTGGCAGCACTGAGGCTAGGGAGGTGTCGAGCTACTTCCTTTGTCCTATCAGTTCTGTCGCTTCCCTGCCGACCTCATATCGGTCTATGTTTACATGATAATTGATGCTTACACTTTTAGCAATGTAGTGTTATTCTCAGGAATGTGAATTTGTTTAATAATCATAAATAAATAATTTAAAAGGATGAACGCTGGGGATGTGCACCCAGTTATTTCTGGTATTTATTAACTCTGCTCCGTTAATGTATGATATACTTTACTAAATACCAATATAAATATACAGTTTACAATCGAGACTTACAAAAGACTATTTTTAATAGCGGTTATGACTTACCTAAAACAGCTGTCACCATTAAGCTTTGTACCGCATCAAGGGAAAGGAACTTTTATTCATATATGCTTTGGAAGATAGAATACTTTCTACGATTATGAATTATACTGTTCAATACGTTATAAAAAAAAACAAAAAACAATGACATGCACAGGAGACGGGAAATATAAAAAACATTGAGGAGAGGGAAGTCTTAAATAACAAATAATTTTATTATGAACAAATCCACAGCAACGACGGGTATGAACCCTAAAGACTGACGTGGAAATGCCAAAATATTGTGGAAAGTAAAGACTTGCCAAAAAAAAATACCATCTTCATTCAAGCTCAAATGAATTCACGGGCGAAGCCGGGTACCTTAGCTAGTATATATATATATATAAAATCGATGAACATTGGAGGAAATTTTCCAAAAATCACTTCTTTAGCACGTCCTCAAAAGTAGTTCAGAATTTGTAGAATCTGAGATGTTTCTCATGAAACATCTTATAAACTACTAATAACACAATTCGAGTGTATTGAAATTATGTATCTGAGTTTTTCGAATCCTAGACCTTTCCTCGGGTGACAAGTTCGAATATAAGAATTTAAACATAGTACATTCAGTTCATCATGTAATGAATCTGACATTGCATTACACACACTCATATCAAATGACCACAAATTTTATATTCTGAATAATGCCAGCACAAAGCAAATTAAGATTATTATCTATGAATACTTAAATGTCTAGTTTTTTAAATAAGAGTTTTATCCAATTTGGAGTTAAGTCACCATGTGCTCTAGCATTTTTGTAGGTAACGCCGATGGATTTTTATAATAACATTATTAATATTATTATTTATTAACGTCCACTTTTTGCAACTTAGGCTAAAAGGGACGGGTTATCTACATTTAACAACCCTTTTATAGCCAGGGTGGGATTTTAGGACGTTATTTAATGAATTTCGTCACTAAATAATTTCCTTTGCCCAGGCAAGAATCGAACTCGCCACTCTAGGTTTACCATGTGAGATAAAGGTTAACGCTTTAACTCGCATGGCTAACCTGAGCCCCTATAATAACATTAACAGCTCTTAAAGTCGATGCACTAACTATTACGGATGAGTTTCGATAATAATTTCCCCTTAAATAGACTTTTTGAGCATATTTTGATCGTTTCAGACTATAACAGGGCGATGTCGCAAAGGATTTAAATCAGCCATAGGTGGCATCCTCTAGACGGGAGAATCTTGTCGGTACCAGCTTGCTAGTCCTTCAGCTATTGTTCGGCCTGCCTCAGCCAGACTACTTCTCGCCCTCTCAGGGCAGTCTGATAGAGAACTTCTTTAAAACAGCATATTAACTGCTTTTACTGCAGTGTTGTTGAAGTAGAGATAAGTTTCCCCCTTTATATTATTAAAAGGTGCCTTTTTATTTTGATTATTATTGGTTAATATTTAATTATAAATAAATTTATATATATTTAAATTTTGAGTAGTCAGTTGTTGGTGAAACCTTCCTAAATTCTTGTTAGTGATTTGGTTGTGGGAGTAATCATCTTTTACAGCTTCCACTGCCTATTTCCGCAGCCAGATCGCAACAAAATGTGTCCATACATTGTAGCTTAGAAATATTACTTAGGACTGAGTTATACCCTTTGTCAAAAAGTACTAAACTAGTGCAAGTGGGGCTCTTGCTAGCCATGTGAGCTTTAGCGTTGTTCTTAGTCTCATTTGGGAAACCTAGATTCATGAGTTCGATTCTCACCTAGGGGCAATAGGGATTTATTTAGTGTTACGAACTCGATACATAAAATCCTTAGTCCCACCCCTGCGGGATAACGGTTTTAGTGGCAAAAAGTGGTAAATAAATAACAACAAATACAATAACAGTTTCATTGAACTATCTTATTTTCTTAATAAAATAATTCAAAGTAAATTAACATTTGTCAATGTAATATAATATGTATACTTGAAATCTTCAGACGATTCTAAAGGATGAGATTCAAGTATTGCATTACTAACAAACAGTTTTCGCGAAAACAGGTCACGACTCGGAAGTTAGAATTTTTGGCAGAAGATGAGCTGGAGAACAAGTTTTGTTGATAATATAACGCCTCACATAATCGGCAAGAAGCAAAAATACCGCGACTTGGTGGGGGCAGGCCGGTATATATAGAAGGCAAGGTGCAACTTTCAAACAACAGACACAGCTCAGCCACAGCTCGGGTCGACACATCAGAGCAATGGTGAGTCTTCAGGATGTCTTGTTTGTTTTTAGGATTTTATACATAGGCATTTAGTCAGGAGCTATCTAATTATGCAAGTATATTATCCAAGTCCGGGCGATTTCCGTTAAAAGGATTCTGTCTTGGACGTTACATGGGAATTGGAGCATTCGTTGATTTAATTCTTTAATTATCTTCTAAAAAAATGTTTGAATCGACAACCGATATCCTGATGTACAGTAATATACCTTTGAGCATACCGAATGTACTTATTTTTAGAATGCAATATATTGTCGGTTGATTATAATTGTTAATTAAATTAAATTATTAGTTAATAAATGGGAGCTCGAGTAAGCCAAATGAGTTATGGCGTTGGTCTTAACTTTATATGGTAGGTGTAGAGTCGAGATTTGGGTTCTCGCCATAGCATTAGGAGTCCAATTAAATTCAAAACTTTGCCCCTCCTTAGAAAAAGGTGCTATCCTGTACATAACCAGTCCCGAATAGCATTAGAAGTACAAACTAGATGCTAACAAATAAAAATAAATTAGTAGTTATTTAATTATTGTTTTTCGTTCTAATATCAATACAATGCTGGGAGGGGGAGGGGGGCTTAAGTTAACCATGTAAGTTAAAGCGTTAATCTCACATGGTAAATGGAGAGGCGAGTTCGATTCCCGCCGGGGAATAGGAATTCATTTAGTTACGGGCTAACTAAATAAAAAGTCCCCCCTGACAATAAAAGGGTGGTAACCTGTAGATAACCCCTTCCAAGCAGCCATTGTAGCAAAAAGTGTATTTTTTATTATAAAAAATGAGGAGTATTATAAGATTAATACTGGAGAGAAGAATTTTTTTTTTAATATTTCAAAAAGTATGTTAAGTAGAAGGACCATGTTCAAATTAGCTTTTTTGGCTCCAGGTAGATTAAAGTCAACTTAAGAAGGAACCTCTGGAGCTCAGTTAAAACATCAGCATTTATCTTATATTCTTTCAATTAATTATTATGATAGAGCAACAATAAAAATAATTAATAGTGTTCCAATAAAATGAATATTACATTTCCAACTAATTGGAGTTATTTAGCATTTCTGAAAATGTCATTACAATGTTTTGGAACCGTTTTTGTGATAACCGCGTTCAATTGTTATAGATACGTTGACTACAAACTTTGAGATTACCCGTAATTCGAATTTGGCCAAGAACTTCGTAAATATACCTAATATTTAATATGCAATAACATTTCGTTATTAAATATTTATTCATTTTGGTAATTAAGAGAGTTTTATGTAATTTGTTGTCAATGAATTGGATTTTTACAAAGGAATCCTTAAAAGCATCATCGAAGTCAGTTTGTTAAATTTGTTAGCTCTTGTAAACCTTATGCATCAGTGGTTCCGCCAACAATGGATTTAATATGAAGTGTACTATGGAAGAGGAATGATTATATCTGTCTTTTGATGTAGTATAATTTTGTGTTATTATATTAAAGAGTGTTAATTTTCTTTTTTTGTTGCAGAAATACGTTCTTCTGTCACTTGCACTTCTAGGATGTGCATTTGCTGAGGATGTTAAGAAACAAGAAAAGAGAGGAGTTATCAATGGTGGACTTGGTATTGGGACTGGGGCCATTGGCCTTGGAACTGGAAATATTGGAGTAAACGGACTTGGAGGTGGACTTATTGGATATGGGACACCAGTTACCGGACTCAACTATGGATCGGGTCTAGGACTGGGTTCTGGGCTGGTAGGACCTGCTGTGGGAGCTGGCATCCCAGGATCAGGAGTTGCTTTGGGACCCGGGATTGGGTTAGCTTCTGGAATAGGGATTGCTCCGGGACTCGCTGGAGTCTACGCTCCTGCAGGGCAAATCCTCTCGAGGCACGTGACCGTCACCAACTCCGTCGGAGTTCCAGTTCCGCACCCAGTGTCTGTTCCAGTAGACAACCCAGTACCAGTTCCAGTCCCACAGCCAGTACCTGTTCCAGTCGAAAGGCCAGTAGGTGTCCCTGTAACAAGACCCGTCCCAGTGCCCGTAGAACGACCAGTCCCTGTTCCAGTAGACAGACCAATACCAGTTCCTCAAGCATATCCTGTGCCACAGCCATACCCAAGGCCCGTACCAGTTCCAGTACCAAATCCAGTACCAGTCCCCGTTGTGAACAACGTGCCTGTTCCAGTTCCCCAGCCTGTTCCTGTTCCAAGGCCAGTACCCGTTCCAGTGTCATCACCTGTCTTAACGACTGGCACAATAGGTAAACAATTTCATCATATAATTGGTTTTCACAAATAACGAAATCCCCACACACAAATTAACATCTCTTTACTTTCAAGGACTTGGTAATGGAATCTCTAACTTGGGTCTTGGATCCGGACTTGCAACTGGACCATTGGTAGCCTCCGGGCTGAACGGCGGACTCATTGGACCTGGAATCTACGGATCTGGTCTGAACAATGGCATCATTGGAAATGGCCTGACAAGTGGAATCGTTGGAAATGGCCTGACAGGTGGAATCGTTGGCAACGGAGTTGGCAGTGGACTCTACGGATCGGGACTCAACAACGGACTCAACACTGTCTACGGATCGGGTGCTTCAGGTTTGAACGGTGCCACCATCAGCTCCGGACTTAACTCTGGACTCCAAGCCTCTGGCCTCCAATCTTCAGCCCTTGCTGCTTCCAACCTTGGATCCGGATCGTTCCTTGCTGCCAAAGCTGCTGCTCATGCTGCGCTGGGACATTAATTAGGTAAGGACGTCAAAGATTTGACAACTGAAATTAATTTTAAAATGTCCATCCATATATCTTTTATCGTATATATCTAATAGTGAAAACAGTAAAATATGGGGTTTCAGTCTAATATGGTGAAAATCAATTTTCAAAATTAAGAGAGCGGAAACGCAAATCACTGAAAGAAACATAAACACAACTTCGACCGAAAAAAAAAATGTTGGTAAATAAACCAATTGAGAAAGCTAAATTATTAATAAAAACAGGCAAAGACCATACACATTTAAACACGTCACGTAGACAAACACACGCACACACTTTAAAATATGTAACTAATATTGTCAAACATCCCAATAACAACTTATACAATATTTGCAACAACTTCTAATTTAATCTAATTTATGTATTTCTGTTTTTGTTGCAGGCAACCTGTGATATTCGTAATAAGACGTTACTTGAGACCTGATATTTTTATACTAAGTTTGTAAATAGTTGTTATTAAATAAATTTTGTTACCTATTTCTTGTTTTTGTTTTCTATCCTACTTTTGGGTCATCATTAATCAATTTTCATAGTATAATGATTATTTATTTAATATTTTTGTGAGAGATTTCGGTGGTATTTAAGCTTGAAAAATGGAATTGACTTGAAAAGCAATCTACATTTGGTTTATATTCAACAGAAAGTCGAGAGACTTCTGTCGGCCACTCTTTAAGGAGCAATAAATAATGACCATTCACTCAATACACATGTACTCAACAATATTATTTTGGAAACGAAACATGAACGTGTTTAACAGAAATAGTGTAACACATAATCATAAAACATGATACAAAAATATTCTTCAAACACCGATCCAAAAACATCAATATTTCCAAAAACAAAAGCGTTTCACTTCCTCTCAACACTCTTACGTTCTGCCCGAATGGTTGAGAGTTATTTGTAAATACTCATTGTTTAAAAATAAATTAATGTACTTCAAGACTGAAGAATGCATTCTATACGAAAGGTGAATAATATCAAAAAACACAAGAATTAATCAATTAAATAACACAAGAAACTATTAGTAATAAAAAATCGGTCAAAAATAATTTATGATCAGGTATATTGTATCTTTAAGGTGATAAAAGTTTCTCATCAAAGCATGTCATCCATATATTCACATATGAATCGCTATTTCCCTTCGTGACGGCATTTCGCTAATTCTTTTTTTGTTGGGTTTGTTACTGTCAGGATATGGTTCCTGTGAATGATAAAATTAAGAAAGTTGCGCGAAATATTATAAAATTAAAGAAAACATACCATATTAACTTTTAATTAACTAAAACCTGAAAAAAGGGGCTAAGGTAGCCATGTGAGTTAAAGCGTTGCCTTTAATCTCAAATTGTAAAACTAGAGTAGCGAGTTCGATTCCCGCCTGGGCAATAGGAATTTATTTAGTAATATCCTAAGTCCCACGCTGGATAGACAAGGGTAGTAACCTGTAGATAACCAGTCCCCATTAGCCTTAGTTGCAAAACGTGGAAGTTAAGAAATAATTTAATTTTTTAATATCTGAAATATTATCGCAATATTTGTTTCCTATTAGTTTTTTGGCAAACATGAACATAACATGAGATGTTCATTTTATTATTACGAGTAACTCTTATTATATACACTTTTGTCGTATAACTAAGTATAAACGAGATATACGCTAAAAACGGTAGCGAGAGTCGACACCTTTTTGGGCACAAAATACTCAGTCGAACTAAACAAAATTCGTTATGTAATTTAGTATTAACTTCTCTACGATTATAAACTTTATCAACATTTCTAGGGACAAGGAGTTATTTATTTGAATGAGATGCCGCTACAATGGCGATTCATCTTTCGACATGTTTGAAGGAGCGATGAGAGTTATAAGAGAAGCCTGATCTGAAAAACCGCAATATTTCGTTTTCTATTGATTTTTCGGCCAACGTGCATAAACAGAAGTTATTTATTATTCAATTTACAGTAACTTTTGTTTCATACTTTTTTGTCGTATAACTAAGTATAAATGAGATAATATCTATGTACTATCTAAAACTATTAAACGTAAGTAGGTAGTTATTATGACTCAAGACAATATGCGTTGAAACTCAATATGATTTGAGGTTGCAGGGAGAGCTACGATCTCTTTCCCTAACCTAGCTTTTAGAATATAAATTAAAGTATTTTTAGGGCTCCTCTGATATTTATTTACACCAGGTAAATAAGATACTAGAATATACGAATTGCTTAATGTTTTGAATAAATAATTCAGTAAAGCAAAGTCGGTAACCCTCAAGCAGGAGCAGAAGTTGTCGGGAGGCTAACAAAGTAAATTGTGTTAACCTCCCTGTGTAATGTTGAAATTATTGGAATTGCTTCTTACTCACATTTTCTATTATGTATATAATGCTATGTATTTAACTAAGCTAAAACAATGAGTGCTCGGGTTGATATTTGACAGGAAATATGTACATTATAGATGGTGTTTAACTATAATAAATGCTATCCATTTTTATGATTTGAATTATTCATGGAGCGTGGATCAGTAGAGAGATTGATTAGTAACGTATTTTCAGTAATTCTTCATAACTGAAATTTCTTTTCTCTAAAACAACAACCACTCCTCCTTCTTCCTACAAAAGAATACACCCAGACGGAATGTTTAATTGAACTCATTTAAGGCTTTCTATAAAAATACCATCATCAATGATTCCCCGAGCATCGCCGGGTACGTTAGCTAAAACTCTTTCTCTCTCTCTCTCTCTCTCTCTCTCTCTCTCTCTCTCTCTCTCTCTCTCTCTCTCTCTCTCTCTCTCTCTCTCTCTCTCTCTCTCTCTCTATCTCTCTCCCCCCCACTCTCTATCTATCTTATATTTTGAACAGACGTCATTTTAGACATCTACTAGGTAGTATCGATGGACATTTGAGGAAACTTTTGGAAGATCGAGGCATGAGTACAACCTGAATAGCTGATTTCCCATTAGGGGAATCAGCTAAAAGTCTCAGTGGTTTTACTAAATGAAAATAATCTGCTTGATCTAGAGTGACCTGAAACGTAAACAAGTTTTTTGTCGCCAGCAAATTTAAATAGAAATATGGACACGCCTATAACTCGAGTTTATATAAACGATCAGTTGTATAACCGGAATGAAGGTTTGTAGTAATGCCTTCTAATTGGCATTTTCTTCAGCATTTACGTCAATTTGTAACAATATTAATAAACTTCCTAACTCAGTGGATGCGTAAGCTAATCAGAGTTAATCCTTTTTGAATATCTTGATCTGTTACTGATCCAGCCGCAATTTTTCTTTGATCGTTACCGAACAGGGTAATTCAAAGTCGGTCACGCAAAAGGGTCGGCGCAAACTAAACAGATTTCCCACTCTAGCGATCACATCTTACAACATATTGTGGCTGAAAACCAGAAAGTAAGAATCAGTCGCTTAGTATTTGAGTTAAAAAAAAATCATAGAACAACAATTGTAGAGAATCAATATTTTTACAAGATTCGATCTATAACATTTTATGATCTGTATCGTAATAACCGATGTATTTTGAATTTTCCTACACTCCCACTATTCCTGGTTTAATTTCAGTTACTAAACAAAATTTTAATTATCGAGTATGATATAAATAAAATGGGGCTCAGGTTAGCCATGTGAGTTAAAGCGTTGACCTTTATCTCACATGGCAAACCTAGAGTGGCGAGTTCGGTTCTTGCCTGGGCAAGGGAAATTATATAGTGACGAAATTCATTAAATAACATCCTAAAATCCCACCCTGGCTAGAAAAGGGTGGTAACCTGTAGATAACCCGTCCCAATTAGCCTGAGTTGCAAAAAGTGGACGTTAATACATAATAATAATAATAATATATTATAAAATAAAAGTTTTCGAGTTAGAATATAAAATCTTAATTAATAACATCTATCTCGCTTAATAAAGGTTTCTTGAATACAATAACTGGTATACGAGCTTACAATGAAGTGGTCCGTGATATAACAGCTTATTGTTAATATGACATGAGTAGGTGCGGGCAATAAAACCTTATTGCAAATTAATTCCACTATCAGTGATGTTATATAAACATTTTATTCATCATGAATATTACCCGAGATATTTCGATTTTTTAGTTTTCAGCCTTAAGTAACTCCCACTAATACTTATGTCATATTAACTATACACAGTTATATCATGAACCAATTTATTCTAAGCGTAAATACATATATATATACATACATACACTCAACCGCAAAAAAAAAACCGGACACTTCATTTTTGTCGTATTAAAAGCTAATTTTCAGCAATTTTCTTTATGTGGGTATTCTATTTATTACAGAGAATTTAGAGTCTAATTCCATTGAACTAATCCCTTCAGGATTAGTAAACAATTAGATAAAACTCAGATTAGATTTATTTGTCGTGAAGTTGATCTATTCTAAACTGTAAGTAGTTTTTCGCACATTTAAACATCTTTAATTATTAACCAAGCATTTTCTTTAATTAATGTTTTATTTTTATTTCGGTCCAGAATAATGGGTCTTTCAAACTTAGATGGAAGGCCGGAGCTTACGTTACATTGCCGAAACGCTTGGGGTAGCGAAGTCTACCATTCACTGTAATAAAAATGAAGAATATTATTTTTTTTATTAAATGTGTTAATTTATCTTTTTTCTTTTTTTTTTCTTTTGTATTTTTTTGTAAATAATCAATAAAAATTATTCACTTTTGGCAGATTTTGTTTAAATAACCTATAGGTTAACCAATTATTTTAATTAAAAAGATTAATATACATATATATTAAGTATTTAACAAAATTATAAGACTAAATCTAAGTGTCCGGTTTTTTTTGCGGTTGAGTGTATGTATATTATGCGAAGTTCATGTCAATTCGTTCTGGGATGACTCCATCAATTAAGATTTTACGTTATTGTTTCGGAAATGTTTATTTGTTCTTCAATGTATCCGATATTTAACCGTGATAGTAAATGTTATACAACCAATCTTGTTAAACTATTGACAATCTACAACTGTTGTTCTATGCATTTTTTCGTAAATCCCTTATTATGCGAGTTATTGATTCTCTCTTGTTTTCTGCATTTAGGGCCCCCCCCCCGCTTCTACTCATCGGTTTTTTTTTTTAAAATGGAAATAGAAAATGTGTGGTGAGATAAGAACACAAGTGTGTTATAGCATCAATTGGGAAATCTGCTTAGTTTACACAGTGACGGACTATTTGTTCTTCAGTCTGTAGGGATTTGCCAGCTGTAGATGAAATAGAGAAATTGTTGGTGGACCAAGAACTAATGGAGAAGTTGTAAAATCCCAAAATACTATATGACAAAAAAAGATTCATTTGATATATTCAATCAGTTGAAACACTCAAACAATTTTTGGACCCAGGGGTGTGCCAAGGATTATTTAGTACATATTAAATATTTTCATGTAGAACAGTTATGTGATATAACAGTAATATTTGTCAAAACGTAAGTCACGCAGAGGATGCGTAGACTAAACAGATTTCCCAATTGCTCTTAAACAACATATTTCCTATTTAATTATTTCCATATAATTATTATTTAATTATTCCATGGGAAAGCCAGATAAGTAGAAGAGGAGATGGAGAAGGGGTTGTTACTGAAGGCTGAAAGGAAGAGAGTACGAATAACTTGCTGTAATATTGAGTTACGAGAAAATGGACAAAACAAGAATTGTAGAGGTTCAATAGTTTAACAAGATTGATACTGTAACATCTTGCGATACGGTTCATAATAACGAAAATATCGGATCCCTTCCACACCCCGATAAACCCCCAATATTCCAATTCCGTTTTTAGCCAATACCCAAGATGTCTTTAATGAAACTGTTAAATATCGAGTATGGTATAAACCAAAAAACATTTTCGATAGAAGAACGTAAAGTCTTAATTGATAACATCATCACGTAACGAATTTGCATGCATCTCGAATAATAAAGGTATGATGAAAACAATATTTGGTATTTACTCTTAGAATAAAGTGTTTCATGATGTAACATCTTATTGTTGATATGATATTGTTGCGTGAAAGATTGGCAGAGAAAGAGAGCCGTGTGTTTGATCTAATTAGGACCATTCTAAGTAGGGCCGCCAGGAGAATCTAATTAAGGCCTACCAGGAACTTCTAGACCTTTCTCGAACTGAAACCTTCTATGCCTAGACACTTCTACAAGCAATTAACACGTTAAGGACGGCACGGGGTCAATTGACCCCGTACGTAACTGTCTCCCAGGACGGGTCGGTTTTGAAGATAAATGTTCAAAAAATACTTTGACGGTTTTTGCTTTGTACTAGTAAATATAATTAAAAATAGTACGTTTATGCATTTCAAATCCAAAAAATACGTTGTATATCATTGAAAAAATGCACGGGGCTTTATGAGCCCGCAACATGAAGTCACTTTATCTACAATGCTTCAACAACTGCCATAAATCTATGTCCTAACCATTGTGATAATGAAGAATTGTTAATTACAAAATAATTATTTGTTTATTCATATTATTTCTTTATTATGTTTATTTTCCAATTATTTGTTTAAACCAAACTCCTAGTTCCTAGTTTGTTTTTCTCGTTTTGTACTCTTAGCTTAATGAACTAAAAAATTTTGATTGTAATGTTTCGTAATTTAAAGTTAAATCATATTAACCCATTTTAAAGTATAAAAAAAATTAAAATCCTTTGTTGATTACCAAAATTATCACAAAAAGGAGAAAAAAAGTTCCCGACAAGGTGAAAAATGTAAGGTAAATATTCATTTCTAAGTCACGTAACAAAAAATTGATGAAAACACGGCCTGCGACTGCCAAATATTTTTCGATGTCCAAAGAGTAAAAAAATGTTTGAATATAGCAATATAGTTCATTTTTCGAGTTGTAGTAGCGCATTAAAAGGGGACATTAGTACGGGGTCGATTGACCCCGTGCCGTCCTTGTGGATAGTTGGACCACGGGGTCAATTGACCCTGTGTCGCACTTGTGGATAGACCACATTTTTGAAGTCCGTCCTGAACGTGTTAAAAGGAAGTCTCACAGTACCCCACAGTCAGTTTTATGGTCAGATGACTTGATGGTCACATCGGTGCTACAGTGCGACTTAGTGCAGTGCGGAAAAGTGTTGTGCCGTGAAGAACAGTGTTGTGCCGTGACTGTAAGTAACAGTTTAGTGCGTGTTTAAGACAGTGCAGTGCCGCGAAGTAAAGGACAGTGCAGTGCCGTCGTTTTATGTGAAGTTCGGTGGACTGTGAAATCTGAAGAACAGTGACACTATCAGTGTAATACTGTGAGTAGTAATAGTTAGCCAAGAGTATTGTGCATTGTGAAATAAATCCTGCAGTGATAAACTGAGAAACTTGTGTGTGTTTAATTTTGCAATCCAAAGGAACTCTTATTATCAACGTCTATTACTGGTTTTGTAATAAAACGTAACAATATGATAAGAGTGGGAGTTTTCTGATAAACAAAAATTTCCCCTAAAATGATCACCCAAGCATAACCACATGCCATTTTAAAGGAAGAACTCCATTTTAAAGGAAATTTTCTTTCTTAAACTCATTAAACTCCTTAGTTTAATGAGTTTAAGAAAAACCATTTCCATTCTCCGTTATCTTTCTTCTTTTATTGCTTCACTATTTTAAGAGTACTTCTACATTTAGTAATCTCCAAATCTCTCGTTTCCGTCTTCAAATCGCACAAATATTCTAAATTGGTAAAACGGAACTCAGATTTTCAAATTTCTGGATTTATGCCTTGTATATAGGAAATATAGCTCGAATTATAAAACTAAAAAAAAAAAAAAAAAAAGACAATAATTTATCCAACGCAAGCGAGGATCAATGAACTTTTTTTTGTAGGAAATTGTGTCTTGAATCTTCGCTCAAAGTTTGCACACTAAAGTCTGTTGCACCCAGAATATAATTTTCTACGGACCCCAATTTCCATCCTCTAGGTAGGTCTGATGGACAGTTGAGGAAATTTTTCAAAAGTCGCGCCCAGAGCACAACCTGAGAAGCTAATTTACCTTAATGGAAATCTGCTAAAATAGGAATTCCGAGAGAGTTCAGACCTTCCAAGATTTCTTGAAATCAGTGGATCAGCTACAAAAAAAAAAACCCCAATGCTCGCTAAATATGAGCATGAGAAATAGATCATTTTCTTGTATTCCCTTATAAGTTACATAAGGAAATTGTAATTAATACATTCCAGGCATCCTGTTTTTTTAATTATGTCATATAATATTATAAGTAAATACTTTCCTCATGAATCGGACAAACTAGGCTAATTAACAGATAGGGGGCTGAGGTTAGCCATGTGAGTTAAAGCGTTGACCTTTATCTCACATGGTAAACCTAGAGTGGCGAGTTCGATTCTTGCCTTGGTAAAGTAAATTATTTAGTGACGAAATTCATTAACCCTCCGTTAGGCGTGGGTCATTTCCAAACGACTCTAGGCGCGGGTCACCTATGAGGTGACGATGGAGAAATATGTTGGTAAAACTGTTTCTTGGGGGGGAAAACTGAGTTAAACAAATATAAATACTTATCTGAACAAATAGTAAAACTATTTTATTTTAAAAGTTAGCAAAGTAACACATGAATATGTCTTACAACTATCACAGAAATTAATTAATTTCAGGTAACATGAAACAATTTATGAGCAATGAATTCTTTAGGTACTTACTTACTTAGCTACTAGAAAATATCTATAAAAAAGTACAATAACAATAGTTTAGAACTACTTAATCATTTGATTTCTGCAGGAATAACGAATATAAGAAAACATTTAAGATAGAAAAGCACATTAAAACGTTTCACGTCGAATCTTTCAGTGCCATCTAGTTATACTCTGGTGAGTTTCTTGCTCAACAGGATTTACATAAAGTCTTTTAAATTCATTCTCGTTCCTCTGTAAGTGCCAGCTAATTAAAGAAGGCCTATATAGGCTTTTATTTCTGTGAAGTCTGTCTCTTTGGTAGCCCTAGAAAATTCTGGGTCAACGATTTTTATAAATTCGTTTGTGCAGTGCACAATACTACTGATAATCGTCTCATCAAAGAGACAGAACCAGCAGTCAAGTTCATTAGTAGCCTCCTTTGCCGCCCCTTTCAATCCCGGAAGGTGTAATTTTGTTTCCCTACTTAACGCAAAGAAATTTTTCTCGACTCAAAACGGTCAACGATCTTCCTGTTCACTCTTCTCAATGCAACATATTTTTCGTGTGACTGCTCATCCTCCCCATCACTTTCCGATTCCACGTCACTTTGTTCAGTCTCTGAGTCTATACCCCGTTCTTCCAAGCCGTTCTTCAAATTCCGAATCTATGTCGTTCTGTATGTTATCGTCTTCTTCGAAATGATCCAGTAATGTTTGGTGGAGTCTAGCAATGTCATTTTGATTAATCAAATCAAAAATACGTATTTCCTGGTCCATTTTTTCTGAAAAAATGTTTTAAAAATACATTGTTAGTCGCGGTCACCTCAGAGGTGAATTCCCTATTTTGTAGGTATTTGTAACTATTCGAAAACAATCAAGGCACTACAAATGTCAAATAATAAATAGGTTTTCAGATAAATACATTAAATATAGAAATAAAACAAATTGAAATAATTACAACTTTGGTCGCGGTGCACCTGTGGGGTGATTTTAACACAAGGAATGCACTGTGTACAAACTTCCAAGGTCAAACCTATACTTTTTCAGGAGGAAGGGAAGCTAGAAGCATTGCTGGAGGCGGACGTCGTTGGGTCCACTCAATCGGAAGTTATTGGAAAAACACCTCAAAGATGCACCTGTCAGGACGCCGCGACTAACGGAGGGTTAAATAACATCCTAAGTCCCACCCTGGCTAGAAAAGGGTGGTAACCCTTACATAACCTGTCCCAATTAGCCTTAGTTGCAAAAAGTGGGCGTTAATAAATAATAAAATAATAATTAACAGATATTTACTTAAGGAACTATTATATTAATATATCGGTAAAGAAATATACAATAACAAAACGAAGGTTATTATTGTTACACGGATATTTCTGAGTGGGTGTGTATCAGTTATATCTCATAAAATCTCAATCCTTTTTTATGGTATAGATAATTTTAAATAATTTTCGCCACTATTTACAGAAAATCATTAATGGAAATGTGATGCATTGCCAAGGAAGCAACCTATTAAAAAAAAAAAAACGAGGTTCATTAAAAACTATATATATGTCTACAACTGTTCTCGTGTTTGCAACTTTCGTCAGATCGTTACCTAACTCGATACTATATAAAATATGAATAGCCATTGTAGCGGCATGGTCCTATTTATTTTGTTCTTTTGTATCATCAAGCTTTGAAAAGATGTTAATATTTATTTAATTTTGTAAAATTATATCCAAACATGTCAATAGATGAACCGCCATTGTAGCGGCATGTCAAATACATAAATATTGATAACTCGACACTTAAACGTTTTATGTAAAAATAAAGATCAGGTTTGTTAATGGCTGCAATTGGAACAATGGAAAGGGCGGGTCGTTACAGGAGGAATTCTGAAAATCTGAAGTTATATTTCGAATCTAAAATGGAAAGAATCAATGTTATTGACAATTTAATGTACTATAAATATTGTTATGTACGTTTATTTATTTATCTTGAATATAAACCGAGATATTTGCATTTTTCAGTTCTCCTACTCATGTCATATCGACAATACTCTGTTATATATAAAAAAAAAAACGGTTTATTCAAAGCTTAAATACCAAATATATTTATCTACAGATATTTACTACATGAGCTACTTGCAAATAACGCCACCATGATGACGTCATTTAAAATTTAACTTTCTGAACTCGAAAATATTCATGTGGCTGAAATACTTTGATTGGTCTCAGTAAGGATTTGATGCAATTTCAATCCCTGTTTACAGTGGGTTCATACTATTGGAGTGTTCATAGAATATGCAGTGTGAAAAGATCATCAACATATCTTATTCCAGTGTGAGGAAAATCTGCTTAATTTACGAACCCTGCGTGACGGAATGTTTTATTTTTATATATCCTGAACTTCCTCTTCAGCTCGTGTCCTTGATCCTGACATACACAGCTCGCTTAGGCGCTTGTTTTCCTGTTCTTATCAGTTGTCCTAGTTGGATCCTTTACATTCTTTGAGATTTTATTTGTTATTTGAATTAAATAGCACTATTTTTTGTAGTTTTACTCCTGACTAAAATATCATCTTGGCACTGACAAAATAATAATCTTGTTGATCAGAACGTAACATCTTAAATGATAACATCATACTGCACTTATTTGCCTACATCTCACAGAGTTCAATGAAGTTATTAAAATTTCAATGGAAACTAATTTGGTAGTTTAACATACTAACTATATATTATTAAATATAGCCAAGAAGTGTCCGGCTTTATATACAAAATAACTAGAAAGGAGAATCAGCAAAGACCTATACATTCTTTGTTGAATAAGGCACTTTAGCATCAGACTGACTAGCTTGCAGTACCAACAAAGAAGTATGCATTGTTTTACGAAGGCTTTGCTTTAGCTACAAAGTAACTAGCTAATTATATGTATTTTTTCATCAAACAAGTGTCCATTCTTTGTTGAATAAGGCAACTTTAGCAAAGAACTAACTAACTTGCCAAATCAATAATGAAGTGTGCATTACCTTAAGAAGGGTTAGCGTTAGCAAGAAAATAACTAGCTAATAGTATGTATTAACGAACAAGTGGCCAATCTTTGTTGAGCAAAGCAGCGTAAGCCAAAAACAAACTAACTGGCAGTATCAACAAAGAAGTGTGCATTCTTTTATGGAGGGTTAGTTTTAGCTACAAAATAACTAGCTTATAGTGTGTTTCATTGAAGAAGTGTCCATTCCTTGTTAAATGAGGTAGCTTTAGCTACAAACTAACTAACTTGCAGTATCAAGAAAGGGGTTTGCATTATTTTACGAATGGTTAACTTTAGCTACAAAGTAACTAGCTTATACTGTGTTTCATTGAAGAAGTGTCCATCCTTTGTTGAGTAAGGTAGCTTTAGCTACAAACTAACTAACTTGCAGTATTGACAATGAGTGTGCATTCTTTTATGGAGGGTTAGTTTTATCTACAAAATAACTAGCTTATACTGTGTTTCATTGAAGAAGTGTCCATTCTTTGTTGAATGAGGTAGCTTTAGCTACAAACGAACTTGCCGTATCAACAAAGAAGTGTGCATTACTTACGGAGGGTTAAATTTAGCTAGAAAATAACTAGCTTATACTGTGATTCATTGAAAAAGTGTCCATTCTTTGTTGAATGAGGTAGCTTAAGCTAAAAACTAACTAACTTGTTGTATCAACAAAAAATGTGCATTCTTTTATGGAGGGTTAGTTTCAGATAGAAAATAAATAGCTAATAGCATGTATCGACGAAAAAGTTTGCATTCTTTGTTGGATAAGCAACTTTAGCTACAAACTAACGTGCATTATTAAGAAAGAAATGTACATTGCCCTTGAATGGTTAGCTTTAGCCACAAAATAACTAGCTTATAGTGTGTATCAGCGAACAAGTGGCTATTCTTGTTGAATGATGTAACTTTAGCTGCAATCTTACCAACTTACATTCTCAACAAAGAAGTGCGCATTCTTTTATAAAGAGTAATATTTAGCAACAAAATAACTAGCTTATAGTATGTATCGGCAAACAGGTGTCCACTATCTATTGAATTTGGCAGCTTTAGCTACAAACGAACTTGCCGTATCAACAAAGAAGTGTGCATTACTTACGGAGGGTTAAATTTAGCTAGAAAATAACTAGCTTATAGCATGTATCAACGAAAAAGTGAGCAATCTTTGTTGAATAAGACATAATTAGAACAAACTAACTAGCTTGCAGTACCTGCAAAGAAGTCCGCATTCTTTTATAAAGGGTAATCTTTATCAACAAAGAAGTCCGTCACGCAGGGGCTGCGTAAACTAAGCAGATTTCCCACGCGAAGGTTTACAATAGATAAATATACATACAGGTAACACTGCCGTGAATGCTCAGTAAATATACAATACAATCATTGTTTATGTAACACTAGTAGCAGTGGGGTTTGCTGAAGACTGAAAACTGAACAATGCAAATATCTCGGTTAATAAGAGAATAAACGTACATAACAATATTAATAGTACATTTAATTTGCAATACGATTTATTCTATACACTTTTTCGATCCGACTTAACCACAAGTAACGGAGATAATTCGAATTTTCAAAATTCTACCTCTCTAAGCCCTCCCTCTTTCTGGTCCGATTTCAGCCGTTAACAAGCTTGATCTGTCCTTTTACATAAAACGACTACACGCAGAATACAAATGCAAAAATCTCGGTTAATATTCAAGATAAAGAAAAAATGTATAGAATAATATTTATAGTAAATTTAATTTGCAATAAGATTTATTTTATACAATTTTTCGATCCGACGCATAATAACGGAGATATTTTGAATTTTCCAAAACTCCCCCCGCTAAACCCCCCCCCCTCCCCCGGGTCCGATTTCCGCCAGTAACGAACTTGATCTTATTTTTTACATAAAACGATGAAAGTCCGAGTTTGGTAAAGATGAAACAAAAACTGCGATAGCTAGAGCATTAACAGATATATATATATATATATATATATATATATATATATATATATATATATATATATATACATATATATATATATATATATATATATATATATATATATATACAGTTTTGAACGGATCTCATTTTCGTCATCTACTAGGTACTATCAACGGACATTTGAAGTAAAAATTCGAAAATTCTGTCATGAGTACGACCTCAATATCTGATTTCCCTTAAGGGAAATCTGCTAATAACTAGCTTATAGTATGTATCTACAAACAGGTGCCCATTCTCTATTGAATGGGAAATATTCCTTTATGAATGGGACAGCACTAGCTACATTGTAACAAGCCAATTAAACTAATATAAACGAAGGAGCAATCTTTTTTCAATGGGGCGGCTTCGACAACAAAAAACTTGCCGCTATTTACTTATAATTCTGCAGATTATGACAAATTGAAAAAGCTAGGAAGTACTATAAAAACAGATGACCCAGGAAGAAAACGGGTCAACATATGTATGCCATGCTCATAACTCCCGAAAGTAACCACAACTTGATTTCAATCAGGTTTCGTTATTATGATGTGTGGAATCAGCTGTAGCTGGAGGGAGTGGCTCCAGATATATAACAGCCTGGACTTGCATTTCCAGTATCAGACTCCAGTCAGCTTCTCCAGGTACAACATGGTTTCGACGGTGAGTCTTTAAACATAATATAATACCTTTCACAGGTTATACAGTCAGACACTTTTTTTTTCAGAGATACCCGTCAAAAAAAAATCCTTGAGGGAAATCAGCTATTGAGGTCGTTATCAAGACTTGAGTTTCCCAAATTTTACTGTTGCGGTACTAATCTTTTACTGATCGTTATCAAACTGGATGTTTAAGCGTTTTATATAATAATAAAGAGCATGTTCGTTAATAGACGAAATCGAAAAAGGGGAGGGGGTTTAGAGGGAGAATTTTGAAAATTCAAAATATCTTCGTTATTTTACGTCGGATCGAAAATACGTACAGCATACATCTTATTGCAAATTAAATGTTCTATGAATGTTGTTCTATGCATATTTTCGGCCTTCAGAAATCCCCCATACCTACTAATGTCATATTAACAATAGCCTGTTATATAATAAAATTATATAATTTTAAAATTAAATGACAAATATTGTTCTCATTGAAGTTTTACTTTTTGAGGTAAATGCAAATATGTGGCGAACGTGGGAAGTCTGCTTAGTTACGCAGCCCCTGCTTGAGAGGCTTTTATATTATTCATTAACCTCCACTTTGTGTTACTGGGCTACTTGAGGCGGGTTATTTACAGTTTGCCTCCGTTTCTAGCCTTGTTGGGACTAAGGATTTTATTTAATGTGTTTGGTGCTAAATACGCTCCTAAATGCCCAGGTGGGAATCGAACCAGCCTTTCTAAAGTAAAGTTAAGACCAACATTGTTTCTCACATTGCTAACCTGACCACTTAAATATTTTTGACTAATAATTTCAGGACAAAACAATTTTCCAATAACAAATGCCAACGTTTCTCCTGTATTTTAATGAACGCTTCATACTATGGCCAATTCATGAGTGTTCCATTACCTGGGTTTTCTAATTTTTAGCAATTTCCTCAATAAATCAGCTATTGATGTCGTTCTTATTACTCGATTCATTATTTAAACTTTTTACGTATAACTAAAAATCAGGTTCGTTAGGAAATCTAACCAGTAGGAAGGAGAGGTGAAGAACTTCTTCACCATAGCTCCTCCGGCGTCACTATACCATCTTCGAACATTCTAGCATCATATTGAGTTAAGAGTATGATGCATGTGTCTGATTGTTTTTTAAGAATTATTTTTTTATATTTTTTAATCAAGAATGTACTGTTATATATATTTTTACAGAAATATGTTGAATTGGTTATACTTTAATAAATT
The DNA here is from genome assembly GCA_019009955.1 of Riptortus pedestris. Lineage (NCBI taxonomy): Eukaryota > Metazoa > Arthropoda > Insecta > Hemiptera > Alydidae > Riptortus > Riptortus pedestris. The sequence continues at coordinate 177,783,173 of CM032229.1, forward strand.
TAAAGATTTTATAGTAGACAACTCGATAGCTATGACTTTTTGAATACGCTAGCAATAATAAACTGAGTTTAATATAAAACCTATAAGATTATATTGCATAACTTGACATAATGCCATTACTTTTGAAGGGAAGAATTCTCCTTGCACTTGCCTTGTTCGGTTGTGCGTTTGCTGGGCAAACCAAAAAGCACGACAAGAGAGGAATTATTGGATCTGGACTGGGTCTAGGCGTTGGAAGTATTGGACTTGGAGATATTGGACTAGCAGGAGGAAGCATTGGACTGGGGAATGGTGTTATTGGATACGGAGCATCTGGATTAGGCTCTGGTCTCTACGGATCAGGAGTGGGTCTTGGATCCGTTTCAGGATTAGGAGTTGGGCTGGGTTCTGGAATTGGCTTGGATTCAGGAATCGGTTCTGGAATCGGCCTCAGCTCTGGTCTTGGTGGAGTCTATGCTCCAGCATATGCAACAGGTAGTCAACTCATCTCCAGGCACATTTCCGTCACGAACCAAGTTGGAGTTCCAGTACCTCAGCCGGTGTCCGTTCCAGTTGACAATCCAGTGCCAGTTCCAGTCCCACAAGCAGTTCCAGTTCCTGTTGACAGACCCGTTGCTGTTCCAGTTTCCAGGCCAGTACCTGTTCCAGTAGAAAGGCCTTATGCCGTGCCCGTCGACAACCCAATCCCTGTTCCTCAAGCCTATCCTGTAGCTCAGCCCGTGGCTAGCCCAGTACCAGTTCCAGTACCAAATCCAGTACCAGTACCCGTCGTCAACGATGTACCAGTTCCAGTAGCTCAGCCTGTGCCAGTATCTGCTCCAGCCATTTCCTCACAACCAATTGGTAAGTCGTATTTCCAAAATTAATTAAGTAAACCACGTTACATTTGTATCTCGAGTCATATAATAGAGAGAACAACCCGTATGTTTCAGGACTCACTAGTGGAATCTCAACCTTGGGGCTTGGATCAGGAGTCGGAAGTTCGGCCTTGATCGGCACCGGTCTGGATAGTGGCTTGACCGCGTCTGGAGTAGATATCGCAAATGGAGTCTACGGATCCGGATTGAGTGGAGGTCTAATCGGATCGGGCCTCAGCTCTGGAATCTACGGATCAGCTCTCAGCTCTGGCATCTACGGATCAGCTCTCAGCTCTGGCATCTACGGATCGGGACTCAGCAATGGCATCATCGGTTCAGGACTCGAAGCCTCTAGTCTTCAATCGTCAGCACTTGCTGCTTCCAATCTTGGATCCGATTCGTTCCTTGCTGCCAAAGCTGCTGCTCATGCTGCACTTGGACGATAATGTAAGTATTTTTTCTCCCATATTTTTTTAAATATTAAAAAGAAAAATCTCAAACAATGAAAAAAAAAGATACATCTACTACTTCTTTAAAGTTCTATATGATATTTCCGAACAAAATAAATGGTTTTAGCATTTTAAACTTCACTTTTCCAATATGTCACTTGATTCGCAGCTCTACTAGAAGACCCTTAATATTTGAAACGTTCGATCAAAAGTACATTTGATGAAAAGGTCTTCAAGAAAGTAGTTTATACAACGTGTAAATGTTTGTTTGTTTCGTAAGGTTTTAGGGCGGAAAACTACTAGGTTATAATCACCCTGTAATATCTATAACTCACGTTTTGGTATCCTCATTCATATCGCTATTTTAACAATATAAACAGGTATATAAACAAATTTTAATATAAATTTCCTTGTATAAATTCGTAATTTTCACAAAGATAAATAAAGTATCCAGATCTCTTTGATCTCACCTCCAAGGACCACTTCTATATCATTGGAAATATTGCATTCGTTTATAATATCTATATACTTATAGCATTCCATTAGTATGTGGTAGATAGTAAAATTTGTTTTACACTTCCCACACATCGGAAGTTGATCTTTTGTCATAAAATAACCATGCGTAAATTCGGAGTCTTCCTAAGACAACTTCATCTCTTCTGTTCTCACTTGTCGAATATTTCCATGGAAAGATGGAGGTTTTAATAGTTTTCAGTTTATTGTTCTGGGTTCCGTACCGCATTTGTTGCCAGTTTTTATCAATTTCTTCGAGTAAATGTGATAAATGTTTTAAAATATTTAGCAAAATGGAACGATATAATAAACGAAGTGTATAATGATGCTCCAACTGTAAACATGTTTCGCACACACACAAAAAACTAAACGTCTATACTCACACAAACACACACATAAAAAATATAAAATGAAACTTCGTTTTCTATTTAAGAGAGTATCTGTGTAAGTTGTAGAGTAATTGTTCGCGAAAAATACAAGGAGAAATTCCCAGACTACTTCGGTTTGCAGTTAAATATATAGTTCTTAATGAATCATTATAATTTATTAAAATATATTTTTCTGTTTCAGAACAAGCTGTGATATTCGTACTGAAGTTCTTGTAAAATAATTTAATGTGTATACATATTTTGTAAATAGTTTTTATTGTTAAATAAAGTATATTACTTATTTCTATCTATTTATTCTCGAAACCCCAGCATAATTCACAACCATTCGTTAAGTAAAATGATAACTACACTGATATATGTTTCTTAAAAAGTTTTATTTGGAACGTACATTTGCTTCTTAACATAACGCCCACTTCTTCTCATCTGATTTTATCAGATTTTCCTTATGGGAAATCAGTTATTGAGGTTGTACTCATGAAGTGGTTTTCAAAAAATGTCTTCCAATGTCCATCGATCCTACACCTAGTAGATGACTAAAAAGTCCGTCACGCAGGGGCTGCGTAAACTAAGCAGATTTCCCACGTGAAGTTATTCATTAGAGAAATCTGCCCATTAACAACTGTAGTAGTAAGGGATCTCTAGTCACGAGGGACGAACAGTTGTGGAAACGGCCGCCAGAGCTAATAACAATATTGACGGACTGTTATTACCAAAATACTCTGACAAAGACATGACTACCTTACAGGTTAAATATAAATCTTTCAACGCAATAATTATTAGCGCATATTTACCGAGTGACCAAAATATAGAAATTGATATAAATAAATTAGAAAATGTACTTTCTCAATTCCACAATGAATATATTTTAATTGGACTTGACAGTAACAGTAGAAGCAGACTATGGCACGACAAATTATACAACCAACGAGGACGGAAATTTGAGAATTTTATTATCTTAAATAATTTAGCACTTATTAATAGAGACGTTGGACTTCCTACTTTTGACGTAACAAGAGGAACTAGCAACATAGACTTAACACTCACCAACACGAAGTTGAAAACACTTGTTACTGATTGGAAAATCCATAACCATGATAATTTTTCGGACCATTTAACTTTAACATATTACATTAAAATTATTGACTCACCAACTAAAAACGTCTCTAAATATACCACTTACATTGCTAAAGACGCTGACTGGGAAAAATTTAAAAACGGTCTAATGGCTGAAATTCGTAAAAATTTTAAGTGTACCACTGACAACCTGGACATATTTCTTACTGACTACATATATACCCATGACATTGATCACACTCTTAACAGATTTCAAAAAGTTTTGAAGAAAACCTGTAATAAAACATTAAAAATCAAAAATAGATACCAGACTAACAATACAGCAAGATCATTCATTACCTTGGTAGGATAATGAGCTGACTCAACTAAGAAAACAGACTAACAAAACTAGACGAATATACCAAAGAACTGTTGACGATGAACTAAGGGCACAGCGAAGAGTGACTTATCTTGAAACAAGACACGTTTATCAACAAAAATTAAAACAAAAGAGAAAACAATCATGGAACGAATTCTGCTCTAACATAGATCCTAAGAACCCCTGGACATGGCCGTACAAATTTGCTTTCGGGAAACTTAGGTCAACGCTATCGCTAAGTTCTTTAAGAAAAGATGATGGACTCTATACTACGTCGATAACAGAAACATAAAACATAAAAACAACTCGTTTTTACTGAATAAACATATTGGAACTGACGATAAGACGACAGATAACGACTATCACAAAACATTGAGAAATAATGTACTTAACGAACCTAACTCTAATAACGACTTACCACTTACAACTCAAGAACTAGACAAAATAATTAAGTCATTAAACAGTAAGAAAACTCCTGGAATAGATGGCATTTCTGCTGAAATTTTCAAAAACGTTTATTTTATTTTACCTAAATTCACTCAAAATATTTACAAAAGATGTTTCGATTTAGGCTATTTCCCACAACAATTGAAAATATCAAAGTTAATATTTATTCCTAAACCAGGCAAAGAGAAAGACGACTTTTCTTCAGTACGACCCATAAGTTTAATCACAACTGGAGGAAAAATCCTCGAAAGAATCATTAATCAATGTCTATCACACTACCTATACACAAACAACCTTTTGCATAGAAATCAATTCGGCTTCACTCCTCAAAAATGTTCTTCAGATGCAATACATGAAACACTTAATTTTATTAAAACCGCACTTACTCCAAAACAACATGTTGTTCTCATTTCACTTGACATTAAGGGTGCATTTGATAATGCGTGGTGGCCTTCTATCCTCAACTCTCTCCTAATAAAGAAATGTCCTAAAATTTTATATAAACTTATCTTCTCATATTTTACTAATCGCCAAACCTCTTTCATGACACCCAATTTAATGATCACTAAAGCTCAAACAATAGGAACACCTCAAGGTTCAAGTTGTTCTCCACTTTTATGGAACCTAATTATTGATGAATTATTACATTTAATTAATATGAAACACGCAGCTATCTACGCATTCGCAGATATAATTTTGGTAAAATCAAAGATTCCTGGACAGACAGAGACCATAATTAACACAATTCTAGACGTTACTGAACAATGGGCTCATAAAAACAAATTGAAATTCAATACAGACAAATCATCCTACACAGTATTTAGCAGATCAAGGACAACTCTATCATTTGACATCAGGTTACAAGGACAAACACTTACTAAAGCAAACACAATTAAATACTTGGGAATAATTTTTGACAGTAAACTAACTTGGAACGCCCACATTCAACATCTTGAAACAAAACTATTGAAACATATAAACCTACTTTCAATAGCAACAAAACTGACTTGGGGACTACAAACAGACACATTACGGACTATATACTCTGCAGCAATACAACCTGCAATGACTTACGCCATCACTGCTTGGCATGAAGGCTTACAGAAGCAATACAATTTGAGGAAAATGGAGAGAGTCCAGAGACTGATGGCTTTAAAAATAATAAATGCATTTAGAACAATTTCATATGAAGCTGCCTGTGTTCTGGCGAGAATTACACCCATCTCATTACTTGCAAATCAACAAAAAACACAATATTTATTACTACATGAAAACACACATATACAAAACATTAACTCATCCGACATTGAAAAACCCTTACACTACTCAAAATGGACACATCCTGCTATACACCCACTCATAGAACTGACTCCAACTCACACAACAGAATTTGAAATCTACACAGACGGAAGCAAGGACAAAAAATATGTAGGATGCGCTTTTATTGTCTTTCATAAGAATATACTCACTGACGTACTTAAATACCGACTAGGACCTTTATGTACAAACAACCAAGCTGAAGCGCTTGCATTAATGAACACACTCGAATACGTAAAACTAAATAATAAACAAATTACAGAAGTAACTATAAACACAGACAGCAAGGTAACAATACAAAAACTAATGAATACAGACATACATGACCCATTGACAGAACACAGTAGGACACTAATTATAGACATTCAAAACAACAATACAAAAATATATTTGACTTGGGTCAAAGGACATGCCGGACTTTACGAAAACGAATTAGTTGACAAAATTGCAAAAAATGCATCCAAGGACCAAAACATTCCCATACATACTCCAACATAACAAAACAAAGTCTACAATACACGTTACGCACGGACACAATAAAACAGTGGCAGGAGCAATAGGACAAAACAGAGAAAGGAAAGCATTTAAAAACATTCCTCCCAAATATTGAGGAATACCTTAACACCTGTACTGCTACTGACTTTTACTCCACACAAGTACTCACTGGGCAAGGAACTACTAAATCTTACTTACATAGATTCAAAATACTAAATGACAAAAACTGCCCCTGTTACAGAACGAGTTAACAGACTATAGAACACCTCATCTATACTTGCACACTGACTACACAGTTACGAAACACACTCCAACAAACACTTATCAAAAACAATGACCAGTGGCCAATAAATCCAAAGTATTTGTTTAAAAAATACCCATTAGTATTTAGGCATTTTTCTAAAGCATTAATAGAAACAACGGACATCTTAAACATCTTACTTAAAGAATAATAATTTAAGTCTTCCTTAAATTTTTTTTTTCTTTCAACTGCATAACTTTCTTAATGAAGTGAAATTAACATGTTATTGGATTGTTTGGAATTTACGATTACGCGTACTAATTTTTATTACTTTGTTTGTTCTTTCATTATGTTCGTTTTTTATTTATCTTTTTTTGTTTTTCATTTTTTTTTTCTTTTTCATTTATTTATATTTTTTTATTTTTCTATTTAATTTATTTCTTTTATTAACTTCAAGAACAAATTTATGAACATTTCTTGTATACAAAACACTATGTATTAAGAACATACATGTTATATACTGTAATAGTATGGTACATGTAGCAAATAAACGCCCTTTGTGCATGGGTAATGTGCAAAGGAAAATATAAATATATATATATATATATATATATATATATATATATATGTGTGTATGTCTATATATATATATATATACACACACATATATATATACACATATATATATTTGTCTGTTACTGCTCTAGCGGTCACCATGTTTGTCTTATCGTAACCAAACTGAATGTGAAGAGAAAGATCAGGTTTGATAACAGCTGAAATTGGACATGCGGATTCCCGGGTGGATTCCCAAAAGTAAAAATTTTGAAAATTCGAAATATGTCCGTTATTATGCGTCGGATAGACAATTTTAAAGCGCCCATCTTATTGCAAATGTAAGTTTCTATAAATGTGGTTATGAACATTGTTTCTCTATATTGAATATTTTCTCTAGTTTTGAGATATTTCCACATTTGAGATTTCGGCCATAAATAAACCCACCCTTCTACTGATGTCATATTAACAATAAGAGGTTATATAACGAACCACTCTATTTGGAAGGCTATTTAGTATTGTTCTCATTGAATTTTAGCAGATTTCCTTTAAGGGAAATCAGCTATTGAGGTCGTACTCATGTTGCGAGTTTCGAAAAATTTCTTCAAATTGTCCATCGATCCTACCCAGGAGATGACGAAAATGAGGTCCGTTCAAAATTATATATATATATAGATATATATATATATATATATATATATATATATATATATTTGTCTGTTAACGCTCTAGCAGTCGCAATTCTTGTTTGATCTTTAACAAACTCAAAATTTAATCGTTTTATGTAAAAAGGAAGATGAAGTTCGTTAATGGCTGAAATCGGACCAGTGGGAGGGGGGGGGTTTAGAGGGGACGATTTTCAAAAAGTCGATATATCTCCGTTATTATGCATCGGATCGAAAAATTGTATAAAATAAATCTTATTGCCAATTCAATTTACTATAAATATTGTTATATACATTTATTCTCTATCTTGAATATTAACCGAGATATTTGCATTTGTATTCTGCGTGTAGTCACCAGTAGGCAGTTCGGACTTTCCGCCGAGAGCTCTGGCGGCCGTTTCTATAACTATTCGTCCCTCGTGAATAGGTTTAGAGGTTAGGTTAACTGTTTTTTGGGGCTAGAAACTACTGGGTTATTACGCCCTAAATAATGTTTTAGTTTTAGAGGTTTCTTACTAATACAGTTGTTATTTGGCAGATTTCTCTATTGTATAACTTCACGGGGGAAATCTGCTTAGTTTACGCAGCCCCTGCGTAACGGACTTTTTCTTTTTGAGATAAATGCAAATGGGAAATCTAATTGGTTAACGCAGCCCCTGCTTTTATTTTTTAACTCTTTTATTTTCGCCTCCCCCCCCCTCTCTCGTAGTATTGTTCGATCAAAAGGGACGTTCTAAACTCCTAAATGTGAAATTTAAATCAATTTTACTTTCATGAAAGTATTCAGAATAAATTCAAGAAGGGTCAAAAATAATAATTACATTGAATCTGAACATTTTTCGAATACTTCATTTGGTACATGACGTTATTGCTAGAGATTATCGCTGAAATCTGTAAAGCTGGCTAAAATTCTCATTGTTTGATTGCTCTCTTTCCTAGACTTAAAAGGCTTCACCTAGGCAAGCAGTATTTTACTATCCTCAGGTGTATTCTGAGATCGGTATACACCTGACCCATATTCGGAAGGTGGTTTCGATAGATGCCCCTAAACGTAAATGGTAGTAGGGTTCAAGTTAGTTAACGGCAGAATTTGACCTTGAATTAGAGGGACTAGAAGAAGGAGATGAATATCAAAAAGTCAATTTTTTTCCTTTAGTATGAATCTGATTTTGAAATTATATATAAATAATCTTATTTAATTTTCTATACATATATTACACTGCATGTTCCATCTCGAATATTAACCAAGGTAATACACTTATTGCGATTTTCGAAAAAAGTGCTCATCGACCCTACTTTGGAGGTGACTAAAATGAAATGAACAATCGCGTAGTTTAGTTTTTTATTGGGTTTTTGGCAAATCTGCGGATAGTAAAAGTAGTTTATTTTGGTATTTAAAGCAACATTTGACATATATACTGTAGAACTATAAATGAGATATTCGCTAATAACTATAGCGGGAGACAAAAAATAATTGGGCACCAACTACGGAGCCGAACTTAATAATATTCAGTATGGGAATTCGCATTAACTGTTTCAATAATAAAATAAAAAAAAAGGGGGGGGATTGAAACTGGGAATATAAATAAGGGGAAAAGTAAGAAAAATGAAAGAATAAATGAAAAGAAATAGGAAATAGTATATTTCGTACCAAGGGCCGAAAGTGGGCGTTTGCCGGCCCGAGATATTTTTTGACCGAGACGTAGTCGAGGTCATGAAAAGTTCGAGGGCCGGCAAAAGCACTTTGGCCCGAGGCACGAACGCTATTTTTCACTATACTACAATAAATATTAATACGATATAACATTAATCAAAAACAAGATTTTCTTTTGGTTAAGTGTACCTCTTTGTTAGAAGGTTATCTTGTGGTTATGGGGACAGGAGCATTTAACATAAATTGGGTTACTTCAGTGGCACTTAACACATTTGATTTTTTTGGCTGATAACCAACCGATTGCCGTTTCAAAAAAGCAATACTTTTTGGAAATTGGGTGAGTTGAATATTTTCTTTTACTTTTAAACCACTTTTTATCCTCCATAAAGTACTGGGTTTGTTTTGCTTTGATAGGACCGAGAGATATACGAGTAAAACTTCATCATTCACATCTCCAGGTTTTACATTTTCCATTTTTAACCAGTTCAAAAACTTTGTATACTCTTCGTCATACCTATCTTTTGATTTTGCTGGTAACAAATCTGCCATGATTTCTTTTGCTCTTCTATTTATAGATTCTGATATATTATTAGCCATAATTACTAAATAACTAAACAATAATACGAGCAAAACAAACTAATATAATGTATATAATGAAATGAATGAATTAAAATAATAAACAGCTGATTTTGCGGCCCTAGGGCGAAATATTCATTTTCGGCCCTAGGGCGGCCAAGTGTAGCTTTCGGACCGCAAATTAGGTGATTACATCGTAGTATGGTGAAAAATAATAACTTAAAAAAAAAACTTAGTTTGCATGTGTCTGCGATTTTCCATGGTCAGGGAACTCAAATGCGGTGCGTCAAGTAATGGTCAAAGCATTGATGACCTGGCTGTTTTTTGCCCAAAATGAAACAATCGAAAAAACATCAACTGTTTCAAGATTATAAGCTTTATTAACATCTGTAGGGACATATAGGAGGGGGGAGTTGTGGATTAGGGCAGAAATAGTCATGATATTTCATTTGGCATTTGTTTTTCTGAGAAAAATGCACTTAGCAAAATGTTTTCATTTTCTTATTTAGAGCAACTTTTATTTACACTTTTGTATAACGAAGGATAAGCGAAATTGACGCTACTATTTGATTTTTACTCATTAAAGTTTATTTAATATGGGCATATTGTTATAAATACTATTATGTTTTTAGACATATATGTCAGTTCTAAGTATGTTTCGAGTTAGTGAGGTTATAAATCCCCACCTCATTTGTTGATAGACAATTCCATTTGGCTTTAGGCCAGTTCTAATAGCATCCCCTGACTTGAGACGGCATTTGGCGGGAAAGGGGTAGATGACACATAGAAATGGCAAACACTATAGAGGATTCTTATTTACATTGTCCATTTTACTTTATATAATAGAAGAAGGATTGAGTAGGAACTGGTTTTACTCATAATAATTTGATCAACGAATTGAGATTGAATACTAACTGCTTAAAGTATAGTCTGAAAGACTCGGTAATAGTACATCGATTGTCCATGTTGCCTGAAAGCTGTAAAACTTAACATAAGTAAGTAAGATTACCATTAATTGAATAAAACTCATTCTTATAATTCAGTCCAAATATTTCCCAAGCTAAGCGACCTCAGTAATGGTACTTAATAATGATGACTGCTATTCGTCATTATGACTAATATTTTCCACGGTATTATGAACAGCCAGTGCTGATGGATTGATCAGATTGTGTTATATATATATATATATATATATATATACATATATACTAGCGGACCCGACAGACGTTGTCCTGCATGAAAACAAAAGCTACTTTACACAAAAAACAACTTTTGTAATGTGCACATTTGCCTAAAAGCAAATAGAAAATGAAATATCTCGAATTTTTAATTCAGGCCTCACTAATAACTCCCCCCCCCCTCGTTGGAATCTAAACAATTTAATATAGCATATAATCATGGATGAACTAATGCTAATTCACATACCGAGTTATGTTAAGTTCGGTTCAGTCGTTAGTGCCCCAATAGTGTGGGCTCCCACTTTAATTTTTTAGTGGATGTCTCGTTTATATTTTGTTATACGACAAAAGTGAATCTAACAAAAGTTACTCTAACGAACAAAATAAACAACTTTTATCCTGTGGATATTTGCCGAAAAACCAATAGGAAACGAAATATCGCTATTTTAAATTTTAGGCTTCCCTTATAGCCCCCACTCCTGCTCCAGCTGCCGGGCTGATTTGTGAAACTATACCACCCAAGGCGTCACCCAAACACATACAAAAAAATTCATTCAAATCCGTCCAGCCGTTTAGGAGAAATTCAGTGACATACACACGTAGAGTAGAATTTTATATATATATATATATATATATATATATATATATATATATATATATATATATATATATATATATAAATTTTGAAGGATTAACAATAGATGGCTTATCTTGTACTTTTTTTCATTAGACTCTTATCTAACTATATTCTCGTGTAAGCTCTATGAATAGGCTTTACTGTTTAGTATTAGACTTTGGGCTGATGTGTAAACAACACACTTGTTTGCCAGTCTGAAAATGTCGAACTAGGAGCCAACAAAACACCATTTGCGGGAAGTGTTACTTTTTCTGTTTAATTCGAAGAAAAGTGCTGCTGAAAGTCATCGAGTGCTATTGGAAACTTATGGCGAACATTCTCCGTCGATAAAAACGTGCGAGTATTGGTTTCGACGTTTTAAAAGTGGTGATTTCGATACAGTTGACAGAGAACGCCCAGGTCAAGCGAAAAAGTTCGAAGATGCGGAATTGGAAGAATTACTCGATCACGATTCATGTCAAACGCAAGATGAACTTGCTGAATCGTTGAATGTTGATTGCACAACCGTTTCTAAACGTTTAAAGGCTCTCGGTATGATTAAAAAGCAAGGAAATTGGGTGCCATACGAGCTGAAGCCGAGAGACATTGAACGCCGATTATGCACCTGTGGACAATTGCTTCAACGCCAAACCAGGAAGGGATTTTTGCATCGGATCATCACTGGCGATGAGAAATGAATTCGGTACGATAATCCTAAGCGGCGAAAATCATGGGGTTTACCTGGTCATGCATCGACATCGACGGCAAAACCAAATATTCATGGTGCAAAACTTATGCTCTGTATTTGGTGGGACCAGCTAGTTTTTGTGTATTACGAACTGCTTCAACCGAATGAAACAATTCAATTCAACAATTCAACCGAACACAACTGATGCGTTTGAGCCGTGCACTCAAAGAAAAACGCCCGCAGTTCGAGCAAAGACATGATAAAGTGATTCTTCTCCATGACAACGCTCGGCCCTATGTTGCTTGTAGAGTGAAAACATATTTGGAAACGTTGAAATGGGAGGTTTTACCCCACCCGCCATATTCACCAGATATTGCTCCATCTGATTACTACCTGTTCAGATCCATGGAACGCAGCCTGGCTACGCAGCGCTTCCAATCTTACGAAGACACGAAAAATTGGATTGATTCGTGGATTGTATCAAAAGATCAGTCGTTCTTTCGACGCGAAATCCGTATGCTACCAGAAAGATGGGAGAAAGTAGTGGCTAGCGATGGACAATACTTTGAAACATAATGATGTATTCAGGTGTTCATAATAAAGTCTTAAATTTACAAAAAAAAAAACCATCAAAATTAATTCACACACCTTGTGATATATATATTCATTGTGAGAACTTCGGCTATCTGCTCCAGTGGTTTAAATGTTTGTTGGTTTGCAAATTTTCGATGGAAATGCGTCCATCTTCGTCAGGGAATGTTTTAATTTGAATAGATACTTCATTCAACCACATGTCTTAGAGTTTTATTTTAATATGGCTTTCCAACTTTCAGGGAGTATGACACCGTCCGGGCCGTTTATAGTAATAGTTCTCTTGTTTATTTCTCGAGCTTCTAGAGGTGGTCTTCTCTGATTAGAACTTTTATCTGGTCAAATTTAATTTGGTGAGAACAAATACTTGCGTGTCTAGCTATGGGGGGGGATTGTGGAAAAGCATAAAATAAAACTCCAAAACATATGGTTGGATGAAGTATCTATTCAAATTAAAACATTGCCTGACGAAGATGGACACATTTCCATCGAAAATTAGAAAACCTACATACTTTCAAATCACTGGAGCTAATAGCCGAAATCCTCACAATGGTACTTGTCAGTTTTGCAGCCTCAAAAATAGAATATATATATATATATATATATATATATATATATATATATATATATATATATATATATATATATACTAGCTCAGATACCCGGCTTCGCTCGGGAATTCATTTGAGGCAAAATGGTGATGGTATATTTTTGGCAAGGCTTTACTTTGTACAATATTTTGACATTTATCTCGTGTTTAGGGTTAATACACGTTGTTGGCATTTGTTGATAATAACATTATTTTTTTATGTAAGACTTCACTGACCTGCATATTGTGATATTTCCCGTCTCCTGAGCATTATGCATAGATTTGAATTATTAAGGAAAAAAATATTGACATACATTTGAACTAATTTTTTCAGGTGCATATTTGCCGAAAATGCAATAGGAAACGAAATATTACTATTATTAATTTCAGGCCTTCCTTATAACCCCCACTCCTGCCCGTCCCTAGAAATGTTAGTATAGCTTATTATAATAAAGGCGTTAGTACTAATTCACATACAGAGTTTGGTTTAGTTCGGTTGAGTCTTTTGTGCCAAATAAAATTGTGGACTCCCGCAATAGTTTTTAGCGTATAACTCATTTATACTTCCGTATACGGCAAAACAGTATATTACAAATGTTACTCTAAATTACAAAATAAACAACTTTTGTTATGTGCATATTCGCTGAAAAAGCAATAGGAAACGAAATATCACTATTTTTAATTTCAGGCCTTCCTTATAACCCCCACTCCTGCCCGTCCCTAGAAATGTTAATATGGCTTATTATAAGGAAGGCGTTAGTACTAATTCACATACCGAATTTGGTTTAGTTCGGTTGAGTCTTTTGTGCCAAATAAAATTGTGGACTCCCGCTATAGTTTCTAGCGTATAACGCATTTATACTTCCGTATACGGCAAAAGTGCATATAAGAAAAGTTACTTTAAATTACAAAATAAACAACTTTTTTTATGCTCATCTTTGATGAAAAAGCAATAGGAAACGAAATATCGCTATTTTTAATTTCAGGCCTTCCTTATAACCCCCACTCCTGTTTGTCTTAGAGAATATTAATATAGCCTAAAGTCTAAGTTGGGTTAGTAGTAATATACATACCAAGTTTCATAAAATTCGGTTCAGCCGTTTATGCGTCAAAAGGTAACAAACAAACAAATAAACAATCAGACATGTGAAACGGAAAGTTAGCGTGAAATTTCGCGAAAAAAATCAATGTACAGACAGAGGTTACAATTTTATATATATATATATATATATATATATATATATATATAGCTATATATATATATATATATATATATATATATATATATATATATATATATATATATATATATATATATATATATATATATATATATACTAGCTCAGATACCCGGCTTCGCTCGGGAATTCATTTGAGGCTGAATGGTAATGGTATATTTTTGGCAAGGCTTTACTTTGCACAATATTTTGACATTTACCCGTTCCAGTGTTTAGGGTTAATACCCGTTGTTGGCATTTGTTAATAATAAAATTATTTTTTTATGTAAAACTTCACTGTCCTGCATATTGTCATATTTGCCGTCTCCTGTGCATTATGCATAGATTTAAATTATTAAGGAGAAAATATTGATATACATTTCAATTAATTTTTTCAGGTGAGGTACCTGGTAGTTCATATTGAAAAGAAGTGTTGAGCAAATTTCTCTAAATAACAAAATAAACAACTTTTGTTATGTGCATATTTGCCGAAACCCCAATAGGAAATCATTATTATTAATTTCATGCCTCCCTTATAACCACCACTCATGCCCGTCCCTAGAAATGTTAGAATGGCTTATTAGAAGGAAGGAGTTAGTGCTAATACACATACAGAGTGTTTTATTTAGTTCGGTTGTGTCTTTTGTGCCAAATAATAGTGTTGTCTCCCGCTATAATTTTTAGCGTATAACGTCTTAATATTTCGGTATACGATGATAGTGTATATAAAAAAAAAAGTTTCTCTAAATAACAAAATAAACAACTTTTGTTATGTGCATATTTGCCGAAAATGCAATTTGAAACGAAATATCACTATTATAAATTTCAGGCCTTCCTTATAACCCCCACTCCTACCCGTCCCTAGAAATGTGAGTATAGCTTATTATAATGAAGGCGTTAGTACTAATTCACATAACCAGTTTGGTTTAATTCGGTTGAGTCTTTAGTGCCAAATAAAATTGTGGACTTCCGCTATAGTTTTTAGCGTATAACTCATTTATACTTCCGTATACGGCAAAAGTGCATATTACAAACGTTACTCTAAATTACAAAATAAACAACTTTTGTTATGTGCATATTTGCTGAAAATGCATTTGGAAACTAAAATCGCTATTTTTAATTTCAGGCCTCCCTTATAACCCCCACTCCTGGCCGTCCCTAGAAATGTTAGTATGGCTTATTATAACTAAATCGTTAGTATTAATTCACATAGCGAGTTTGTTTTAGTTCGGTTGAGTCTTTTATGCCAAATAAAATTGTGGACTCCCGCTATAGTTTCTAGCGTATAACGCATTTATACTTCCGTATACGGCAAAAGTGCATATAAGAAAAGTTACTTTAAATTACAAAATAAACAACTTTTGTTATGTGCATGTTTGATGAAATAGCTATAGGAAACGAAATATCGCTATTTTTAATTTCAGGCCTCCCTTATAACCCCCACTCCTGTTCGTCTTAGTGAATATTAATATAGCCTAAAGTCTAAGTTGGGCTAGGAGTCATTTACATACCAAGATTCAGAAAATTCGGTTGTGCCGTGTATGAGTGAAAGGGGAACACACAAACAAACAAACAAACAAACAAACATACACGAAAGAAACAAAATGCAGTTTTGGTGTCTATGACATGTGAAACGAAAAGTTAACGTGAAATTTCGCGAAAAAAATCAATGTACAGACAGAGGTTACAATTTTATATATATATATATATATATATATATATATATATATATATATATATATATATATATATATACTAGCTCAGATACCCGGCTTCGCTCGGGAATTCATTTGAGGCTGAATGGTGATGGTATTGTTTTTGCAAGGCTTTACTTTGCACAATATTTTGACATTTACCCATCCCAGTGTTTAGGGTTAATACCCGTCGTTTCTGTGGATTTGTTAACAATAAAATTATTTTTTTGTATGACTTCACTGTCCTCCATATTGTCATATTTCCCGTTTTCGGTGCATTATGCATAGATTTGAATTATTAAGGATAAAATATTAACATACATTTGAATTAGTTTTTCCAAGTGAGGTACCTGGTAGTTCATATTGAAAAGAATTGTTGAGCAAATTTCTCTAAATAACAAAATAAACAACTTTTGTTACGTGCATATTTGCCGAAACCCTAATAGGAAACGAAATATCACTATTTTTAATTTCAGGCCTCCCATATAACCCCCACTCCTGCCCGTCCCTAGAAATGTTAGTATGGCTTATTATAAGGAAGGCGTTAGTGCTAATACACATACCGATGTTTTATTTGGTTCGGTTAAGTCTTTTGTGCCAAATAATATTGTTGACTCCCGCTATAATTTTTAGCGTATTACGCATTTACACTTCGGTATACGACGAAAGTGTATATAACAAAAGTTACTCTAAATAACAAAGTAAACCACTTTTGCTATGTGCATATTTACCGAAAAACCAATACGATACGAAATATCGCTATTTTTAATTTCAGGCCTCCCTTATAACCCCCACTCCTGCCCGTATCTAGAAATGTTAGTATGGCTTATGATAAGCAAGGCGTTAGTACTAATTCACATACCGAGTTTGGTTTAGTTCGGTTGAGTCTTTTGTGCCAAATAAAATTGTGGACTCCCTGTATAGTTTTTAGCGTATAACTCATTTATACTTCCGTATACGGCAAAAGTGCATATAATAAAAGTTACTCTAAATTACAAAATAAACAACTTTTGTAATGTGCATAATTGCCGTAAAAACAATAGGAAACGAAATATCGCTCTTTTTAATTTCTGGCTTTCCTTATAACCCCCACTCCTATTCGTCCCAGAGGATATTAATATAGCCTAAAGTCTAAGTTGGGGTAGTAGTAATATACATACCAAGTTTCATAAAATTCGGTTCAGCCGTTTATGCGTGAAAAGGTAACAAACAAACAAACAAACAAATAAACAAACAAACAAACAAACAGACACCAAAGAAACAAAATGCAGTTATGGTGTCTATGACATGTGAAACGAAAAGTTATCGTGAAATTTCGCGAAAAAAATCAATGTACAGACAGAGGTTACAATTTTATATATATATAGATATATATATATATATATATATATATATATATATATATATATATACAAACACACACACACACACACCCGAGTCGTGTTACCCATCATTGGCGGGCTCTAATAGAAATAGTTCCCCATGGGGATATTAAGATCGGATGCACAAAATCATCTCGTCATATTAATCAATAAGAGAAATGCCCTGTTACGTGAACAATAAGTGTACAGTTCATCAATTATTTTACGGAAGAAATAAGCAGTTAAACGAATTTATGTTTAAAATTGCTGTATGATGGAAATGACTTGATGTAATAATAGTTTCCCATCGAAATATAAAGATTCCATTAGGTGAATCACTAGATAAACCTTTGATTGCCTTCAAACTAGTCATATTAATTGCTTTAAGCGTTTAGCGAGATTCAATAAACATAATTTCCTGCCGAATTAAACGATTGCATCCTCTTAGCATTCCAAGAAAAAATACAATAATGTTCTATTCTTAGTACAGGGGAGTTGAGTGTGCAAAATGTGAGTGCCGGTTCTGTAATGTTATCAGATTTCCCTTAAGTCGAGGTAATCGAACCTACCTAGGAGATGACCAAAAAATAGTCCGTCACGCAGGGGCTGCGTAAACTAAGCAGATTTCCCTCGTGAAGTTTAGTAATAGATAAATATACATATGTACTTCTAACACAACACCGTGAATACATACAAACGGCAATACGAAATGATTCATCCAAATTCAAAAGCCTGACGACAGGAAGCGTTAGGGTAGAAATGTAAACAAACGGGTCCCGCCTCACACCGGAAAGAAAAACAATTACTGAAATATAACAGAATATAACACATTAATTTTATTGAGAACTATTTACTATATCTAGTACTGTAATTAATAATGAGTCAGAATAATTGTTATCTCAATCAATAAAATTTTAGTAGTCCAAAACTTTAAGATGGGGGGGGGGGAGTCACCAGTACATATTTGCATGTATCTCGTATAATAAAGGTCTCTTGTATACAATTTTTGGTATTTAAACTTCCAATAATGTGATTTATTATGTATCAGAGTATTGTTTACGTAACATGAGTAGAAGTGGCGGTTTGGTGAAAACTGAAAAATGCAAATATCTCGGTTAATATTCAAGATAGAGAATAAATGTATATAACAATATTTATAGTAAACTTAATTTGTAATAAGATTGATTCTGTATAATTTTTATATATTTTTATGATCCGACGTATAGTAACGGAGATATTTCGAATTTTCAAAAATCCTCCCTTCTAAACCCCCCTCCCACTGGTCCGATTTCAGCTGTTAACGAACTTGATCTTTCTTTTTACATAAAACGCTTAAATATGAAGTTTGGTAAGGATTAAACAAAAATTGCGACCGCTAGAGCGGTAACAGACAAATATATATATATATATATATATATATATATATATATATATATATATATATATATATATACTAGCTCAGATACCCGGCTTCGCTCGGGAATTCATTTGAGGCTGAATGTTGATGGTATTTTTTTGGCAAGGCTTTATTTTGCACAATATTTTGACATTTACCCGTCCCAGTGTTTAGGGTTAATACCCGTCGTTTCTGTGGATTTGTTAATAATAAAATTAATTTTTTATGTAAGACTTCACTGTCCTCCATATTGTCATATTTCCCGTTTCCTGTGCATTGTGCATAGATTTGAATTATTAAGGACAAAATACTAACATACATTAAAATTAATTTTTCCAGGTGCTGTACCTGGTAGTTCATATTGAAAAGAATTGTTGACCAAATTTCTCTAAATAACAAAATAAACAACTTTTGTTATGTGCATATTTGCCGAAACTACAATAGGAAACGAAATATCACTATTATTATTTTCAGGCCTCCCTTATAACCCCCACTCCTGCCTGCCCCTAGAAAAGGTATGGATTTTTATAAGGAAGGCGTTAGTGCTAATACACATATTGAGTGTTTTATTTAGTTCGGTTGAGTCTTTTGTGCCAAATAAAATTTTTCACTTCCGCTATAATTTTTAGCGTATATCTCGTTTATAATTCGGTATACGAAAAAAGTGTATATAACAAAAGTTACTCTAAATAGCAAAATAAACAACTTTTGTTATGTTCATATTTGCCGATAAACCAATAGGAAACGAAATATCGCTATTTTTAATTTCTGGCTTCCCTTAAAACCCCCACTCCTGCCCGTTCCTAGAAATGTTGGTATGGCTTCTTATAATGAAAGCGTTAGTGCTAATACACATACCGAATTTTATTTATTTCGGTTGGGTCCCAAATAATATTGTTGACTCCCGCTATAGTCATAAGCGTATAACTCATTTAAACTTCGGAATACGACGAAAGTGTTTATGACAAAAGTTACTCTAAATAACAAAATAAACAACTTTTGTAATGTGCATATTTGCGAAAAAAACCAATAGAAAACGAAATATCACGACTTTTAATTTCAGGCCTCCCTTATAACCCCCACTCCTGTTCGTCTCAGAGAAAATTAATATAGCCTATCTCTCAAGTTGGACCAGACTGCTCACGGTGTGCCAATTTAATTTAAAATCGGTTAAGTAGTTTAGGAGTCCATCGCGGACAAACATCGTGACAGGAGATTTATATATATTAAGATATATATATATATATATATATATATATATATATATATAGATATATATATACAGTTTTGAACGGACCTCATTTTCGTCATCTACTAGGTAGGATCGATGGACATTTGAAGAAAAATGTCGAAAATTCCGTCATGAGTACAACCTCAATAGCTGATTTCCCTTCAGGGAAATCTGCTAAAATGAGGTCCGTTCAAAATTTGATATGTATATATTGCAGCTATTGAGGTTGTATTCATAAGGCGATTTTCGTAAAAGTTCCTCAAACGTCCATATATCCTACCTAGATGAAGAAAAGTCCGTCACGCTGAGGCTGCGTTAACGAAGCAGATTTCCTAAGTGAAGTAATACAATAGATAAATCTCCATACAAGAGCCGAAAAGTTACGGAAACGGCCGAACTAGCTTTTGAACATGATTGAAATATTTTAGAAACCTGACAAAAAAGAATAGGATTATACTCTAGGAAGTAAAAAACAACAAGTAAACAAACATACCTTTGTACTTATGCACAAAGAAAGAAAGTGTGCAAATACTTTTTTCCTGGTGTTTATCTTATTTTAAAATATTTTTTATATTATGATCAAGGCTTTCAATTGAATGTTTACTGTTATTTAACAAGTTTTAGTTGTACTTATTATTGGGTAAACTCAAATGAATTGTTTTCAATTTATTATTTAAAGAAAAAACGGGGTGAGCAAATACTTTTTCCCCTACTGTGTATGTATATATATATATATATATATATATATATATATATATATCTTTTAACGCTCTAGTATTGATATTTTTCTCGAAATTTCACGATACTTTTTCGTTTCACATGCATAGACACGATATCTGCAATTTATTTTCTTTCGTGTCTTTTTGTTTGTTACCTTTTCACGCATAGACAGCTGAACTGAATTTTATGAAACTTGGTATGTATATTACTACTAACCCTACTTAGACAGGACAGTGGGTTATAAGGGAAGCCTGGTTTAAATAGCCATATTTCTTTTCGTATTGTTTTTTCAGCAAATATGCACATAACAAAAGTTGTTTATTTGGTTATTTACTGTAACTTTTGTTATACACACTTTTGTCTTATACTGAAGTATAAATGAGTTATACGCTAAAAACTAAAGCGGGAGTCAACAACTTTATTTGGCACAAAAGACTCAGCCGAACTAAACAAAAGTCAGTATGTGAATTAACACTAACCCCACCATTATAACTGGGTTTTTGCCGAAAAATGCACCGATTCCGATATCTTGATGTTATTGAAACAAATATGTACTATCATAACAATTAGACGTTAATGGTAATATCATTATGACAAAAGACAATATGCGTTTAAACTCGATATGATTGTTTGTATTATTTAGGTTGCAGGGACGGCTACGATCTCTTCCACTCGACTAGCTTTTTGAATATAAATGAAATTATTTTTAGGGTACCACTATTATTTAATTCCATCAGGTAGATAAATTATTTAAATAATATTTTGAATCAATAATTAAAGGAAAACAATGATGATAGCCCTCATGCGGGAGCGAAAGTTGACGGGAGGCTAAAACAGTTAATTGAGTTTACTTATTTCCTGTGAAATGTAGGCATTATTGGAAGTGATTTCCATGGAGATTTTTTACTACGAATATAATCACATGTACAAATCTATGCTTAAACTATATGTGCTCGGATTTGTTTTTTGACAGGAAATATGTTCATTATAGGTGATATTTAATTATAATAAATGCTTTCCATGATTATGGTTTGAAGTATTCAAAAACGATGAGTTAAATAGTGGAGTGGGGTAGATTAGGAACACATTTTCATTTATTCTTCAAAATTAAAATTTCTATTCCATTAGTGCCCAAAAGTTACGCTTTAGCATTGGCTATTTCGGACAAACAATGTCGTGGAGAGAAGTGTAATTGTACACACTCAAGTCTTGCTATAAAAATACGATTACTAGTCTGTCAACAATAATTTCGCTTGCATTGCCGGGTACCTTAGCTAGTATATATATATATATATATATATATATATATATATATATATATATCTCTGTATGATGTATGTATGTGTGTATATATATATATTACATGTATTTATTTGTCAGTTAACGCTCTGGTGGATAAATTTATTTTATCGTCACCGGACTCAATAATTAAACGTTTCATTTTAAAATAAAGATTAGTGCCTTAAGGGCGGAAATCAAAAGAGTGGGTTGGGGGAATTGAGCGGGGGAATTCGAAAATTCTCAGTTATTAAACACAGGATCGTAAAAGTGTTTAGAACCAATATTAATGCAAATGTAATGTCCTATAAATGTTGTTCTATAGATGTTTTTTAGCTATCTTGATTATTAATGTTTAAGCATTTTTTAGTTTTCACCTTCCAGTAAACCCCAACACCTACTTATGTAATATAAACAATAAGCTGTTGTATAGAGAAACGTTTTATTTACTGGTTAAATCAGAATATTGTTCTCATTGAACTTTTACTTACATAGATAAATGCAAATATGTTGTGTGACGAATTCATCAATCGTTATTGTAACTCGTATGAAAAGTTGTTTGTAGAATCAATCTTGTTAAATTATTGATGCTCTACAATTGTCATTCTATTCATATTTTTTTGTAGTTTAAATATCATGCGAGTTATTTGAATTTTCTTGTTTTCAGCTGTTAGTAACCCCTCCCCCCTCCACCCTACTATTATTCGAATTTTTACTTAGACATAGAAAATATATATAGTGTGTGATACCAGCACGTGGGAAATCTGCTTAGTTAGAACAGCACCCGCGTAACAGATTTTTTTTTTTTTTATTGGGAGTAAGTTGAGCGAAAGAGATGATCCAGGAAGTAAGAGATGAGCCAGACGAGCAATATCCATAACTCTTAAGTACGCCGTTTCTCTGGGGACACATGCTCTGAATCAGGTTTCGTTGTTATGGTAACACGGCGCAAAATGGACGAATCCCCAAATCAGCTGGGGAGAGCGGCTGCATATATATAACAGGGTGGGCTTGCACTTCCAGTATCAGACTCCAGCCAACTTCACTCCAGAAAACATCATGGTTTCGGCGGTGAGTTGTTTAACCATAATAATCCATGCAGTGTTAAAATGGGTAGCCTTATATTGAAAAAAAAAATGGGTTTTTATATCTTTGACCTAATATTTTTAAAACGGTAATAGATGTAAAAAAAAGTCCCAATTCTAAATTTAAGGTTTTTCATGTACTTTAAAACTAAGCAACGAACTTTTGATGACCTATTATTAGGTGGGTTTCTTTCAATATATTTTTAAATTTTGTTTAGAGATTATTATAGCTAACGTAGACAACCTTCCTTTCTACCACACCAAATTTCTCTGGAGAGCTAGATAGTATGCTTGTGCGTGTGTTAGAGTATTCGGACCCAGCAAGTATTTCACATCCAGCTATACATAGCTATACATGCAAACATGCTGAAAGATGAATCGCCATTGTAGCGGTTTCTCAAAGAAATAATAATAATAATAAACATTCAGCTATAATCTATTCTATGGACTCATAAGCTATGTTGCATCAAATGCTTCCAAAATCATAAATAATGAGTACAACCTCAATAGCGGATATCACTTAAGGGAAGTCTGCTAAAAAATATTGAATCATCCACGTATTTTTGCTATTATTTTATATTGGATTGAATGATGGCTGCTATATAATAAATATAATAATACGAATACGATTCATAAATGCATTTTTTATGTCGTTGATAGAAACCCTCAAGACATAATGACAGCTATTATTATTTTTGACTTAGTATAAAGTTTTTTTATGTTAGGTTAAATTTTTGTTTATTTTATTATTACTTTCGTTTATTTATTAATTTTAATTGTTATTTTTTTATTAATTCCTTCTTACAAATCACAAAAATTTGTTTGGCCGGGTTCTATTTGTTTTTAGCAGATTTCCCTTAAGGGACTCATGATGTTGTACTCATGATGCGATTTCCGAAATTTTTCTTCAAATGTCCATCGATCGTACCCAGGAGATGACGAAAATGAGGTCCGTTCAAAACTGTATATATCAATCTATCTATTTATAAATTTGTCTGTTACCGCCCTAGTGGTCGCAATTATTGTTTAATCGTTACCAAATTCAATATTTAGTCGTTTCATGTTTTACCATAGGTCGGATCGAAAATTTTTATAGAACCAATCTTATTTCAAATTAAATTTACTATAAATATTGTTATATACATTTATTCAATATCTTGAATATTAACCGGGGTATTTGCATTTTCCGTTTTCAGCCGTCAGCAAACCGCCACTTCTACTCATGTTACATAAACAATACTCTGCTACATAATAAATCACATTATTCGAAGTTTAAATACCAAAAATTGTATTGAAGAGACCTTTAGTATACGAGATATATGCAAATATGTCCTGGTGACACCCAAGACTTAAGGTTTTGGACTACTAAAATTTGATTGATTGAGATAAGAATTATTCTGACTCATTATTAATTACAGTACTAGATATAGTAAATAGTTTTCAATAAAATTAATATGTTATATTCTGATATATTTCAGTTTTTCTTTCCGGTGTGAGGCGGGTAGACCCGTTTGTTTACATTTCTAACCTTACGCATCCTGTCGGCAGGTTATTGCAATTGGATGAAACATTTCTTATTTCCGTTTGGATTTATTCACGGTGGTGTTGTGTTACCAGTATGTAGATTTATCTATTACTAAACTTCACGAGGGAAATCTTCTTAGTTTACGCAGCCCCTGCGTGACGGACGTTTTTTCAATCCATTAATGCCTACGATTATTTATTTACTCATTTATTCAGGAGCATCCCCGACTAGACGATTAGGCTCAAATTTTAATAAAGTAAAATAATAACCAAATAATGCATACGTGCTTATCTTTATTACATAATTTATTTGCTTGCCTCCCTAAGAACGTGCGCATTCGATACTTCAGAGTAGTTAACAAAATTTATATATTGGACTATTTCTTTATACTTAATGTTTTTTATTTACGAATATTTGAGCTTATGGAGCTCTTCAAATTACAAATGTTCTTCAAAATAATGGCATATTTAAAAAAGCCAGTTTACTAGATAATCGCGGGGTGGCCAAATCTGGTGTTATGTCTTGTCGATTAATTTTATAACCAGATCATAATTTAAAGAAGTTAGAATTAACATTTATCGATAAATATTAGGATCATTTTTTTTTTTTTTTTTAGCTTTTTTTTCAATTGACACCCACTTTACATATGCTAATGGGAACTGGTTGTCTACGGGTTCAGTGGTGCGTTCACAGTTAATCTAGGTTAATATGTTAAATTATTTAAAAGACTTAGCTTGTATACTTAATACTTGTAATATCTTGTATAACACTGTCCTTATTATAACGTAATAAAATTGTATAACAACTGAAATTTATATCAGTTAAATGGATTTAAAATAAATTCGACTTGATTGAAAACCTTTTACTTTCTTAGTTAACAAATTGATCTACTTTGAATTTTAATTAATATGCAGTTTTTATTAGGCTGAAATGTATAATTTATTAATAAATTATTGCTCAAATGTCCATCGATCCTACTCAGGAGATAACGAAAATGAGCCCCGTTCAAAATTGTATATATTTATATATGTATGCCTGTTAACGCACTAGTGGTCGTAATTATTGACTAGTCGTCAACAAACTCGATATATAAACGTTTTATGTAAAAATGATTATCGAGTTCTTTAACAGCTAAAATCGGACCAGTGCGAGGGAGGAATTTCGAAAATTCAAAATATCTCTGCCGTTATGCGTCGGATTGAAAAATTGTATAAAACCAATCTTATTGCAAATGTAATGTTCTATATAAGTTGCTATATCCACAGTCTCTGCATTTAATATCAACCGACATATTTTCATATTTTTTTTTTCCAGTATCAGTAAACCCCCACTTCTAGTAATGTCATATAATAAGCTGTTATTTCATGAACTACTTCATTGCAAAGTTAAATACAAAATATTGTTTACATTGACCTATTACTTTGTGAGTCACTTGCAAACACGTTGTGCGAAGACGTCATCATGTAACCGTTAGGAGCAGACAACTTTATTCAATGACAATAGCCATCATTGAAGGTTGAAAACTTGTTTTAAAGTAAAAATGATTCAATTCACAAAAGTATTTTACAAATAATATTTTTGCTTTCGCAGGGGAGAATTCTTCTTGCACTTGCATTGTACGGATGTGCGTTTGCTGAGCAAACAAAAAAACACGACAAGAGAGGAATTATTGGATCTGGACTGGGTCTAGGCGTTGGAAGTATTGGACTTGGAGGTATTGGACTAGCAGGAGGAAACATTGGCCTGGGAAATGGAGTTATTGGATACGGAGCATCTGGATTAGGCTCTGGTCTCTACGGATCAGGAGTGGGTCTTGGATCCGTTTCAGGATTAGGAGTTGGGCTGGGTTCTGGAATTGGCTTGGATTCAGGAATCGGCATCAGCTCTGGTCTTGGTGGAGTCTATGCTCCAGCATACGCAACAGGTGGACAACTTATCTCCAGGCACGTTGCTGTCACAAACCAAGTTGGAGTTCCTGTACCTCAGCCGGTGTCCGTTCCAGTTGACAATCCAGTGCCAGTTCCAGTCCCACAAGCAGTACCAGTTCCTGTGGACAGACCCGTTGCTGTTCCAGTTTCCAGGCCAGTACCTGTTCCAGTAGAAAGGCCTTATGCCGTGCCCGTCGACAATCCAATCCCTGTTCCTCAAGCCTATCCAGTGCCTCAGCCTGTGGCTAGCCCAGTACCAGTTCCAGTACCAAACCCAGTACCGGTACCCGTCGTCAACAATGTACCAGTTGCAGTCCCCGTACCTCAACCTGTGGCAGTCGGAGTACCCACACCCGTCATTGCCACTCAGACAATTGGTAAGTAGTCACCAAAGTCTACAGAAAAGTACCCAATTCTACTTATTTACATAATAAATAGCTTTTATTCTGCGGCCATTCTGAGCCTTAAATTGGACATAATTCGTTCCAGGACTTGATAGTGGAATCTCAACCTTGGGGCTTGGATCGGGACTCGGAAGCTCAGCATTGATCGGTTCTGGTCTCAGTAGCAGTCTGATCGGATCAGGAATTGCTAATGGAGTTTACGGATCAGGATTGAACGGTGGGCTCATCGGATCAGGTCTTGGCTCAGGAATCTACGGATCCGGACTAAGCAATGGCATCATAAGTTCCGGACTCGCTGCCTCAAGCCTAGGATCCGGATCGCTCCTAGCTGCCAAAGCAGCTGCTCATGCCGCACTTGGACATTAGGTAACAATATTTTAAATCCATATTTGATTTTCGAAATGAAATTACAACTGAATTCATGTTAAACTGGAACTGGTAATTAGAATGGGATATTTAGTTTATCACCAATCATTATATCTGTGGGTAGTGACATCTTTGATTTGCAAGAGAATTCATGTATTTGGGAATTATTATTAAGCTGCCCAATTTAATACTAAAATTCTAAATGAAGTTGTAGATCTTCTATGGTTATGTAGTCTATGATGATATTACTGTTTAAAATTATTTTGATTTCCAATTCTAATTTAGTTAATTTTTTTACAGGGTGGATGTGATACCTGCACTGTACCTGATTGTATAATAATGTAATGTTTATTCAAATATTGTAAATAATTGTTACTGTTAAATAAAAGTTTGTTTCTTATATTTCATTTACATTTTCCTCCTGTATTCTGGGCTGATATTCCATTCTTTAAGTAGTTTTCTTCTTCTTTTTGCTTAAGGTTCTACTCATTTGTGTATACTCAAATTGAACTGATTGTGAGGTATTTCCTAAGAAGTAGACAGGGTTTTGAGAAATTTTAAACTATTTCTTGTTTTGATTAATGTTCATCCAGGTGAACTGCAAAGGGGGTTGTAAGGATGGTGTTAAAATAAAAAATAATGATATTACGTTTTAAAATGGTTTTATTGGCAAATATTGACACTTCGGTTATATTTTTTTTGAGATTATCTTTTACTAAGAGCATATTTATCTTAAACCCAACTTTAATATTTGTAATGTACACATCACATGTACTATTCTAATATTGAAATGTACTAGCATTTTTTGATAGGTCTATACAGTTAAAGCAGTTCGAACATATACAGTTTAAAAAAAAAAATAAGTAAGTAATCCTGAGGTATGAATAAATATTTGTATTAACTGGAACTTTATTATGTCAGCTGTCATTTTGTAATACTGGCAAAAAAACACTTGCTGTGTTGTGGCCTATAGTGTACTCCTTGTTCCGCACTGAAAAAAAAGGGTTGAAATTAGTATCTCATAATGAAATAATATTCATATAAAAACACCTCTCTCTCTCTCTCTCTCTCTCTCTCTCTCTCTCTCTCTCTCTCTCTATATATATATATATATATATATATATATATATAAATATATATATATATATATATATATATATATATATATATACATACATATATATATATACATACATATATATATATATATATATACATACATACATATATATATATATATATATATATATATATATATATATATATACACACCAACTTTTGAATGGACCTCATTGTCGTCATAGACTAGGTAGAATCCATGAACATTTGAGGAATTTTTTTTTTAAAAATACGTCATGAGTACTACTTCAATTGGTGATTTTCCCGATTTCCCTTGAGAGAAATCTACTAATAATACTTTTACTCAATTTAATTACATATTGCATACTTGCATTTATGAATTGAGCCACCGAGAAGCAAAGGGATGTAAGTGACAATATTAAAAAATCGGAGACAAGTACTGCAAATGATAGAGGCAATTCCAATCTGTTTAGTGGAAAATTGGTATTAGTGATAGCCTTGACAGGTGCTGCTATCTGACGGCATAAAGAAAAACTACTTAGTAAAAGCTTATGGGATGATAGAAAAATCAAAAAAGAAACACCAGTACGTATTTGTCCCCGATGATTGGATTTAAGCAATAGCACAAGCAAATAAAAAGTTTCAAGTCATTAGGATGTCTACAAAAGACTTCTTTTCCACTGAGAGCATGAATGAATACTTAAAAGATAGTATTGATGGTATCAGCCAATTCCAATGGCTTCGATTCACAAAGGCAGAACCATTGATCGTCTAGTATAATACATTACTGAATGAGGACCTAGAGTTTCAGAAATATGACATGGCTAAGCCGAAAGCTGGGCGACGACCTACATCTTTTACTTTGAAACCATTACATGAGCAACCAATAGCAATCACAACAGCCAAGTACAAGGACCTACAGTCTCTTCTGCCATTTTTGCCACCCATTCACCACGAATTTTACAAAACTCTGAAGCATGGTAAAAAAGAAAAGGGACAGGGGAGTAACTTGAAACACGGAAACGGCAAAAAGAACATAAACCAGAAGAAAAAGAAAACAGAAAATGGTCTACAAGCAACAAGTACTAGCACCTCAACAGAAGTGACTGCTTGTACCCTTGAAGAAATGACAGAAGAAGAAGAGGACCTAGACAGGATTTATGACTCAGATTAGAGTAAAACATAAAACAGAATCAATCAAATGAATCAATTTTTTTCATTATAACCATGGTACATTATGTCATTATAAAGTTCTCAATGTATTGATTTTTTATGTTTTTATTTCTGTTGACATTATAAAGTTTGTATTAAAATTTTATTACAAGCAAATTATTTTTAATATCAACAACCCTCAATCTAACACCTACATTTATTCATTTGAAAAGGGGTGTAAGTAACATAGTTGGCAGCAAAAGGATGTAAGTGAGTGTAGGGTGTTAGGAAAAAAAATCTAGCAAAGTTTTATCTTAAGGAATATACTTAAAAACTACATAAACAAAATGCCACATATATATAGAACAAGATTAGACAATGTTTACATGTATTAACAAACTCTAGAATTGATTATATATACTAAACTTTACACATGTTTTATACAAAGTTTTAATTTTGTCACTTACATCCCTTTGCTTCACGGTGCCTCAATTGTTCGTTCGTTCTTTGCATTGAAGCCCACCCTTCCGAACTGGGTATAGTTCTCTGTTTCAACGCCCTCCCCCAGTAATTAAATTTAGTAAATGGATTATTTTATTAAGGACTTTTTAAAGTGTTGAACTTATGAATTTTATAAATTTATGGTATTATTTGTAGAAAGGGAGAGGGTCCTGAAGAGATGGAATGTAAGACACAAAAGATATGGGGTAATTTTGAGTAGAATCTGAGGAGACAAACGGGTGTTTTTATTACTGGCCCTTGCCATTATATTATGAAGAATATAGGGTTCAGGATAAGGATAAAATAATTTAACTATTTACCAATGCAGAGCTGTGTTCCCATTGGGTGCTCATTCCCTGTTGAAGTGCTTCCGGAGATGATCGCTGATCTCAGTATATTCTTTATCAATAGCAATATCCAGAGGTGTCCCACCCCACCAGCTGTCACTCCAATCAACGCAGGCCCCCAGCTCAGTGAGAGCCTTCACGGCTGATAAACGGTTGTTGATAACAGCCAGGTGCAGTGGGGTCTTCTTATAGGAATTTCTACGGTTTATTTCAACTCTGTTCTCTGCCAACCATCGGATGCACTTTGTACTGCCGTGCACAGCTGCATAGTGCACCAGATTCCCGCGATGTGGATCCGTGATGTTGGCGCTGATTCCGTGCTCGCTGAGGATCTTGAGAGCGCCTACATCATCTCCGTCGACCGCGGTTTCCATCACTGACATACTCCCATCATCAGCTTTCAAGCCTTCTTCGAGCAACAGACTCAAGGCCTTGTAGTTCTTTTTCTCTACTGCCGTCCGAAGCAAAGCCACCCCGTCCATGTCCTGACTGAGATTCCAACTCGTCACATTCGCGAAGAACGGAACCATAACTTTTATTACGTCGACGTCGTCACGCTCGACAGCAGATTTCATCACCCTGTAACAATCTTCGTTTACCTTTGGGTTTCTCTGGAGTATCCATCTTAGTGTATTGTACCTCTTGTACTCCACTACTATGTCCAGTAAAGTCTTGCCGTTCACCCGCTGGTTGAGATCTGCCTTGAAATCCACAAGGATCCCAGCTACCGCTAAGTTATCTTCTCGCACTGCCAAAGCTATAGGAGTGTATCCACTGTAATCTTTACCATCGACAGGAACTCCTCTTCCCAACAGTCTTCGGAGACATTCTATAGAGTTCTTCTGAACAGCGTGATGGAGCAGGTTTCCTTTACGGACTTTAGCCCCAGCCGCTGCCAGGAGGTTTAACATGGACGGGTTATTCCCGGTCACGGCTATTCTGAGAGGGGTGTTACCCGACCAATCGGTGGCTTCCAGATCAGCACCAAGGTGTATCAATTTCTTCGTTTTGACGATATCCCCGTCGGCTACAGCTTTGTGAATGTATGACTGGCCAGTGGGACAGAATATCTCGTTAATGTTCCCACCGAGATCTACTAGAAATCGGGCCATGTCCAAAGAGTTATTGATGGCAAAGTCAAGAACTGTTCCACTGCCCTCGAAGACCCGATTAAGATCGAAGTCCTTGTCCAGCAGAGCCAATATGACATTGCGGCGTTGATGAATAATCGCATGGTGCATCGGAGAAAGACCTTTGAAGTCTGCCGCATACATGTCGGAACCATTTCTCAATAGACTCAGAACTTTCGACAGATCTCCTTTGGTAACAGCAAGGTGCAATGGTGGTAGCTCGCGGTCAGATTTATTTTGAAGATCCACTGAATCTCTACTATTTGTGTTGGCGATGGAAACCTCAAAAGAAGATTGCTCCTGGAACAATAAAAATTATCCACTAAATAAAAGAATAGAAACAATTTATCAGTTACTATCGTTAAGAACCAAAAAAAAATAAATACCAACATCAAACAATGTAAAAAACAAATTAACTATGATATAAATATCTATATTTGAACATGCTACCAAATGATAATATTAAAGAGTTCGTTACGCCGGGGCTGCGTTAACTAAACAAATTTCCCTCGTTTGCAGTTGCGTCTCAAAACGTAAAAGTACAATGAGAACAGTATTTTGTATTTAAGCTTCAAATAAAATGTTTCTTAAAATCCTCATAACCAAGAAGATCCCCTAGCAAGAGCAAGGCTAAGGAAAAGCAATCTATTGTGTTGTACCTATCAAGCACGAGCCTGGGAAAATACGAGCTCGAGGTATTGGAGAAGGAATTGAACTTCGCAGTCATGCCTAGACAACTATCGGTAAAGGGCTTCATTGCCAGTATCGAGACTACCTAGGGGACGATTGACGGTACCACGACAGCCGTTTTGAGTCAGGAAACGTCCGGCCTATTGATGAAAGCTAGAACTCCCAGTGCTAATTTATTAAGGACCCAGCTCAAGGCTATCTCAGGTCTTACGAAGGATGGAGACACTTTCATTACGAGAGCGGATAATACTACCGCGAGGATGGAAGGTTTGCTTTACCCTGCAACCTAAGGGAAAGGTGTAAATGATCCGACCCGCTCTATGGAGAATAAGATAAAAACGATCTTAAAAAATAGCAGGATGGGCGGAAAGGCGCAGAATGTGCCCGGACGACTCGAGAGTCCCTAGGATTTACGATCTGCGCAATAACCATAAGAAGGACACCCCTCTCTCTTGATAGTTTCCATGTTCGAAGCCCCCCCAGAACTGCGGAGTGTACTCCATCCCGTGCGACTGTGGGAAGTGCTACATAGGGCAAACGAGCGCGGTAGGACTAAAACCTCGGTGGTGGCCTGGCAGCCGGAGGTCTATAGTAATAAATCAAATTCGATAAAGCTAGGATATTGGTGTGGGAAGCCCACCCTAAGAAAAACTAATACGAGAGACTCTGGAAACTATGGCAGTGCCTAACAATTTAAACGGCAAAGAAGGCTGGCTTATACTAGGGGCCGAAGAAATCGATATGGTTGAACAGGTGGAGCCCCAAGCGGAAGACTCGCATGGGGATAGGGGTCGCCCCAAGCGGATGAGTTAGGAACGAAAAGAGACGGCAGTGGGTATCTCGCCCTATAAATACCCACGGAGACCTGGGGCACGATCATTTTGACCCAGGACTGTCACCTGACCGGATTGACAATAGGTGCGATGTCCGTTTAATTACCAAAAATTAGCACAATGAAGCGTGATAAGTCCACTGGATCAGAAAGCCAGTTTTAAGAAGAGAATGTATATATACATATATATACATACATACATACAGAATTCGTTCTTTCCCTTAAGGGTTTCAGTTAAATTATGTTGGATAATCTACTATGTTGATTTCACGTAGCTGATAGTTCAAAAGAAGTTGAAAGTTTTCTTACCGATCTGGATTCCGGAATGAATAAAGCACAGGAAATGACAGCCAAGAATAGCATCCTGAAAACTAAACATATCAATTATTATAGGTTTAACCAATTTTAGGGTGATAAATGCCATAAATGAATACTGTTATTAATTATAATTTAGAAAGGCTAAATTATGTTTTGTTTAGGATAATTAGCGAGAGTATTTTATAAGGATATTCTGTGTATGTAAAAAAACACTCTGACATGGTCATGGATTCTGCAGAACAATAACATCTGTAATTTTTGGTGAATCAGGAACTCAGAATACCAAGTTTCATAGATTGTGCTGAGCAACCAAATTTCGAATGGACAAAGCATTGGGAGTTTTGTTTACGAATGTTCATTGATTCCGAAGAACTGCGATATCTGAAAAATTCAAAGGATAAGAAACATAGGATACGAATGTTAATGGATTTTGCTCAGCAACCACAGTTCAAATGGACAAAATATGACGGAGAGCATAGGTTTACCAAGGTTCACTGACCCCGCATAGCCGCAATATCTGTATACTTCAGGGAATCAGGAACTAAAGATACCAAGGTTCATTGATTGTGCTGAGGAGCAACATTTCAAATGGACAAAGAGTGTAGAGCTCAGATTACCAAGGCTAATGGATTCTGCAGGGCACCAATATCTAAAAGGTCTGTATGAGGAGAAGAAGGGCAAAAGATTAAATACGGCTGAGGGGCTGCATATAAGGCTGGGCAGACAGGCGAATGGAGATAGGAATATTAATAAGAAGGAGGAGGCGGCAAGGCTGCAACATGTCGGTGACGGGGCCCTGTCTTCTCTTCTGGGGCAGAGGTTCAGTCGCCCGGCAGTCGTGGTCCAGGCAACGCAGCTTTAATCAGGTACCTCCTTCATCTTCTCTCTATTATTAGTATGGGGGTTTTTGTTTATTTTTTTTGGATGCCTCTTACAGTTCCTCTGGGTGGTTTTTTCAGAGGTTCTCACCCACTGTGATATGTTTTCCATATAAATCTGAAATTTAGGTAGTTTTTTTAGTTTTTAATTTTATTTATAGTTTTTGGCATATGCTTATTGTTGTTTGCTTTTATTATTTGACTTGTTATTAAATTTTTTATTGTTTTGGTTTTAATTTTTAGTAGTTGACTAGTGATTAGATTTTATATTTTTATTAGTTGACTAGTTTTAAGAATTAACATTGTTTTTACTATTTATATCGTGTTTGTTTTTATGACTGTTGTTTATTTTGCCTTTGGCCATGCTGTGAATGTTAAATTAACTCGAGGTTTGTGTTTGTCAGCAGGCACTGAGGATGGAGCATTGACTCCGAAAGTGCACTCTGCATTATATTAAAAAACAGTAGAGGACTTGGCCTTCTTATTGATCCTGATCAATATCTAAAAGGTTCAGGGAGTCGGGAACTTAGGATAAAAATGTTCATAGCAACGCTATGGAACCATATCTCACTCGGACATCGGATGCCTCACAAATTTGACGAAAATCAAGTTTCTAATCCGCTCGATGGTTCTGGACATTTAGAGAAAGTTTAGGAGACTA
The DNA here is from genome assembly GCA_019009955.1 of Riptortus pedestris. Taxonomy (NCBI): domain Eukaryota; kingdom Metazoa; phylum Arthropoda; class Insecta; order Hemiptera; family Alydidae; genus Riptortus; species Riptortus pedestris. The sequence goes on from CM032229.1 coordinate 177,818,216, forward strand.
GCTAATAAGAGTTTCACCTTCGTTTGCAATGATGGAAACGATGAATTTGTAATTCGTGTTAAAACATTTTTCTTCATTGTAGAGGTATGAAATTATGTTTTTGAAAGACTATTTTCAACTGTCAATAAAATATGTTAACACTTGTTTGAAAGGTATATGTATTTACGTACATGGGTTTGGTTTTGAGTGAGCATTTATTATTATTTTTTGGAAGGGTGTTACTGACTTGTTTGATCCTTAGCCGCCATTACCAGCCTTCTCCACCTCAGTCTTTCTTGTGGGGTGGTTTTCCAGTAGTCCGAGTTCATAGCGCCCTCCTTTCACTCAAACCATCTTATTCATCGGCTACTGGCCTCTGTTGTAAAAAAACGAAAGAAATATACTTAACCAATTGATGGCTGAATTTTAGAAAAAAAGAAATTTTTCAAATGATTGATAAAACTATTTTTATTTCTCTAATAGTTTTGCGTTCACATGATGTCTCATGAAGTAAAAATATAATAATAAAAGGTAACTAAAACATGTACATGTGTACTCAGGACCTTCCACTTGTTGTGCGATTCAGAGAATTGATTGCAAAGTACGGCGCAAGACAGCTGATTTAGTTAGATCTATACGTCATAGAATAAAAACGTCAATTATCCCTATAGAAGAGTAGCCTTAATACTAAGGGAGAAAATTAGAATTAAAAAACAGTACTTTACTTCATCGTTTCTAATAAATAAAAAAAATACATAATTCACACGTTTAATCTTTATTTTCTTACTCATCACTTTTTTATATAATATGCATGTTCTCTTTTATTTTCCACTTGCTTTACTTTCTTTCTTTCTCTAATGTTCTTACCTTTTCGAAATCAAAATCATGGGTGTATTTAATGCCGTTGTCGGCTTGGGATGTTTTATTTACTAACGTTTCGTGTAGTCTGATTCTTCTTTTGAGGAATTGTGATGTTTCCCCTAAATACCTTTTATTGTAATTCATATTGTTTATTTTATATATGTATATATACGTATATATATCATATTTGGTTTCTTTTGAATCCTTTTTGCTACTAAAGATATTTTTCACACTGTTTGAATTGCCAATTACTTGAACATTTCCACGCGATTTGCCTATTATTTTTACATATCGGTGAAATCTTCTTGGCTACTGTATTATAATAAAGTACTAGATTATAATTCAATTCAGAGCACATTTTTCTTTCAATAAACTTTCCTATGCAAAATAATTTACCTCTTGATTGACTAAAAATAGTCATAATAATCATATACCTAAAGTTTTTGTTGACTTTCGCCACCGATTGGTTAAGTGAATTTATATAGGTAATATTTTTATAATAAACTTATATTACAATAATTACTTGTTATTGTACAGACTTATGGAATTTAGCTCTTTATCACCAAACAATAAATCCAGAAAGTGAAAGGGGTAATTGATAGTTTCTTATTAAATAAAATTTAATACGGAATGGCCAGGAATCTCTGATAGTTCCAATTTTTGGTAATTCTTAATCTGGCTGAGAATCTGATTTAAAAATTTTGTTGGGGTGGGGTGGAAGCGAAACAATTCCAGACCTTGAGAATGACTTAGAATAAAAGTAACAAGATGAAAAGGAACAAGAAAAGATTAGGATTAAATTTTGACAGATGGAATATACAGAGGATTTGGCATCAAGGTAAAATGAAACATTTGAAATTATTTGGTGCAATAAAAAATAGGTACTGTTGCTCTGCAGAAGACAAGGTGGAGTGAGGATGAAATTGTAACTCTTGATAAATACATATTGAATAATAACGGTAAATATTTCATGAGAATGCATCAGAGGTGTGTCAGGTTTATGATTTAGGAAAGATCTTTTGAACTCATCGAATTGGCATTCGTCCTTGGTCATTAGGTGTTCTTTTGAATAATTTCGAATAGCATTGTTTAATGGAGTTTAGTCCTTAAGGGAAACCACTAATAAAAGTGAGTAGGAATCAATATTGTAGAAAATAAAGGAATTCATAAGAAAAAATCGATATTTAGAAAATTTATTACAACCCATATTATATATAAAATTGTAACCTCTGTCTGTACATTGATTTTTTTGACGAAATTTCACGATAACTTTTCGTTTCACATGTCATAGACACCATAACTGCATTTTGTTACTTTGGTGTCTGTTTGTTTGTTTGTTACCTTTTCACGCATAAACTGCTGAACCGAATTGTTTGAAACTTGGTATGTATATTACTACTAACCCAACTTAGACTTTAGGCTATATTAATATTCTTTCAGACGAACCGGAGTGAGGGTTATAAGAGAAAATAAAAATAGCGATATTTCGTTTCCTATTGGGGTTTCGGCAAATATAAACATAACAAAAGTTGTTTTTTATATATATATATATATATATTTAGAGTAACTTTTGTTATATACACTTTTGTCGTATACCGACGTGTAAATGAGTTATAAGCTAAAAACTATAGCGGGAGTCATTAATTTTATTGGGCTCAAAAGACTCAACCGAACTAAATAAAACTCGGTACGAGTGTTAGCACTAACGCCTTCATTATAATAAGCCAGACTAACATTTCTAGAGGAGTGGGGGTTGTAAGGGAGGCCTGAAACTAAAAATAGCGATATTTCGTTTGCTATTGGTTTTTCGGAAACTGTGCATATAACAAAAGTTATTTATTCTGTTATTTAGATTAACTTTTATCATGTACACTTTTGTCGTATACATAGGTATAAATGAGTTATACACTAAAAACTATAGCGGGAGTCAACAATTTTATTTGGCCCAAAAGACTCAACCGAGTTAAACGAAACTCGGTATGTGAATTAGTGGTAACTCCTACATGATAATAAGCTGTACCAACATTTCAAGAGGCGAGCAGGAGTGGGGGTTGTAATGGAGAACTGAAATTAAAAATAGCAATATTTCGTTTCCTATTGGTTTTTTGGCAGATACGCTCATGACAAAAATTGTTTATTTTTCTATTTAGAGCAATTTTTTGTTATATTGACTTTTGCCATATAACAAAGTATAAACAAGATATACACCAAAACTATAGCGGGAGCCAACTATTTTATTGGGCACTAACGATTGAACCGAATTTAACAAAACTCGGCATGTCAATTAGCATTAATTCTTCCATGATTATAAGCTATATTAAAATTTATAGGTTCAAACGGGAGTGGGGGTTATAAGGGAGGCCTGAAATAAAAATTTGCGATATTTCATTTTCTATTTGTTTTTCGGTTATGATGTATCTAAAACAGCTGTCACCATTAAGCTTTGGACCGCATCAAGGGAAAGGAACTTTAATTCATCCATGGTTTGGAAGACAGAATACTTTCTACGACTATGAATTATACTGTTCATTACGTTATAAAAAAAAACCTACATGCACAGGAGACGGGAAATATAATAATATTAGAAGAGTGAAGTCTTAAATAACAAATAATTTTATTATTAATAAATTCACAGCAACGACGGGTATAAACCTTAAAAACTATGACGGGGAAATGTCAAAATATTGTGAAAAGTAAAGCCTTGCTAAAAAAAATACAATCTTTAATCAGCCTAAAATGAATTCCCATTCGAAGCCGGGTACCTTAGCTAGTATATATATATATATATATATATATATATATATATATATATATATATATATATATATATATATACATATACAAGTACGCATAACATATTTTCATGAAGTTTAAAAATCCTTTATGCAATTTTTGAGATGGTTCAAATTCTGACAATCCTTGCTCCCCAGAAATATTTAATTTTGGTTCAAATGATTTTAAAATGACTTAGAGTGCAAAACAGGGAGTATTAATTTATCATTAAACATGATAAAAACTTATGAAATAATTATTATTTTTTGAATGTACTTATTTGGGGCTTAGAAAATTTATACAAGACATTTTAAGTATATCACATAACGGACTATAAATATGGTTCTATGTCATTTTTTGATTCCGTGGATTTGGAAAGAAATTAAATAATTTTGTATAAACCCCGCGTAAACACTTGCATCTTAGAAAGATATATATATATATATATATATATATATATATATATATATATACTCAAACACATGTATATTGAATGTGTGTGGGTACTTATCCTGCGGAAGATTGTTTAATTGATAGTTGAGGATACTCACTATTATGCTGGGGCTGTAACTAATAGACAACTGTTAATATCACGATAATACGTGCTATATATCACGTTTGTTGGCCAAGTAAATATCTCCCACTCTCCGATCGGATACATTATCACTAACATAGTTTTTAATTAGAACAATGACTAGTTACTCATAATAAATAATCTGTCGTCCGTCTTTCTCTCCCCATCAACATCACATTCTTTCCGAAAAATATCGTGATGTCAAATGTCAGAAATATTTAAATATCAGCGTTCAGGAGTCAAAACATTTTTTGCCCAAACATACGCGTTGTTCGAGCATTCCTGCTGAGTCAAACGGGTCAAATCTATTGAAAATCTATGACTAGGTATTTTAATTTTCTGTCACGTCCGTTACTGTCCATTTTCTCACCGTCTATCGTATTAGTTTATAATATGGGAAAACTACTATTACTTCATTAATATCTTTGGTTATGTAACAATACGAATTCAGAGGCATAATAACGGATATATATATATATATATATATATATATATATTATCCTTACACATTAATAAGGACACAAAATCATATTTGACATGGGTCAAAGGGCCCTCCAGACTCTGTGGAAACGAATTATTTGACAAAAATGAAAAAAATACATCCAAGTAGCACAATATTCCCATAACATACTTCACCATAACAAAACTAAGTCTACAATACACGTTACGCACGGACACAATAAAACATTGGCAGGAGCGATGGGACAAAACAAGCATTTAAAAACATTCATCACTAGTCTTGAGAAATAACTCAACACCTGCACTGCTACTGACTATTACTCGACACAAGTACTCACTGGACACGGAACTACTAAATCTTATTTACATAGGTTCAAAATACTAAATGACAAAAATTGCCCCTGTGACAGAACGAGTGAACAGACTATAGAACACCCCATCAACACTTGCACACTGACTACACAGTTACTAAACACTCTGCAACAAACACTTCACAAAAACAAAGACCATTGACCAATAGATCAAAAGAATTTGTTTAAAAAATATACATTTTTTATTATGGCATTTTTCTAAAACAATAGAAACAGTGGACGTTTTAAACACCTTACTTAAATAATAATATTTTAAGTCTTCCCTTCCATTTTATTTACCTTCATCAAGAATAATGCAATCTTTGTGAAGAGCAGGACACTGATGATGGAGCGTATGCTCTGAAAGCGCTCTGTCGCATAGAATAAATAACTGTGAAGGAAGGAGGATTTTGTTCTCTTACCTGAGAGAATATATATATATATATATATATATATATATATATATATATTATGTTGTTTTTTGGAGTGTTGGTCAGTGTTAGTGAAAAAATCTTAGTTCATTCCAATATTTCGAGAATATTATTTTATCTTCTTCAGGGCAAGACAAAAGATAATTTAAAGCTATTGTACATCACTTTGTTTACGTTGGGAGTATTACAAACTGTAAGCAAAGGGACAACAGCCATGTACAATAGCTTTTAAGTATCTTTAGTCTTGCCCTGAAGAAGATAAAATAAATATTCTCGAAATATTGGAATGAACTAAAATTTTTCACCAACACTGACCAAGAGTCCCAAAAAGAACAACACCATATATATATATATAATTTTGATCGGAACCCGTTTTAATAAACTATTTGGTAGGATCAATGAACATTTGAGGAAATTATTGAAAATCACGTCATGGGTACAACCTCAATAACTAAATTTTCCTTAAGGGAAACCTGCTAAAAGTGTATATATAATACAAGAGCCCAAACTCAATTGAAATTTTTTTTATTTATTTATTTATTTATTTTTTTATTTTTTTTTTTAGTTTATTTAGGTGTGTCGCAATTTAAGCGATTCACACATTTTCTTGTTATGCTTATAAAATAGTAGAGGTAAAGCCTCCTTATAAAAACCAATAAAAAAGGTTAAAAAATCTACAGAGGTAGGTAAAAATACGGTAATTTATTTTTTCTACAGTGGATATTATTGCAGTCTATTTATTATTATTATATTATTTAATGTTATATCTGGTTGTAAATGTGTGTGTCTTTGAGGTGTTTCATGACTTTTGTAATGTATGGGCTGTCGTCGTGTAGTAGTTCAGATAGGTTGGTGGGTAAGTTCTTGTCAGTTATTAGTCTGCAGTCTGTAAGTAAGTGTTTGATAGTCAGTTGTGTATTGCAGAGTGTACATAATGGTGGTTCAGTCCTAGTCATGAGGTGTCCGTGTGTTATCTGTGAATGGCCGTGCCTCAAACGAGCAAGGACTACTTCTTCTCTTCTAGTATCCTGATTACTGGACAGCCATTCACGAATAGTGTTTTTTATTTCTCGTAGTTTTGTGTCTGTCAGATGCCATTCCGCTTCCCATTTTAGGCTGACCTCTTTTTTAATGAGTTTAATGGCATCGTATCCTGTGATGTGATCAGTGTGTAACATGTCAAGTTGAGTTGCTAATTTTGCATGTTTGTCAACCAAAATATTTTCCGTGATGTCTGAATGTCCTGGTATCCAATGGATAGTTATTACTTTGCCCATCTGTGTTTGTAAGTTAGTTAGTAGTTCCTGAAGCTGTTTCGTGAGTGGGTGAATTGAAATTTTCGGCCATCATTACTATGCACTATATCATCAACTATATATTATCAGTGTATTCAATGGAGTTATTTTCTAAACAAATATGTCTTATACTTTTTCTTTTAAGAAGAATATTATTGGAGATATTTGAATATTTTCGTTCCCAATGAGGTTGTCATATCACTCCTTCTCCATCATAATTTCTTTGTAAATGATATGTCTCAGCACGAAGGAAATCTTCTTCGTCAACGTAGTCCATGTTGTATGTGCATTGGCAGATCCTATGATATTTTATTGAAGTGGTCCACTGTTTGATGAACTCCTGACTGATATTTTCTCGCCAACTCCAGAACATGTTCAGGCTTTCAGAAGAGGAAATCCCGGAACAGGAAGAGCGTTAGATTAGATAAGATTTCATTATTATTCAGCTGTCGAAGAAGGAACCCCTTTAGTCAATAGAAGAGGAGTGGAGATAATGCAGCTCCCTGTGACACGCCTTGATTATTGGTTATCATGACGACCGTCAAATTGTAAACAGTTACAGTAAACAGACAATTAAGTCCTCTAATTTTCATGTTACTGAGCAACTAGAAATATTTAAAGAGATTTCACTGAAGGAAAAAAGGACTTGTACACGAAACGAAGGTGAAGTAGCATTGTCTATAAAACTGTCTATATAGCATTCTATATTAAGTATTTCTATGATTTGAACAAGATCATAGAAGTATATCTATGATTTGACAAGATCAAGTGGTACTGACTAGGCTTAGAATGGGACTTTCACTACTTACACATTCATAGCTCATAAACCGAAAAGATGGACCTACATGCACTCACTGTAACACAGTGCTGACCATCAAACACCTCCTGACCGACTGCAGACTACGTGAACATCTGAACTTACCGAACGAGTTGTGCGAACTATTGACAGAAGGTAGCCCACATATAAACACACTCTTAACCCTCCGTCAGGCGCGTGATCAGATACACAGTTCCTAGAAAACTATTTGCCACACCTCCTATCAAAGAGTGGTGTTGTAGTGCTTTGAGTTATGTGGTTTTTAGGACTCTCCCTCAAGGTATGTTGTGTCACTATGTTTTACGCAGTCGTGTGTTTTACCTGTCACCCAGTTTTATCTCCTAGATACCACGCGCCCGATCTCGTCAGTTTTTTTGAAATCTGTATTTCATAAATATGTTTATCAATTAAGGTTCTCTTTATTAAATGGAGTCATGTAAACCTATTATTGAACTTGAAGACTACAGAGACTCATAAGAGTACACTAGCTCATTGGACCATACATTGAACTCAAGTACAGAACAGCATAAAAAAAGTCCCTCCACTACAACGAACAAAAGAAAATTATGTGAACCAAGCAAAACTGAAAATAAATGTAGGTGTACTAATTACTGTTGTGAGATTTGCAAAAACAAAATTTGTTAACAACATAGTTCCATGCTTTGTCCTAATTGTAATGCAGCTCTGCAAAAGAAATAACAATTATCTTATCTAAAAGTGATTTCGTGCTACTTATTTTTGATTGAATTTATATTTAGATATTTTTTTATATTGTTCACAAACTGAAATGAAATATTTATAATTAAGGCATGTGCATTTAAACAATTCCTTTTGATATTTGTGTTTTTTAATTATATTTTAAAAATTATACAGTATCTTTATATTACAATACTTGTCAATTTTGAAAATTATTTACTTCTTTTAAACAAATCAACTGTCAAACTGAACATTTTAGTGCAAAATATATATTAAAAAACTGTATTTCCGTAAAAACGGTTGAGGTTGTATCTCTGAGATACACGCGCCCTATGGCAGAATATTCTTGACGCGCCCGACCGAGGGTTAAATCACTTGAAGACAATTAACATTTACAACAAACTTTAAACCACACCTACTCCACTCATCTCTCTACGTTTTTATCTCAAATTATGCCACTAATACGTATTTGTGTTTTTTGCGAACAAGGCTGTATAATACATTTTTAAACTTGTGCCTTAGACTTTCATCATCCTCAAGCCAGGATTTGTCTCAAAAATTGTAGTTTAACATAGTTTTATTTTGTTCCTTAGTTTTATTTTGTTCCTTAGTTTGATATATAGCTATTATATTTTATACTGTTTTAATAATTTTGAAAACATTTTTCTTCATTTCTTCATTTTAACTTAAGGAATCAAAAATTAATGATACTGAGCGATATCGCCTAGTTGCGGAGCTCACCAAATAAATAAAAGAACAATATCCCCTTGGCCAAACTCTGAGACACCTCCTAACACAAAACTGAACCTCCTCCATGCTTTATTGTTGCTTTGTTGTGCAATGAGGAATTAACTTTTTTGATGTTGTGAGACAAACCATAATCGTAAGATAACGATTACAATGATACAGTCAACAAAGCTGTAACTGTAAACTTACTGTAAAACATATACTAACTGACTGCTATCTAAGGACTCACAAAGACCTACACTCGGTCTGAATTACTACATGACCGTAGACAGTATATAGACCGCGTATTACACTACTTGACACATAACCACATTTCCAAAAAAATTATAATGTAGGACAATACTGAAAATAATTGCAGAAATGAGCACACATGCGTAAATATAATAAAGTGATGATAAGAATTTAACCGATTCGTCGCTACATCACCCCAGGCGGGAAATGCGGTTATTGTAAGAATAAATAAATAAATAATATTGTCAACATTTGTCTTGTGACATTTATGTAATGATGAACTCAATAAATTAAACCCTTAGAGCCACCCTAGCTAGAAAAGGGAGGTAACCTGTAGATCAACCGTTCCTGTTAGACTTAGTAGCACAAAGTTGACGTCAAAAAATAACATGCATTTTATATTTGTCTTGAATTTACCAGAAATCAGCTATTGAGGTTGTTCGCATTTTTCGAAAATTCCCTCAAATGTCCATCAATCCTACTTAGGAGTTATATATATATATATATATATATATATATATATATATATATATATATATATATATATATATATAATTCTAATCTCTGTCTGTACATTGATTTTTTTCGCGAAATTTCACAATAACTTTTCGTTTCACATGTCATAGACACCATAACTACATTTTGTTTCTTTCGTGTCTGTTTGTTTGTTTGTTTGTTACCTTTTCACGCATAAACGGCTGAACCGAATTTTATGAAACTTGGTATGTATATTACTACTAGCCCAACTTAGACTTTAGGCTATATTAATATTAATAGGAGTGGGGGTTATAAGGGAGGCCTGAAATTAAAAATAGCGATATTTCTATTCCTATTGCTTTTTCAGCATATATGCACGTTGCAATATGCACAAACGTTGTTTATTTTGTAATTTAGAGTAACTTTTGTTATATGCACTTTTGCCGTATAACAAAGTATAAACGAGTTATACGCTAAAAACTATAGCGGGAGTCCACAATTTTATTTGGCATAAAATACTCAACTGAACTAAACCAAACTTACTATGTGAATTAGTACTAACAATTTCCTTATAATAAGCCATACTAACATTTCTAGGGACGGGCTGGAGTGGGGGTTATAAGGAAAACATGAAATTAAAAATGGCGATATTTCGTTTCCTATTGCTTTTTCAGCAAATATGCACATTATAAAAGTTGTTTATTTTGTTATTTAGAGTAACTTTTGTTATATGCACTTTTGGCGTATACGGAAGTATAAATGAGTTATACGCTAAAAACTATAGCGGGAGTCCACAAATTTATTTGGCACAAAAGACTCAACCGAACTAAACCAAACTCGCTATGTGAATTAATACTAACGATTTCCTTATAATAAGCCATACTAACATTTCTAGGGACGGGCAGGAGTGGGGGTTATAAGGGAGGCCTGAAATTAAAAATAGCGATATTTCGTTTCCTATTGCTTTTTCAGCAAATATGCACATAAAAAAAGTTGTTAATTTGTTATTTAGAGTAACTTTTGTTTTATGCACTTTTGCCGTATACGGAAGCATAAATGAGTTATATGCTATAAACTAAAGCGGGAGTCCACAATTTTATTTGGCACTAATGACTCAACCGAATTAAACCAAACTCGGTATGTGAATTAGTACTAACGCCTTCATTATAATAAGCTATACTAACATTTCTAGGGACGGGCAGGAGTGGGGGTTATAAGGAAGGCCTGAAATTAATAATAATGATTTCCTATTGGGGTTTCGGAAAATATGCACATAACAAAAGTTGTTTATTTTGTTATTTAGAGAAATTTGCTCAACACTTCTTATCAATATGAACTACCAGGTACCTCACCTGAAAAAAATGAATTCAAATGTATGTCAATATTTTCTCCTTAATAATTCAAATATATGCATAATGCACAGGAGACTGGAAATATGACAATATGCAGGACAGTGAAGTATTATATAAAAAAATAATTTTATTATTAACAAATGCCAACAACGGGTATTACCCCTAAACACTGAAACGGGTAAATGCCAAAATATTGTGCAAAGTAAAGCCTTGCCAAAAATATACCATCACCATTCAGCCTCAAATGAATTCTGGGGGTGAGAATGAAATGGGTATCTGAGCTAGTATATATATATATATATATATATATATATATATATATATATATATATATATATATATATATATATATATATTTGCTGATTGTAATTTGTTTTTCGTTACCGAAGTCGATATATAAGCGTTTCATTAAAAACTATAGATCAAGATCGTTAGCAGCTAAAATCAGAACGGAGGAAGGGGATAATATCAAATGTTCGGAATATCTCCGTTTGGTCCACTTAAATATTGTACAGAACCAGTCTTATTTTCAAATTTGAGTGCCTATATATGTTGTTATATGCAAATTTTATCTAATATGAACATTACCATCAGAGCTAAACAGAGAAATCTATATAGTTCTATCTATCTATATATAGAAATATATGTAGTTCACGCAGCCCTGTTGCGTGACGAACTTCGTAAAGCTATTCCTACATCTAATAGACTGATTAATTTTTAAGTAGCAGGGTTCTTATTGCGAAAACATTTCAATGCATTTTTTAAAATTGATATATTGAATCAAAACAAGTTATTTCTCATTCTTTTTTTACCAGTAGAATTAGATCTAACTCCAATATTACTGCAATATTACAGACGCATCCAAAACAGACTATGGGACTGGGATAGCTGCAGTTGTAGGAGACAATACTGTGCACAAACAACTACATGACTACAATACAATATACACGGCAGAATTACAGGCTATACTCTTAGGACTAACAAACATCACAACTACTAAAAGAGACATAGTCATTTGTACAGACTCATTAAGTTCAATAAAGTCACTTGAAGACATATACTCCACCAATCCCCTTATTATTGAAATTTTTAACAATATTCATAGACTAAAAAAACACATTACTATTTATTGGTTACCCGGCCATGTGGGCATATCTCAAAGTGATATAGTAGACAATGCAGCCAAACTTGAACAAATAGATTTTTTGGACATAACTCACCAAGACGCTTTCACTCAAATAAGAAAACTCGTAATTAATGACTGGAATAATTTATGGTATAACACTGACAGTAAACTTAGAGAAATCAAATCAAACACGCTCAACTGGACTTCAAGTAATAGACTCTCTAGAAGAGAAGAAATTGTACTTACACGCCTACGCACAGGACACACTAGACTGTGCACACACATATCTACTGAGCAGACAAGATGAACCTATATGTAACTACTGCAACAGAACGCTGACTGTAATACACATACTAACTGACTGCACACAAGTGAAAACGTACCCATGGCCCACAAATGTATGCGAACTACTGGCCGACAGTAGCCAATTTATAGATGATGTTTTTAAGTATTTAAGAAATAATGGATTATTTGATGAAATATAAAAGCTATTATCTACAATTATGAAAGTTATATATAGCAAGCACTGTGGAATATAAGTTTTGCCTCCTTCCAGTTTAACTATTTATAGTTTTTCTTTTAGTTTTTTTTGTTTGTTTTATTTTTATTTTGTTTATTTCCTTTTGTTGTAAATATAGTAACAATTTATATTTAGTTTTGTCCGTTTTAGCAGATTTCCCTTGAGGGAAATCAGCTATTGAGGTTGTACTCATGACGGAATTTTCGACATTTTTCTTCAAATGTCCATCGATCCTACCTAGTAGATGACGAAAATGAGGTCCGTTCAAAACTGTATATATATATATATATATATATATATATATATATATATATATATATATATATATATATATATATTTGTCTGTTACCGCTCTAGCGGTCGCAATTTTTGTTTGATCCTTACCAAACTTCATATGTAAGCGTTTTATGTAAAAAGAAAGATCAAGTTCGTTAACGGTTGAAATCGGACCAGTGGGAGGGGGGGTTTAGAGGGGAGGATTTTCGAAAATTCGAAATATCTCCGTTACTATACGTCGGATCAAAAGATTGTATAGAACCAATCTTATTGCAAATTAAATTTACTATAAATATTATTTTATACATTAATTCTCTATCTTGAATATTAACCGAGATATTTGCATTTGTATTCTGCGTGCTATTGGTGACAATAGGCTATGTTCAGAGTTTCCGACGAGAGCTCTGGCGGCCGTTTCCATAACTATCGTCCCTCGTGAATAGGTTTAGAGGTTAGGTTAACTGTTTTTTGGGCTAGAAACTACTGGGTTATTACGCCCTAAATAATGTTTTTTAGGTTTAGAGGTTTCTTACTACTACAGTTGTTATTAGGCATATTTCTCTATTGTAAAACTTCACGTGGGAAATCTGCTTAGTTTACGCAGCCCCTGCGTGACGGACTTTTATACATTTGTAAGTGTCATTATTATTTATTTATTAACGTCCACTTTTTGCAACGGGTTATCTACAGGTTACCACCCTTTTCTAGCCAGGGTGGGATTTTAGGACGTTATTTAATGAATTCGTCACTAAATAATTTCCTTTGCCCAGCCGAGAATCGAACTCGCCACTCTAGGTTTACCATGTGAGATAAATTTGTAAATCTTAGCTGTGTAGAAAATTTTTATATTTTTTTAATTTTTTGAAATTATATTTTAGCATGTTAAGAATCGCCATTGTAGCGGCATGGTTCTTTTTATTTTGTACATTTATAATATTTAGGACTGTAAAATTTTTAATATTTATCTAATTTTGTAAAATTATATTCAAATGTGTCAAAAGATGAATCGCCATTGTAGCGTCATCTCAAATAAATAAAAAAAAAAAGTATTACTGAAGTCTTTTTATAACAGTTTTAAGCTTTCTAAAAACATCTTCTAATATATATGTGGACATGTAGCGTTGAGTTGCAAACAGTTGTTTTCAACATGTTCTTACCAAGGGGGAGTTATAAAATACAATATGCGTTTATAAGGTCAAAATTAATTTGATATTAATATCTTTGAGGAAAGAGAAAATAGGCCTACAGGTGGATATATTTCCATATTCAATCGAATATTTCCCCTATTGACAGTTTCAGCAGATCGCTCCAGTTAATAATAGCTATAATATTGTTTGTAAACAAACATTATCTCATTTTTGTTGGCTAGGTATCAACTTCTACGTGTCATAATAATAATAAGTAACAATAAAAATAGGGAAATAATATCATACACAAGTTACATAAAAAGAAGAATTTTCGGCGAAAAGGTTTCGGAGACATTTGCAGAAATATTTCAAGTTGTACTATTGTATTCCAGAATGAATCGGATCGAAGAACTGTATAGAGGCAATCTTATTGAAGTTATAATTTCCATACCGAGTATGGTTTAGTTCGGTTGAGTCTTTTGTGCAAAATAATATTGTTGACTCCCGCTATAATTTTTAGCGTATAACGCCTTTATATTTCGGTATACGAAGATAGTGTATATGACAAAAGTTTCTCTAAATAACAAAATAAACAACTTTTGTTATATGAATATTTGCCAAAAACCCAATAGGAAACGAAATATCATTATATTTAATTTCAGGCCTCCCTTATAACCCCCACTCCTGCCCGTCCCTAGAAATGTTAGTATGGCTTATTATAAGGAAAGCGTTATTGTTAATACACATACAGAGTTTTATTTATTTTGGTTGGGTCTTTTGTCCCAAATACAATTGTTAACTTCAGCTATAGGTTTTAGCGTATATCTCGTTAATAAAAGTGTATATAACAAAAGTTTCTCTAAATAACAAAATAAATAACTTTTGTTATGTGCATATTTGCCGAAAAAACCAATAAGAAACGAAATATCGTTATTTTTAATTTCAGGCCTCCCCTAAAACTCCCACTCCTGTTCGTCTCAGAGAATATTAGTATAACCTAAAGTCTAAGTTGGGCGAGTAGTAATATACATACCAAGTTTCATAAAATTCGGTTCAGCCGTTTGTGCGTGAAAGGGTAACAAACAAACATATACGAAAGAAACAAAATGCAGTTATGGTATCTATGACATGTGAAACGAAACGTTATCGTGAAATTTCGCGAAAAAATCATTGTACAGACAGTTGTTACAGTTTTATATATATATATATATATATATATATATATATATATATATATATATATATATATATTCTCCATTTTGAATATTAACAGAGATATTTGCATTTTTTTTTTAATTTTCGGCATACTCATTTCACATCAACAATAAGCTGTTATATCATGAACCCTTTTATTGGAACCTTAAATACTAAATATTTTTTTTCATTGAACTTTTGATGTATGAGACACAGGCAGAAACGTTGTGTGAAGTCATAACTATGATTTTAGGTCCTTAACCACAACAAATCCGTTGCGCAGGGGCTGCGTAAACTAAGCAGATTACCCAGGTACATATTCCACGTAATTTTCATTTATCTCAAAACTTAAAAGTTCAATGAAAACAATATTTAGTATTTAAGCTTCGAATAATGTGGTTTATTACATAACGGAGTATTGTTTATGTTACATAAGTATGTGGGTTTTGTTCAAGGCTGAAGACTGAAAAATTCTTGGCAATTCTGTTCATAAACTATTTGGTTAAAAGTTATACATAAATAAATATACTTTTTATATATATCTGAATTGGCAAGCCTTATATACTAAGGAAAACATAAAAAGATTCTGAGTTCGAGCAGTTTTCTTTGCTTGATTTAAATGTTATTTGAGAAAAATGCTTTTCATATGGCCTATCTTAATTTAAATATGATTTTGACATTTAAAACTTAATAAATTAACTGGTATATTTTTTTAATGTTTTGGCATATTGCTCCAGTTTATTTATGACATTATTGTTATTAAACCTAAGAGATAGGTTATATCTCATATTTTGATGACGTTGTATCAGCTTCTCCTGGAGATAATGACAGAGGAATTATATTAATAGGCAATTGATAAGACAGAAGAGTGACGTCCAAATCAGGTCGAGTGACTCATCCTGCGGTCACCGAAACAAAATAGTTACACAAAAATAATCACTGACCCTCATAATGAGTGTTTATTTATTTATTGAACATAAATAACTGTTTTCAGCGCGATGAAGTGGGTTTTACACAGAAAATTCTTTTATTGAGATCTTTTAGATAATACATAATTTTGTGCATATGCACCATGTGTTTTTATTTACTGATTCATAGTAGGATATTTACAGTAATACTAACAGCATTTGATCCAATTCCTGATAACTTTTATTTCGATCATTCTCTAACCCTTCATTCCTTCTTGTCCCATGTATTTGTAATTAATAACGCCCGTCACGCAAGGGCTGCGTAAACCAAGCAAATTTACCTATACTATAACATACTTTTGATCTCATGTCCCTTCATATTCTCAATTTCTAACTTAAAAACCGATGACTTCATTTATATATTTATTAACGTCCACTTCATGCTACTATGGCTAATTGGGGCGGGTTATCTACAGGTTACTACCCTTTTCTAGCCAGGGTGGGAGTTTAGGATGTTATTTAATGAATTTCGTCACTAAATAATTTCCTTTGCCCAGGCGAGAATCGAACTCGCCACTCTAGGTTTACCATGTGAGATTAAGATCAACGCTTTAACTCGCATGGCTAACCTGAGCCCCTCAAATAAATAAAAATGAGTATGTACATAATAATGTAATAAAAGTCCGTCACGCAGGGGCTGCGTAAACTAAGCAGATTTCCCACGTGAAGTTTTACAATAGAGAAATCTGCCTAATAACAGCTGTAGTAGTAAGAAACCTCTAAACCTATTCACGAGAGGGACGAATAATTACAAAAACGGCCGCCAGAGCTCACGGCGGAAAGTACGAACATAGCCACTGCTGCCGAGCACATGCAGAATACAAATGCAAATATCTCAGTTAATATTCAAGATAGAGAATAAATGTATATAACAATATTTATAGTAAATTTAATTTGCAATAAGATCGATTCTATAATATATTTCGATTCGACGTATAGAAACGGAGATATTTTGAATTTTCAAAAATCCCCACCCTCTAAACCCCCCCTCCCACTGGTCCGATTTCAGCCATTAACGAACTTGAACTCTCTTTTTACGTAAAACGCTTCAATATGAAGTTTGGTAACGATTATAAAAAAATTGCGACCGCTAGAGCGGTAACAGACAAATATATATATATATATATATATATATATATATATATATATATATATATATATATATAATTTTGAACGGACCTCATTTTCGTCATCTCCTGGGTAGGATCGATGGACATTTGAGGAAATTTTTCAAAACTCGCGTCATGAGTACGACCTCAATAGCTGATTTCCCTCAAGGGAAATCTGCTAAAATGAACAGATTAAATTGTCTAATATCTTAAACTTAAAAAAGCTTAATAATTGCAGCAATAGATACGAGTATAGTAAATAGTTTACAATAAAAAATCATGTATTTTACTTAGATATATATTTCAGTAATTGTTTTTTTTTCTTTTTTTTTTTTTCCAGTCAACAGTATTTCTATCTTTCAGCTTTGAGAGAATTGTTTGACCTATTTGTTTACGATTCCGTTGTGGAGGATGTTAAAGTGTACATTGATTGAAAGATTTCTCAATGTCGATTGTATTCGTTCATGGTCATGTTGATGTTGAGTGTAAAAGTATGTAGATTTGTCAATTCCAAAACTTTTCGTGGGAAATTTGTTTAGTTTAAGCCACCCATGCGTAGCGGACTTTTCGTAATATATGAGATATTAGAAAGTGAATTTTGTGTTGTGAAATATTACATAAAATTTCATGACAGAATATCCTGCCAGTACGTTATTAAATCTTGGACGGGGGAGAGAGGTTGTCATATTTGTAAAGTTGCTTTTAGAGAAATATTATCAATTTTCCTTCATGAGGGAAATCAACTTGTAGCCGTAACACTTCAAATTTACCCGGAAAATCGAAAATTCTATAAAGCACATATTCCCCCTCTTTTATTACCTCCGATCCCGTTCGTTCCTAAAAATATTTAAACTGTTTATAATCAAAGAAGCATTAATACTAACCCACATACGTACTCTCGTAAAGATCGGTATAGTTTTCTGTGCCCTTTACAATAGTTGACTCCCACTATAGTTTTTAGTATATATCTCGTTTATACTTCGGTATATGACAAAAGTGTATACATCAAAAGTTACACTAAATAACAAAATAAACAACTTTTAGCAGATTTCCCTCTAGGGAAATCAGCTATTGAGGTTGTACTCATGATGCGATTATCGAAAGATTTCCTAAAATGTCCATCGGTCCTACCAAGGGGATGACGAAAATGAGGTCCGTTCAAAACCGTATATATATATATATATATATATATATATATATATATATATATAGATATATATATATATATATATATATATATATATATATATATATCTGTCTGTTACCGCTCTAGCGGTCGCAATTTTTGTTTCATTACCAAACTTCATATTTAATCGTTTTATGTAAAAAGAAAGATCAAGTTCGTTAATGGCTGAAATCGGACCAGTGGGAGGGGGGGAGGATTTTTGAAAATTCGAAATATCTCCGTTAATATACGTTGGATCGAAAAATTGTATAAAATCAATCTTATTGCAAATTAAATTTACTATAAATATTGTTCTATACATTTATTCTGTATCTTGAATATTAACCGAGATATTTGCATTTGTATTGTGTGTGCGGTCGACAGGAGTGGGCTATGAGAGAGCTCTGGCGGCCGTTGCCGTAACTATTCGTCCCTCGTGTATAGGTTTAGAGATTCCTCACTACTGCCGTTGTTATTAGGCAGATTTCTCTATTTCTCTATACAGGGAAATCTGCTTAGTTTACGCAGCACCTGCGTGACGGACTTTTGAAATGTGCATATCTGCCAAAGAACCAATAGGAAACTAAATGTCGCCATTTTTAACTTCAGGTCACCCTTACAAACCCCACTCCTATACGTCTCAATGAATATTAGTATAACATATAGTCTAAGTTGCAGAAGTGCGCATACTTAAGTAAATATCATAAAGTGATTATAGGAATTTAACTGATTCGTCACTAAATGGCCCCAGTCGTGAAAAGCGATTATTGTATGAATAAATAATTATAGACTAAGTTAGGTTAATAATAATATACATACCAAGTTTACTTACAACAAACGAACAAACAAATATATAAACAGACACCAAAACATTATGAGAACAACCTTAATAGCAGATTCCCCATGAGGGAAATTTGTTAAATCCAACTATAATCATTAGCTGGCAGATCTATGACAAACTGAGAGAAACGGAGCAGCTGAAGTAATAGGCGAATATAAATACCAAATTAGGCTTTCTGGCAACTGAAGCATATTTATAAGGAATTGTGTGAGGCGTTGCAAAACCACCCAGCTTGCATTAAGTGCAACTTGTTCATTTCTAGTCATTTCTTGCGGTCATTACATTTGATTAACAATATTCTTAGAACAGATACGCTGGTTCGACAAATGTGCTATGTTTTTAGCAGATCCTTTAAATCATGGAGGTTGAACGCATTTCGCAATTTTCAAATATTTCCTGCAAATGTAAATCGATCCTACGGAGGAGATTAAAATAATGAGGTCAGTTCAAAAAAAAAAAAAAAAAAAAGAAAAGAATTATATATATAATTTATATATATATATATATATATATATATATATATATATATATATATATATATATATATATATATATGTCTGTTACTGTTACCACTCTAGCGGTCGCAATTCTTATTTGTCCGTAACCACTAAAGGTTGAGTTCGTTAATAGCTGAAATCAAAATGTGGGATGGAAACAGAGTGAAATATCTCCGTTTTAGCAGAGTTCCCTTCAGGGAAATCAGCTATTGAGGTTGTACTCATGACGGAATTTTCGACATTTTTCTTCAAATGTCCATCGATCCTACCTAGTAGATGACGAAAATGAGGTCTGTTCAAAACTGTATATATATATATATATATATATATATATATATATATATATATATATATATATATATATATATATATATGTCTGTGTTACCACTCTAGCGGTCGCAATTCTTATTTGTCCGTAACCACTAAAGGTTGAGTTCGTTAATAGCTGAAATCAAAATGTGGGATGGAAACAGAGTGAAATATCTCCGTTTTAGCAGATTTCCCTTCAGGGAAATCAGCTATTGAGGTTGTACTCATGACGGAATTTTCGACATTTTTCTTCAAATGTCCATCGATCCTACCTAGTAGATGACGAAAATGAGGTCCGTTCAAAACTGTATATATATATATCTATATATATATATATATATATATATATATATATATATATATATATTTGTCTGTTACCATACAATCCTTACCAAACTTCATATGGAAGCGTTTTATGTAAAATGAAAGATCAAGTTCGTTAACGGCTAAAATCGGACCAGTGGGAGGGGGGGTTTAGAGGGGAGGTTTTTCGAAAATTCGAAATATCTCCGTTACTATACGTCGGATCGAAAAATTATACAGAATCAATCTTATTACAAATTAAATTTACTATAAATATTGTTATATATATTTTTATATATATATATATATTATATATTTATTCCCTATCTTGAATATTAACCGAGATATTTGCATTTTTCAGTTTTCACCAAACCGCCACTTCTACTCATGTTACGTAAACAATACTCTGATACATAATAAATCACATTATTGGAAGTTTAAATACCAAAAATTGTATTCAAGAGACCTTTATTATACGAGATACATGCAAATATGCACTGGTGACTCCCCCCCCATCTAAACGTTTTGGACTACTAAAATTTTATTGATTGAGATAACAATTATTCTGACTCATTATTAATTACAGTACTAGATATACTAAATAGTTCTCAATAAAATTAATGTGTTATATTCTGATATATTTCAGTAATTGTTTTTCTTTCCGGTGAGAGGCGGTACCCGTTTGCTTACATTTCTAACCTAACGCTTCCTGTCGGCAGGCTATTGAAATTGGATGAAACATTTCTTATTTCCGTTTGTATTTATTCACGGTGTTGTGCTAGCAGTATGTATATTTATCTATTCCTAAACTTCACGAGGGAAATCTGCTTAGTTTACGCAGCCCCTGCGTGACGGACTTTTTGTTATACGTGGGATTGAAAAATTATATTACCCCAATCTTATTTTAAATGTAATGCTCTATAAATTTTGTCATGTAGGTTGTTTCATTATCTTGATTATTAACCGAGATATTTGCAAGTTTTATTTTTCGGCCTTTATTAAGCCCCCAGTCCTTCTCATGTCTTATTAACAATGTTATATTATGAATCACATTATTTAAAGCCGAAATAACAAATATTGTTCTCATTGAAATTTTGTGTTTTGAAATTATTACATTATTATGCATCCACACACTATTTAAGGACCTGGAATTCAAAGGAACACTAAATGAAACTGAAAAAAAGAGTGTTTGAAAAAGTGTGTCAACTATTTTTGTGAATCAAAAGAGCTTAGAATTACTAAGAAATTGTCAATGAATTGTTTTTCTCTGGAATATGCTGAATAGTAGAGGAACCAATTGATAAGGATCAATAAGAAGGCCAAGTCCTCTACAGTTCTTTAATATTATGCAGAGTGCACTTTCGGAGTCAACGGTCCATCCTCAGTGCCTGCTGACAAACACAACCTTGAGTTAATTTAACATCCATAGCATGGCCAAAAGCAAAAATAAAAAACAGTCACAGAAACAAACACAAACTAAAGAGTAAAAACAATGGAAAATCTTAAAACTAGTCAACTAATAAAAATATAAAATCTAATCACTTGTCAACTACTAAAAATTAAAGCCCAAAACAATAAAAAATCAAATAACAAGTCAACTAATAAAAGTTAAAGAAACAAACAACGATAAGCATATGTCAAAACTAAAAACTATAAATAATATTAAAAAACCTACAGAAATTACAGATGTACATGGAAAATATTTCACAGTGGGTGAGAACCTCGGAAAAAAACCACCCAGAGGAACTGTAAGAAACATCTAAAAAAATAAACAAAAACCCCATACTAATAATAGAGAGAAGATGAAGGAGGTAGGTACCTGATTAAAGCTGATTTGCCTGGACCACGACTGCCGGGCGACTGAACCTCTGTCCCCATAGATAAGACAGGGCCCCGTCACCGACATGTCGCAGCCTTGCCGCCTCCTCCTTCTTAACATTCCGATCTCCATTTGTCCATGAATTGTTTTTATCATATGGGACCAAGGGTTGCAACATGCCATTAAAAATTTTTCTTCTCTATCAACGTAGGAGCATTTTCCGATTATCACGGGGAACAGTTTCATGAAGATATAGCCCAAATGGAGAAGTAGTAAAGTAAATGCAATGAAGAGATGCTTTGGGCACAGCATTGACAGACATCCGATGAAGACTATAAAAAGTCCGTCACTAACGGGACTGCGTAAACTAAGCAGATTTCCCATGTGAAGCTTAGCAATAGAGAAATCTGCATACTGGTAACACAACACCACCGTGATTAAATACAAACAGTATTGAGAAATCTTTTAGCTAATTAAAATAACTTCGCAACTGCTTCTCAATTGTAAGAATAATTTATATTTTAATAACTCAAATTTTAGTGGTCCAAGAACTAAAGAAGGGAGGGGCGGATGAATAGAACGTATTTGCACAAAGTAAAGAAGGTAAGGTAAGGTTAGAAACGACAGGTAAGGTTAGAAGAAGCTTCCACCTGAACCGAACACTTACGGAAACGGCCGACCTAATCCGAACTATACTCGACCACAGACTTCATAAAAATGCGGTTAATATTCAAGATAGCGAATAAATGTATATAACAATATTTATAGTAAATTTAATTTTCAATAAGATTAGTTCTATACAATTTTTCGATCCGATGCATAATAACGGGCATCTTTTTGAATTTTCAAAAATCCCCCCTCTAAACCACCCCTCCCTCTGGTACGATTTCAGCCATTAACGAACTTGATCTGTCTTTTTACATAAAACGGTTAAATATCGAGTTTCGTAACGATTAAAAACAAAAATTACGACCGCTGGAGCGTAACAGTCAAATATATATAATTTTGAACGGACCTCATTTTCGTCATCTCCTGGGTAGGAACGATGGACATTTGAAGAAATTTTTCAAAATCGCGGTATGAGTACGACCTCAATAGCTGATTTCCCTCAAGGGAAATTTGCTAAAAAGTAACAAACAAAGCAAAAAACAACTTTCACTCTCTCAAAATTGGTGCCTGAATTTGCCGGACTTTATATCCGAACTCAGCACATATGAAAATATAAATAATCCATCAGGCAGGAGCTGCATTAACTAAGCAAATTTCTCATGTGCAGTTATAGCCCACTGTTGATCTCATCTCAGCTTATATTTCATAGTTCTTCGTCAAATTCCAATGAGTAAAATTGGGGCTTTACTGAAGGCTTCAACATGAAAGCACAAATAACTAACTTTATTATATTATTCTGTAGATTATGAGTTACAGAAAAATATATAGAATATCAACTATTTAACAAGGTTGGATATATAAAATGTTTCTATCCCAGTTATAATAAAGTAGATAATTTTGAAATTTCCACCCCCCCCCCTTAAACCCCCTCTTTTTCTGGTGTAATTTTAGCCATTAACGAATACAAACTTTGGAATAAGATTGCTCCTATACCTTATTTTCGATCCAACGTATAATAACAAAGATATCAAGTTTTCGAAATTCCTCCAAACTCCCACTCGTCCGATATCAGCCGATGAAGGATTTCATCATTCTTTTTACATAAAACGAGTTTGTTAAAGATACATAACAACAAGAACTATATGGATATTAGCAGTATCGGACACAAACACAGATATATATATATATATATATATATATATATATATATATATATATATATATATATAAAAGGACCTCATTGTCGTCCTCTACTAGGTACGATTAATGGACATTTAAAGAAATTTTTCAAAGATTGCGTCATGAGTACAACCTCAATAGCTGATTTCACTTAAGGGAAATCTGCTAAAATTAGGAAAACTTTCTCAAGGTGGAAAACATTTTTTTTTTGGCGAAACAGTGCTATCACTTAAAATAACGCAAACTCATTAAGGAAAATTTAGCTGGTGTAGGAACTCAATAAAGGAGATTGGGGGTGGGGGAGGGGCTGTTAGTTGTATATATATTGTCGGCGAGATAAGCCCCTAGGATCAGTGCTGCCTACATCGCTGGACAATCAACACATGATGACATCATTGGTGAGCATTTTAATATGACTAGCTCTATTGTTGCCCGGACCACAATAACTATACTATCCCCTCCACTAATCAGGCTGGACAATCCAATTTAATAGCGCCTCCAGCTTGAATTTCACAGAGTACATTTCCACAGATTTCCCTTGGGGGTAATCAGATACAGGGGTTGCACTAAGGCCCGTGTGGGGGCGTCAGAAAGAGAGGGTGTGAGAGGGGGGGAGAGAGAGAGAGAGAGAGAGAGAGAGAGAGAGAGAGAGAGAGAGAGAGAGAGAGGAGGGGGAGAGAGAGAGATGAGAGAGAGAGAGAGAGAGAGAGAGAGAGAGAGAGAGAGAGAGAGAGAGAGAGGGAGAGAGAGAGAGAGAGAGAGGGGGAGAGAGAGAGAGAGAGAGAGAGAGAGAGAGAGAGAGAGAGAGAGAGAGAGAGAGAGAGAGAGAGAGAGAGAGAGAGAGAGAGAGAGAGAGAGAGAGAGAGAGAGAGAGAGAGAGAGAGAGAAGAGAGGAGAGAGAGAGAGAGAGAGAGAGAGAGAGAGAAGAGAGGAGAGAGAGAGAGAGAGAGAGAGAGAGAGAGAGAGAGAGAGAGAGAGAGAGAGAGAGAGAGAGAGAGAGAGAGAGAGAGAGAGAGAGAGAGAGAGAGAGAGAGAGAGAGAGAGAGAGAGAGAGAGACAGACAGACAGACAGAGAGACAGAGAGACAGAGAGAGAGAGAGAGAGAAAGAAATATTCTATCTGCTTGCATTCTTGAGTTTTGGCAAATTTTCCTATAGGGAAATCAGCTATTAGGGTTGAACTCTTGATGCTATTTTCGGAAATTTTCCTCAAATGTCTACATTAGGATGATGAAGAAATGGATGTCCGTACAAAATTATGTATAAAGTCCGTCAAACAGGAATGCGTAAACTAAGCAGATTTCCCACGTGCTGATATGACACACTTGATAAGGCCATTAACCATATATTCTCTATTGGTAAGTAAAACATCGATGAATAGTGGTGCGGGATTGCTGAGGGCTAAACCAAGAAAGTGCTAAAAGGTAGCTTAATATTTTAGTTAACAGAAAATGTATAGAACATCAATTGTAAAGAATCAATAGTTCAACAATATAAGTTCTTTAATATTTTACAATCCGACTCTAAATGACGGAGATATATTCAATTATCAAATTCCTCTTTGAATTCCCCTTTGAAGGGGGTTCATAGTTAGCCATGTAACTTAATGCGTTGCCCTTAATCTCACAGGGTAAACTTAGAGTGGCGAGTTCGATTCCCGCCAGGGCTATAGTAATTTATTTACTGACGAACTCATTAAATAAAATCTTTAGTCCCACCGTAACTATAAAAGAGTGCGATCCACCCAGAGTTAGCCTAAGTACCATAAAGTGCGCGTTAATAAAAAAATATGAAATAACAAAATTCATCCAATTTCAGTCATAAACTAAAGTGTGAAACATGGACTAAAGTGTTGTATGAAAGAGTAAAATAATGGTTTAGGTAAAAAAAAAACATTTTTTGTGTTAAGGACTTAAAATCTTAATACATGACATCACCCAACAAAGTATTTGCATATATCTGAAACAGTAAAATTTTAATGAAAACAATATTTGGTATTTCAGATTAGAATAAAGTGTTTCATGATGAAGTGTTTATTTTTAATATGACATCAGTAGGATATGGGATTTACTAAAGGCTGCAAATTAATAAAGTCCGTCACGCAGGGGCTGCGTAAACTAAGCAGATTTCCCACGTGAAGTTTTACAATAGGGAAATCTGCCTAATAACAACTGTAGTAGTAAGAAACCTCTAAACCTAAAACATTATTTAGGGCGTAACAACCCAGTAGTTTCTAGCCCCAAAAAACAGTTGACCTAACCTCTAAACCTATTCACGAGGGACGAATAGTTATAGAAACGGCCGCCAGAGCTCTCGCCGGAAAGTTCGAACATAGCATACTGGTGACCACACGCAGAATACAAATGCAAATATCTCGGTTAATATTCAAGATACAGAATAAATGAATAGAACAATATTTATAGTAAATTTAATTTGCAATAAGATTTATTCTATACAATTTTTCGATCCGACGCATAATAACGGAGATATTTTGAATTTTCAAAAATCCCAACCTCTACACCCCCACTCCCACTGGTCCGATTTCTGCCAGTAACGAACTTGATCTTCCTTTTTACATAAAACGATAAAATTCCCAGTTTGGTTAAGTTCAAACAAGAATTGCGACCGCTAGATATATATATATATATATATATATATATATATATATATATATATATAATTTTGAATGGACCTCATTTTCGTCATCTCCTGGGTAGGATCGATGGACATTTGAAGAAATTTTTCGAAACTCGCATCATGAGTACGACCTCAATAGCTGATTTCCCTTAAGGGAAATCTGCTAAAATGTAAATATCTCTGTTAATTATCATGAAAGAGAAGATATGAATATGGCAATATTGATAAGCAATAAGCTTTTCACTAAGGCTGGTTCTATATAATTTATCTATCCGATATAAAATCACAGAGGTTTTTCTGGATCTTTAGTTTTAAATAATACGCTTGTATACAGAAAACTATATCGATAGATAGGAATATGTATAAATATATTTCAGTAACGGACCTTTTTTTTGCCATCTCCTGTATAGGGTGGTTTGGTCTTTTGAAAATGTTTCTTTCGAAAATAGCGTCGTGAGTGCAACCTCAAGTCTTAATAACCTTAAGGGAAATTTGCTAATAAATATATGTTACCGCTCTACTAGTAGTAATTTTTATATTATCGTTACTGAATTATACAAAGTGTTTTATATAAATCTAAAGCTCGTTAACGGCTAAAGTTAGACGGGGGAGGAAGGGGTTTATAAAAAGGGAATTTCCAAAATTCGAATTATCGAGGTTATTATACGTTGGATCAAAAAATTGTATTGTACTAATATAATTGAAATTTTACTTGATCATAAATGTTGTTATATTGTTCTTTATTTATAATAAATTTACACAAAATTAAAAAAAAAAAAAAAGTTCGTCACGCAGGGGCAGCAAAGCAGATTTACCACTCGAAGGTTTACAATAAATATATCTACATGCTGGTAACACTACCTTGAATGTTAAATGAATCAACAAAAGCGGTAATGAGAAATCTTTAAGTAAATTTATTAGTTAATAATCTCTACAACAGAAAGCGTCTGAATTGTAAACAAATAGGTCAGCCAACCTTGCAGCACCGAATGGAATAGATTGAACTATTGTAGCCCTGATGGAAAAATAATTAATGAAATATATCTGAATATAATATATTAATTTTATTGAAAACTGTTCACTATAGCTATTGCTGCCATTTGTAATGAACCAGCATTATTTTTATCTCAATCTCTCTAATTTTAGTAATCCAAAAACAAAATAAGATGAGGATCAACAGACACTAATCAATGGCATGAGACATGAGCAGGAGTGGGGGTTTACAGAAAGCCAAAAAACTATGAAATCCTAATATCTCGGTTAATATTCATGATACAGAAAATATGCATAGAACAATATTTATAGATCATTGAAAAAGTTGCAACTACTAGAGCGTTAACAGATACATAATTCTGAAGGGACCCCATTTTCATCATCTAGGTAGAATGGATGACATTTGAAATTTTTTTTCGAAAAGCGCATCATGAGTACGGCCTCAATAGCAGATTTACTATTAGGTAAATCTGCTTAAAAAACGTTCAAATTGTGTAATGCTATAAGATTGCTTGGACAGTATAAATAACTACCCCTATGGTCGAAATAAATTAAAATTGGTGCTTGCTCAAGTATTAAATAAAGAAGTGAATCCACAAATGTTCATTTTTTTGGAATAGGAGCATTTTATATATATATTATATATTATTCGTTTATTTGCAACAACATAATTAAATATTACAAGGAAATGATATGTTAGAAAAAGTTGCTTGACTATTGTCTTGAGGTGGGAAGTTGTCCATTGACAATACCCACAATGAAGGGAACATTGGATTGTTTTTATGTAGTTAAACTGAAACACTACACGAGATCTCTTGGCCACTTACGCTTCAGACGCCGTCTGGGGTTTTCTGGAATATGAGTAGATGAAAGTGATTCGACTAATGGATTAGGATGTGCCGGAAGGAGAGAGTGGAATTTCTGATATCGAGATTTGACAGGGTTATGGACAAAAGGAATGTTGAGGTCATTATGGAGAGTTAAATTGGATACGTAAAAATGGGAATCGGTAATTTTGCGGAGTATTCTGGATTGGAGGGTTTGGATTTTGTAGGAATTTGAAGATTTGGTGGAGCCCAAAAGTCCGTACGTCCATATTGGTCGGAGTAACTGTCGTATAAATCAGTTTGTTGTGTAGTGATAGTTTAGATATGCTGTCAAGTAGTCTTAGTAGAAGTCTGTACCGTCGACTCACTTCTTGTCTTTTTAATGTGATGTGAGGTATCCAAGTTAGTCGCTTGACTAATGTGAGTCCTAGATACCTAATTTGTGATTTTTGGGGAATTAGTGCGTTATTGAGTGTAACTGGAGGGCAAATGGAACGTCGGAGGGTAAATGTTACATGGCTTGATTTGCTGCTGTTGACCTTGATTCTCCATTGTGTCAGCCAATTTAAACAGCCCCAGAGTCTAGCAGAGCTAGGTGTTCTTGTAGAGCTGCCGATGCCATATTTGGGTCTGAGTTGGAAGCCAAGATTCTAGTATCATCTGCATACGTGAGAAGGAGAGTTTCGGGATGTGATGGGATGTCGGCAGTATAGGTAAGGAATAAGAAAGGACTCCCCCCCTGTGGTACACCGGCCAGCTGGGGGAATAAGGATGAGACTGAGGAGGAATAGGAGCATTTAAAATTGTTTTCCGTACAATGTTACAGGGTAATTGCTTCAAATCTTTCAAGCCCCTTACTACAATGAGTCATCTTATCTCTAGATATAATCAATCCATTTCAGTTTGCAAGTGGTTTGCGAATTCTCTTCAATTGACAAAAACTATAAAATATTCGTCACGCAGGGGCTCTTTAAACTAAACAGATTTCATACTTGAAGGTTTACAATAGATAAATCTACATCCTTATAACACTTAATACCACCGTGAATATTAAGTGAACAAATACCAATGATAATGAGAAATCCTTTCAGTCAATTTTACATTTTAATAAGGTAAGCTAATCTCCCGGAGCTAAACAAATAGACAGAAATATTCTTCACTGGAAGGAAAAACAATTACTGAAATAATCCGATTATAATATATTAATTTAATTTTAACTATTTAATATAACTATTTATCCATTTATAAT
This sequence comes from Riptortus pedestris, assembly GCA_019009955.1. NCBI lineage: Eukaryota > Metazoa > Arthropoda > Insecta > Hemiptera > Alydidae > Riptortus > Riptortus pedestris. The sequence goes on from CM032229.1 coordinate 177,848,004, forward strand.
GAATCACAATAATTTTATCTCAATTAATCACCTTTTAGTAATTTAAGACAATCACGGGTGGAGAACGTATTTGCATGTTTCACATCTAGAAAATATTATTTGTACACAATATTTCTTATTTCCTCACGAAATAAAACGGCAATATCTAAGTTAATATTTGAGATAGAGATAGAATGTATATAACAACATTAATTTTACTTTATTTATTTTGTTTTTATAAATATTTTCCATTCGACATGTAAGAAAGGATTTATTTTTGAAATTTCCCTCCAAACAGTCCTCTCTCGTGAGAGATTTTAGCCATTAACGAACTTTATCTTTAGCTTTACACGGGACGTTCCCATATCGAGTTTTTTAAAGGCAAAACCAAAATTGCGATCTCTAGTGGGGTTACAGGCAAGTAAATATATAATTTTGAAGGTAACTTATTTTGTTACCTACTAGGTAGGATCAATGGGCATTTGGGAAAATGTTTTGAAATTCTCGCCATGAGTACAAGCTGGAAACCCATAAGAGAAATCAGCCAATAGAAGTGCCAAACTAGAAGGTACAACAGTTCTAAATATGAACATTCTAATTTCTTTTTGCAATTTTATAACTACGGCTCGATATTTTTGAATCGGTTCACCTTTAATTGATTTTAGCAGATTTCCCTTGAGGGAAATCAGCTATTGAGGCTGTACTCATGACGGAATTTTCGATGTTTTTCTTCAAATGTCCATCGATCCTACCTATTAGACGAAGAAAATGAGGTCCGAAACTTCAAAAGTCCGTCACGCAGGGGCTGCGTAAACTAAGCAGATTTCCCTGGTGAGGTATAGTAATAGAAAATCTACATACTGGTAACTCAACACCACCATGAATAAATACAAACGGAAATAAGAAATGTTTCATCCAATTTCAATAAACTGCCGACAGGGAGCGTTAGGTTAGAAATATAAACAAACGGGTCTGCCAGGCTCACACTGGAAAGGAAAACAATTACTTAAGTATATCAGAATATAACATATTAATTTTATTGAAAACTATGTACTTTATCTAGTACAGTAATTTATAATGAATCAGAATATTTTTTATCTCAATCAATCAAATTTTAGTAGTCCAAGAACTTAAGACGAGGGGCGGGGTCACAAGAACATATTTGCATGTATCTTGTATAATGATGGTCTCTTCAATACAATTTTTGGTATTTAAACTTCGAATAATGTAATTTATTATGCAGGAGAGTATTGTTTATGTAACATGAGTAGAAGTGGCTGTTTGCTGATGGCTGAAAATTAAAAAATTCAAATATCTCGGTTAATATTCAAGATATTGAATAAACGTGTATAACAATATTTATAGTTAATTTAATTTTCAACAAGATTGGTTCTATACAATTTTTCGATCCGACCTATGGTAACGGAGATATTTCGAATTTTCGAAAATCCCCCCTCCCTCTGGCTTGATTTCAGCAATTAACGAACTTGATCTTTCTTTTTACTTAAAACGACTAAAATTTTAGTTTGGTAACGATTAAACAATAATTGCGACCGCTAGAGCGGTAACAGACAAATATATATATATATATATATATATATATATATATATATATATATATATATATACAGTTTTGAACGGACCTCATTTTCGTCATCTCCTGGGTAGGATCGATGGACATTTGAAGAAAAATTTCGAAAATCGCGTCGTGAGTACAACCTCAATAGCTGATTTCCCTTAAGGGAAATCTCCTAAAACGTCTCTGACATTTGACGTCTGATAATGTTATAGGACCAATTTTGTTTAACTATGGATATTGTACAATTGTTGCTCTGTGCATTGTTTCGTAAATCGAGTATTTAGCAAGTTATTGGTACTTGCTTGTTTTCAGCATTCATCTGTTTTTTTTTTTTTACATAGAAATAGAGAATATATGGTGAGTTAAGATCAAAAGTGTGTTTTACTAGTGCATGGGAAATCCGCTAAGTTTTCGCAGCCTCTGCGTGAAGGACGTTTTTAGTATGCAGCCTTCAGTAAACCTCTACTTTCAGTCATCGCAATTTAACTATAAGCGGACATATCATGAAACACCTTATTCCAAGAATTAATACCAAATATTGTTTTCAACGGGCTTTTATTATGTGAGATACATGCAAATAGTTAGTGTGATTGGGTCATCAATTTTAGATCAAGATTTTATTGACCGCCCGCTTGTACTCATGAGATTTCGCCTTTTTGCAAATAGAGAATATATGGGCTAGATGAGTAGTGTGTCATCCCAGGATTTGGGAAATATGCTTAATCTACTCAGTCCATGAGTGACGGAATTCAGCTGGCCTTCAGGGAAATCAGCTATTGAGGTCATTGATATATCTATATCTATATATATATATATATATATATATATATATATATATATATAAAATTGTAACCTCGGTCTGTACATTGATTTTTTTGTCGAAATTTCAGGATAAGACAGCATAACTGCATTTTGTTTCTTTCGTGTATGTTTGTTTGTTTGTTACCTTTTCACGCATAAACGGCAGAACCGAATTTTATGAAACTTGGTATGTATATTACAACTAACCCAACTTAGACTTTAGGCTATACTAAATTCTCTGCGATGAACAGGAGTGGGGGTTGTAGGGGAGGCCTGAAATTAAAAATAGCGATATTTCGTTTCCTATTGGTTTGTAAAAGTTGTTTATTTTGTTATTTACAGTAACTTTTGTTATATACACTTTTTTCGTATCATATATGATAAACGAGATTAACGCTAAATCCTATAGCGGAAGTGAGCAATTTTATTTAGCACAAAAGACAAAACCGAACTAAATAAAACTCGGCATGTGTATTAGCACTAACACCTTCCTTATAAAAAGCCATACTATTTCTAGGGACGGGCAGGAGTGGGGTTGTAAGGGAGGTCTGAATTTAAAAATAGCGGTATTTCGTTTTCTATTCGTTTTTTCGGCAAATATGAACATAACAAAAGTTGTTAATTTTGTTATTTAAAGTAACTTTTGTGATATTCATTTTTGTCTTTTAACAAAGTATAAACGAGATATACACTATAAACTAAAGCGGGAGTCAACGATTTCATTGAGCGCTAACGAGTAAACCGAACTTACAAAAACTCAGTATGTCAATTAGCATTAATTCTTCCATAATTATAAGCTCATTATCATCATATTAAAATTTTTAGGTTAAAACGGGAGTGTGGGTTATAAGGGAGGCCTGAAATAAAAATTCGCGATATTTCATTGTCTATTTGTCTACGGGAAATATGACAATTTGGAGGACAGTGAAGACTTACATAAAAAATTAATTTTATTATTAACAAATGCCAACAACGGGAATTAACCCTAAACACTGGGACGGGTAAATGTCAAAATATTATGCAAAATAAAGCCTTGCCAAAAAAATACCATATATATATATATATATATATATATATATATATATATATATATATATATATATATATATATATACTAGCTCAGATACCCGGCGATGCCCGGAAAATTATTGTTGACTGACTATTGATGGTATATGGACAGAAAGACTTCAATGTGTACAATTACACTGCCCTCCACGACGTAATGATTTTCCGAAATAGCCAACCCTGAAGAGTAACTTTTGGGGATTAATAGAATATAAATTTTAGTTTTGAAGGATAAATGAAAATGTGTTCCTAATTTATCCTTTTACACTTTATGACCCACCGTTTTTTCAATAATTCATCATGGGTAGCATTTATTACAATTAAATATCATTCATAATGAACATATTTTCTTTCAAAAGCCTACCCGAGCTAAAATAGTTCAGGCAAAGTTTTATACGTAAGTTTATATTTGTAATAGTGAATCTCACTGGAAATCACTTCCAGCAATGCCAGATGGGAAATAAGTAAACTCAATTAACTGGTAAGGCTCCCATCATCTTCCGCTCCCGCATTAGACTTCTCGCATTTCTGCCTCTTTTATAATCCCCACTCCCGTTTGGACCTAGAATTTTTAATATAGCTCATAATCTTGGAAGAATTAATGCTAATTGACATACCGAGTTTTGCTAAGTTCGGTTCAATCGTTAGTGCCCAACAAAATTGTTGGCTCCCGCTTTAGATTTTAGTGTATATCACGTTTATTCTATACGCCAAAAGTGAATATAACAAAAGTTACTCTAAATAACGAAATAAACAACTTTTGTTATTTGCATATTTGCTGAGAAGGCAATAGGAATTGAAATATCGCTATTTTTTATTCCAGGCCTTCCTTACAACTCCCACTCCTGCCCGTCTATAGAAATGTTGGTATAGCTTGCTATAATGAAGGCGTTAGTCCTAATTCACGTACCGAGTTTTATTTTGTTCGGTTGATTCTTTTGTGCCGAATAAAATTGTCGACTACCACTATATTTTTTAGCGTATAACACATTTATACTTAGATATACGACGAAATTCTATATAAGAAAAGTTACTCTAAATAATAAAATAAATAACTTTTGATATGTGCCTATTTGCCGAAAAAGCAATAGGAAACGAAATATCCCTATTTTTAATTTCAAGCCTCCCTTATAACTTTTATATATATATACTTTTTTCGTATACCGAATTATAAACGAGATATACGCTAAAAATTATAGCGGAGGTGAACAATTTTATTTGGGACAAAAGACCCTACCGAAATAAATAAAACCCGGTATGTGTATTAGCACTTACGCTTTCATTATAACAAGCCATACTAACATTTTGAAGGGACGGGCATGAGGGGGTTGGAGGGGAGGCCTGAATTTAAAAATAGCGGTATTTCGTTTTCTATTCGTTTTTCGGCTAATATGAACATAACAAAAGTTGTTTATTTTGTTATTTAGAGTAACTTTTGTCATAGTCATTTTTGTCTTTTAACAAAGTATAAACGAGATATAAACTAAAGTGGGAGTCAACTATTTCATTGGGCGCGAACGATTAAACCGAACTTAAAAAAACTCGGTATGTCAATTAGCATTAATTCTTCCATAATTATAAGCTATAATAAAATTATTAGTTTAGAACGGGATTGGGGGTTATAAGGGGGGCCTGAAATAAATATTCGCGATAATTCATTGTCTATTTGTTTTACCACAAACATGAACATAACATAAGTTGTTTACATTGTTATTTAGGTTAACTTTTGTTTTATAAATAATTTGCGTAGAAATATTGGTATGCTCAACAATTCATTCCAATTTGAACTATGAGGTACCTCACCTGGAAAAATTAATTCAAATCTACGTTAATATTATGTCCTTAATAACTGAAATCTATGCATAATGCACAGGAGACGGGAAACATGAAAATTTGGAGCATAGTGAAGTCTTACATAAAAAATCAATTTTATTATTAACAAATGCCAACAACGGGTATTAACCCTAAACACTGAGAAGGGTAAATGTCAAAATATTGTGCAAAGTAAAGTCTTGCAAAAAAAAAACCAATGCCATTCAGCCGCGAATAAATTCCCGGACGAAGCCGGGTATCTAAGCTAGTATATATATATATATATATATATATATATATATATATATATATATATGTCTGTTAAAATGTTAGCTGTAGACATTTTATTTGATATTTAAACGTTTTATGTAAAACCAAAGATTAAATTAGTTAACAACTAAAATCCGAACTGAGAGAGAGAGGGGTTTAGAGAGCGGGGATTTCGAAAGATGTTATATCTACGCTATTATGTGCCAGTTCGAAATATTATATAGAACCAATCTTATTGAAAATGTATTGTTCTATAAATGTTGTTATGTACGTTTTTTCACAACGTTGATTATTAACGGACACATCCGCATTTTTCATTTTTTGGCCTTTTTCTCACTGAACATTGAATTTTTTAGAGAAATGTACATACGTGACGCATGACGGAAATCTGCTTAGTTATCGACCTTTTAAATTATGACCTACAAATAGACTTTTTTGTCCAATTCGTGAGGAATTTAGCAGCCAAATTCTTGGCTCTCCAAAATTAAGTCACAATGGTAATATAATATTTTTGAAAGGTGAAGAATGGCAGGCATTGTATGTGTATTTGTGTGTCTCATAAAAGTTCTGAAAACTCCTAACGGATTAGTGCAATAATAAAAATATTTATAGATTTAAAAATATTCTCTATTATTGCGCTTTGTAAATGTATACATGTATAAAACCATGAATGAATAGGCAGAACTCAACAGACGGACTACATAGTCCCAGTTGTGTATGTTTGTGTGTATATTTTTGAAAAAAGTTTCTTTTCTCTTTTATTAATTAAAAAACTCGTAAATTTGTAATTTATTTTACTAATGTCCTAAATATTTTTTTTATTATTATTATATTATATAGACATTGAAAATATTATAAGCGCATTCGTTCTTCTTTGAAAAAAGCCAAAAAGGTATGTTATTTCTTCTTACCTGATTAAAAGCCGATATTCTCCAACTCTTCTTTCCAAACTTATAAATATGCACCAATATCGAATTAATTATGAAATAAAAAATAGTAATAAATTATGGAGCCAACCTCTTGATTCTAAACACAGACATTGAATGAAAAGGAGTGTTATGATAAATAACGCTTGGGTTTTCCACGAAATGATTAAACCCTAAAATGTTTTGTTTGTTTATTTTTCCAATGTTTATGAGGTTTAATTAATAAACAAACAAGATATTAGACCAGCTCGCTAACATTACTAAATTAAATCGTGTTGATTTCTTGAATTAGTTAGGAATAGTATAAAATTCGGTCACGCAGGGGCTGAGTAAACTAGGCAGATTTCCCACGACACTTGTGATCTTGTGTCACCGCACATACTGACTGAAAACCAGAAAGTACGAATTACTCACTTAATATTTCATTTACGAAAAAATCCGACGCGCAGGGTCTGCGTAAGCTAAGCAGGTTTCCCACATGCTGTTATAACACACTGGTGATCTGATCTCATCACATATTCTCTATTTCTATGCGAAAACCAGACGAAAAAAGGGTTGGGAGGGAGGGGCTAACAAAGGCTGAAATCTAGTAAGTACAAGTGACTCGCTTAATACTTGAGTTCAGAAAAAATGCTTAGAACAATAATTGTAGAGCATCAACAGCCTATCAAAATTGGTTATATAACATATTGCTATACTGATAATAAAGGAGATGTTCAATTTAAAAATTGAAGCAGTAATAAAACTACACCAGCCCCATCTGTTATCAACTAGGCCAACCAAGGATGCCCCCTGAAGAGTGCTGAGCTCTATAGGCTACTTGTGTTTACACTGCCTGAGAGGGCATCCTTGGGTCGAAAGGGCAAAGGTAAGGAACAGGCTAAGGCAGAGTGAGTAGGAATAGGAGCACAAGAGTGTCTGTCCTGAGTGGCAGCAGAACATCAGTTTCTTTTCACATCCTTTTTAACACCCAACATGAGTGAGTAAGGGAAGGAGCATCCAGGGGGAGACCAGGATGGAGGGAGGAAGAGGGAGAGCACCAGAACAGCATCGAGAACATCATCACAATTTCATCAGCATCCCTTGAAGTAATCATTAATCTACTAACACATATCTGCCCTGCAATAGTCCATCCCCCAATATCATGTAATTATCCAATATAATATTAATAGTAATAACCGTCTTATACATCAACATGGTCCTCCGGTATTAAATCATATACAACTTCCATGAACCAGCACCTCTCTTAAAATATTGCAAGCCGTTAGCAGGTAAGGCCGAAGGGCTTGTAAATACAGGAGATATTACGAATTTTGTAAATTCCGTGTCTGGATTTCAGCCATTGCCGATGTTGATCTTTAGTTTAAAATTAAACATTTAACTATCGAGTTTGGATACGATCAAACACAAATTGCGACAGTATACAGTTTCGTCATCTCCTGGGTTGGTTCAATGGACATTTGAAGAACATTTTCAAAAATTGCACCATGAGAACGACCTCACTATCTGATTTAACTTGAAGTAAATATGTTGAATATGCGCACAGCAACAACTATTGTAAATATTTTAACAAGATTGGTTCTATAATATGTTTCCATCAGACTCATAATCAGGAAGAGATACTTCGAATTTTCGAAACCCCACCTCTAAACCCCTCCCCCACTGGATCTTTTGACGACCTTTGCGAATAACAAATATGATCATTAGTGTTGACTGAAAGAGTTAAATACCGCTTATGATATAGATTAAATAAACATTTTCAATCAAGAAGGTAAAATATTAATTGATACCATCATTGCACAATGAATTTGCATGTATCACGCGTTATAAAGGTCTCATGAAACGAATATGGGGTATACAAGCTTAGAATGAAGAGGTTTCTGTTATAACAGGTTATTGTTATTATGACATGAGTAGGAGTGGGGGTTTACTGAAAGGTAAAAACTAAAACATTCAAATATCTAGGTTAACATTCATATTAGGGGAAACATGTATATTACAAAGTTTATTGGCAATTAAAATTACAACAAGACTGGTTCAATTCATTTTTCCGATCAGACGTATGATAATGGATATATATATTTTCGGGCATCAGTAAACCCCCACTCCTACTCATGTCATATCGACAATAAGCTGTTATGTCGTGAAACTTCATTCCAAGGTTGAATACAAAAAATGGTTTTCATTGAAATTTTATTTAGTAAGATATATGCAAATGCATTATGTGATGACGTAGTCAAGTACATTTTGTTCTTTCGCTCGAACATTGTTCTTCGTTTATTAGATCTATAACATTATAATTGTTAATGGTGGAAATCGGGCCTGGATTGGTGGGGGTATAGAGGGGGGATTCGGAAATTCAATATGTCTCCGTTATTTTGAGTCGGATCATAAAATGTTATAGATCCAATCTTGTTAGGCTATTGCTGTTCTACAATTGTTGTTGTATGCAATATTTCGTAAATCCAGTATTAAGCGAGTTATTCGTACATTATTGTATTTTGGCTTCAGTACCCCTCCCCCCTTAAGTCATCGGATATTTACATATAAGTAGAGTATATGTGCTCTGATGAGTTCACAAGCTTGTTATACCAGAAAATAGGAAATCTGCTTAGTTTACGCAGCCCCTGCATACTGATACTTTATATTGATCGTGATCAAACGGTTCCTATACTGTCCAGGAACTTGGCAGTAACTTGTCTCATCAAATAGATTGGAGGATAATTACTTCGAAATACACAATATTGAGCAGTAGCAACGAATAAATAATTAGTGACTGTAGTTGTTTCTTACTTAATTGACGATTACCCAAAAATAGGGTTTTACTTAAATTTTTAACAAAAAAAATTATCGAGGAATTCAGGTTAAATATTTACAATAGAAAACATTTTCCTTAATTTTCAAATTCATTTTTTCTTTTTACTAATTCTATTTTCTGTTTCTTTTTTACCAGAGATTTCTAATTGTTTGTGGACTGGTAGCGTGTGCGTTCGCCGTTGACAATGCGAAAAAACAGGACAAGCGTGGTATAATCAATACAGGATCGAGTCGTGACGGAAGAAAGAGCTTTGGATCTGAAACCAGCAAAAAGGAATTTGTTACAACTAGAATTGGAGCGGAGTCATCATCAAAGCGTAAAACTGGAATGATCGGCTCTGGATCGAGCGTAAGGCTGGTTCATGAATACGCTGATGATAGAGGATCGGACGCCCAAGTCCAGCCCAGAATAGAACCAGGAGTTGCTCTCGATGAAATTTATGCTCCAGCGTACGTCATGGACGGGCACATCATTTCTGGGCACGTTACGGCATCTGAAAGGATCGGAGTAGCAGTTCCTCACTCGGTATCAGTACCAGCAGATAACACCAAGTGGGTGGTTGAGTCGGCAATTCCAGTCACGATGACAGTTCCAGTAGAACGAGAAATCCAAGTACCAGTTGCCAATTTCGTTCCAGTTTCTCACGCTGTTCCTGTCATACCAAGTCCAGCTCCGGTATCTGAAATAAATGCAGAAGAATTACCAATTATCAGTAAAATAACAGTAGACCATGCAGTACCAGTCGCTGTATCCACCCAACATATGTCTTCTCCATTGTACAGTAAGTTCTCATACCATTACTCTCTTGAAAATAAGATTACTGTTTTATGTTGACTCCTAACTCAAAATCATTGTTGTAGGTTACGAGGAAATATTGACCACCGTTCTTGGACCCAACGCCCATGGAAGTTCATTGCTAAATCGCTCGGAAGAAATCAGTGCATTGGGAAAATACTTATCGCGATTCAGTAATGTACAGACTGGAATTGGGCAAGGGAGTGGATTGAACAAATACGTCGGACATGGTGGCGATCTCAATGGGAAAGGAGTCGGTGGCGGGCTAAACAAGTATTTATTGAATCTCGGCAGTGCGGGCCCTAGCTCGGGACTTGGGAGCAAACTCACGAAGGACATAGAAGTTGGAGGACTGGGCCAGTACGGATCGAAATTCGCCAGCGGGCTCACAGGGTCTGGAGTAAGTGGAGGATTGAGCGGTTATGCGTCAGGACTCAATAGCGAACAACCAGGATACGGACAAGAGTTGAACAAGTACTTTTTAGAACTCGCAGCAAAAGGAGACAGCAGTGCGTTGAATAAATACTTATCGGCACTGAGTGCAGAAGCTGGGTCTGGCCAAAGTGGTGGTTTCAGCAAATACGATTCGGGACTTGACAGCGGAGTCACAGGAAATGGACAAGGGGAGGAGATTAAGAATTACTTATTGAAATTCAGCAATGGACACACTGAACAAGGACTGGACAAGGGATTGAACAAGTACTTGTCAAGTCTGAGCAGCCTACATACATCAAACGCACAAGGGGGTGATTTGAAAGAATATGCTTCATCACTCAGCAGTGGGATTAAAGGTAACAGTGAAAGCGAAGGTTTGAAAAAATACTTATTGCAGCTTAGCGGTGCAGTCACTGGATCTGGATTAGGTGGCGGATTAAACAGATATGCATCGGGTCATAGTAGTGAACCCACTGGAAACGGACAAATTATAGGGTTGAACAAGTACGTGTCTAGTCTCGGAAGCAGACTCACTGGAAACAGAGAAAGCGATGTTTTGAAAAAATACTTATCGGGCCTCAGCAGCACAGCCAGTAGTAACGGATTGGGTGGTGGCTTGAGTAGTTTCGCAACTGGCCAGAGCAGCCAACTAACTGATCATGGTCAAGGATTCAGCAAGTACTTCTCGATGATCAATAATGAACAATCTGGATACGGACACGGTGGTGGATTGAGCAAGTACGGATCAGGGCAAGGTGGTGTTATGGGTAGCTATACAATAGGGCTTGGAAGTTCGCAAACTGATAATAGTCAAGGCGGTGGATTGGATAAATATATTTCTGGACTTACTGGAAATACCCAAGGCAGCGGGATGGGCAAGTTGACATTGGGACTCACTGGAAATGTGCTTGGTGGTGGAATGAATAAGTTAGCGACAGGACTTGCTGGAAGTGTCTCAGGGAATGGGTTGAATAAGTTCCAGCAGGGACTCACTGGTTCAGGACTGAGTAGTCTACTGAGCAGCTACACGTCCGGACTCGACAGTGATCTTACTAAAAATGGAGAAGGTGGTGGACTTAACAAGTATATGTCAACAATCAGCAAAGAGCATTCTGCGAATGGACACAGTAGTGGAATGGACAAGTTCTTATCGGGGCTTGCAGGATCTGGTCTGGGTGGTGTACTGAGCAGTTATTCATCAGGACTTGGCAGTTCAGTCTCTGAAAATGGTCAAGGTTCTGGGTTGAACAAGATATTCTCGGGATTGAACAGTTTATTCAATAAAAAGGGAGAAGGTGAGACGAACAAGTTCGTATCCGGGCTCAGTAGTGTTACATCTGGTTCTGGATTGGACGGAGGTTTGAACCGTTATGCGTCTGGTCTGAGCAGTGGACTTAAAGGATATGGTCTGGGTGATTATGGTTATGAACTCGACAAGGGAACAGTTGGATCAGGTCTACTTGGAGGAACTATTAGTTCTGGACATGATTGTGGGCATGCAGGAAAAAGTCAGGATGACGGTAAATATGGAATAAGTGGACTTATTAAAACAGGAGCTAACCTCTTCGGATCTGGAATCAATCTTATTGGTTCAGGTCTCACCAATGGACTTAAAGTTTCGGGAATCGGAAAGGGAGAAGATTCTTCGGGATTCAGCGGAAGCATTGATTCTGGACTTGGCTCTGCTCTTCATCAGTCTGGACTATACTCTTCAATGCTCGGATCCTCCAGTATTGGCCTGGGATCAGGAACTGGATCACTGCTTGAACTCAAAGCTGCTGCCCTAGCTGCTCTAGAAGAGTAATGTAAGTATCATTCGGTACGTCAAAAGAGTATTAGATCCACCAGTATATATGATGATCTCAAACCTATCGGGCCATATCACAGAAAACCAATTGACTGTTTTGTTGGCAGGACATAAAGATGTGTGTAACTTATATTAATTATGCAAATAATGACCAATTCCGTTAATTTTGTTCAATCCTGCAGCACTGAAGGTTTAATGTTTTATAGATTTTTTTTAGAAGCTTTAAGATTCTAAACGGTGTTTAAAAATGTTTTACGTTGACACAGTTTTCTAAAATCATTTGGAAATAATAGTACAACGTTTTGGGCTTAAAAAAAAAAAAAAAAAACCTAAAAGTATCACTCATTTTATAAATGATTCATTATATACACGTAAATAGAAAAAATACCCCAATGTTTTGAAAACTCTTTTTTTTCAAACATCTGATGGTGCTCAAATTTAATCAGTCTTCCTCCCTGTCATCAATGCCTGCCTTCCTCCTGTCCTCTAATAAATAACTAAAGAAATAAGGTCGGTCCAACGAGATTAGTAGATCTAAAATCGATTGTTTAACTCCTCAGTCAATCTATTTTTAGGCGAAGTATAACCTAACCTAAAAAAAAAGGAATGTGAAGAACCTTATAATTATAAATTTAATAAGAATTTGTTCTTCCTCTTTGATTTCAGGATGCTTGTTGGATTTTGGAACTACTTTTTACAAAGAGAAGCCCCTACTATAGTACCAGACTGCCTTTTATAAGAAATATATAAATATTTTGTTACTTTTTTAATAAATACTGTTCTAATAAACGGCTCTTTTTGTGTTTCTCTTCCTTAGAATGCCACACATTGATGTATATGAGTTTAGTTCATTACATGAAGGATGTTCGACATATGATTTTATAAACATTCTCCAATCTCCCACAGATCCTATCTATAAGATTTCGAAAAAGACGGCTTATGAAATATATATATACACTCAACCGCAAAAAAAAAACCGGACACTTCATATTCGACTCACATGTCGTATTAAAAGCTAATTTTCAGAAATATGTTTCTTTATGTGGGTATTCTAGTTATTACAGAGAATGAAGAGTCTAAGTCCATTGAACTAATCCCTTCAGGATTAGTAAACAATTAGATAAAACTCAGATTAGATTTATTTGTCGTGAAGTTGATCTATTCTAAACTGTAAGTAGTTTTTCGCACATTTAAACATCTTTAATTATTAACCAAGCATTTTCTTTAATTAATGTTTTATTTTTATTTCTGTCCAGAATAATGGGTCTTTCAAACTTAGATGGAAGGCCGGAGCTTACGTTACATTGCCGAAACGCTTGGGGTAGCGAAGTCTACCATTCACTGTAATAAAAATGAAGAATAATTTTTTTTTTTTAAATGTGTTAATTTATCTTTTTTTTATTTTGTATTTTTTTGTAAATAATCCATAAAAATTATTCACTTTTGGCAGATTTTGTTTAAATAACCTATAGATTAACCAATTATTTTAATTAAAAAGATCAATATACATATATATTAGGTATTTAACAAAATTATAAGACTAAATCTAAGTGTCCCGTTTTTTTTTGCGGTTGAGTATATATATATATATATATATATATATATATATATATATATATATATATATATATATATATATATATATATATATATACGTGCCAGTGTAATATGGCGGCAACTGCAGTGAAGTCATCTCAATATTATTATTATTTATTGAATTCCACTTTATGCTACTATGACTAATTGGGATGGGTTATTTCAATAACATAATTAAAATCATAAATATACTTGTGACTGTCCCTGAAATATTTACAACTAAGGTTTTGAAACGGTTACTTAACCCTCGAGCGGGCGCGGCCTGAAAGTTACTTGAATGATCTCACAGTTTGGGCTAGGATTTAGATGTATTATACATTGTAGGAAATCATTTTAAAGGTTTGAATGTTTATCTGAACAAGAAAGCAAAACCTTTTTTTTTCGAAATGTTTCCTTTACTGTAGTAGCCCTGCAGTATAGGAATTTATTTGTCATACTCCATCAGAAATGATAATACATGACAGGTGAGTAACTTAATATCATAATTTTGTATACAGCGTCAAATTAAATTAAAGTTTTGGAAAAAATGAAAGTATTATAAAGATGAGGACAACGACCCTTCGCATGAAAACAATTTACCTGGACACTAGTTAAAACACCCTTCGTTTGACAGAAATAGAGGTAAGTAAACAGACTTGGACTAAAACGTATACAAACTAATACGGTGACCAGACGCATAAAACCTACTGCCCAACGGACATCTAACTCAGTACAACTTTTTGACGGCTTGAAGACGGTGCCTTCTCATCTACAGCACAATGCCAGCTGTACTCGATCATCAGCCAGTGACGACGTTCTCCACCGGCAGTATTATAAGGCGTAAATTAAATTAATAATTCTGTAACTATAAATAGTAATGATAAAATGTGACGCAAAAATTATAATAAGGATATTTATATGGAGTTTAAAGCAGTTAGGGCACCAGTTAAGCTCAACTCTAATGATTTTATGAAGGTCACAAAGTCATGATTGTGACCAACACTACCTAATTCGGTTCCAACCTCCGTTCTGAAGAACTGTTTTTTATTAATATCGTCCATTGTATGTCCTAAAGTCTACACGGGTATATTATGCGGTCAAACGTTTGTTTAGTTATTATTATAGTATAATTATAGTCATACGTATTGTTGTCAGTCAAGCCAGAACGATAAAAATAATGTCTCAAATCAATTAGCTTTGTAAGTTCTTGAACAGCTTTTACTTTTATAAAACGAATTAAACACTGACCGAAAAAAATTATTTAACGTTATGAAGTCCGTCACGCAGGAGCCGCGTTAACTAAGCAGATTTCCCATGTGCGTCCCGTATATGCATTTATCTAAAAACATTAAACTTCAATGAGAACAATATTTGGTATGTCGTCTTCAAATGCTTCATAATATAACCGTTTGTTTTTATTGAGAGTAGGAGTGGGGGTTTAACCCTAGAATGGTAGTGATATTATTTCCCACTTAATGGTATTGATACGTAAATTTTACGTGTGCAACTGGTAATTGGTGAAATTATTCAAAATTTGTTAATGTTTGTGACTATTTTTTTATTTTATTAAAACATACACTTATCTTTAACTTATATCTATGTCAATATGTAATAATGTGCACGACATTCCTTTCAGGCTCTTTGTTCGAAACACGTTCCGGAGGTTGTGTGCTCCATTCTTACCAAGCACAACCCCACCTTCTACATTTATTGTGACTGATCTGTAAATATTGTGTGGTTGAGAGGTTTTAGGTATTTTTTTGCCTCTTTGTTTCTTCTCTTTCTTCGATTGCCTTCATGTTTTCTAAAATGTTCGCATACTCATCACTATCTAGCTCACTCTGTGTCGCAATCATTTCCGAAGGCTCAACCTCCTCATCACTTGGAGAATACTCCGGATCATCATGGCTGTCGTATCCATATCCATCTATTTCATAATTGCCATTTTCCCCATCTGACTTATCGGAGAGTTATTTCAACAAATTTCTGATTTCTTCATCCGTTGAATATTTTTTCTCCATTTTTCCGAAACTATAAACAGATTATTTATATTCTTTCTATACATCTTTGTCTTTTTTATATTCAAAAATAAAAGTTAAAAACATTAAGAGAAAATAAATTAGAATATAAAAATAAATTGGAAGAAAATAAATTGAGAATAATATTAACTAAGTTATGGCATAAAAACCGGTTATTAGTAGCGATACGTAAATTTTACGTGCCAAAAAGTTGCGGTTAATAGTATTGATACGTAAATATTACGTGTCGTTTTTATTTCAAAAAATAGTATTAGATGAGGGATAAGGTTCACTTAGCTACACTTGGTGAAGGTCAAGTCCGAATTGTCTGGAGGGCACATAGCTGAGGGGTGGCGGTGGTGGGGTCGTTAACGGCCCTTTGATAACAGTTCAAACCAGATCATACGTAATTTTTACGTTCACTACCATTCTAGGGTTAATAATGGCCTAAAACTAAAATATGGAAATACCACGATTAATAATCAATATAGTGGAAAAACATACATAACAATGCATATAGAGTATTACATTCGAAGTAAGATTGGTTCTATAGAATTTTTCGATCTAACGCATAATAACGAAGACATTCAGAATTTTCGAAATCACCCCTAACTCCTCCTCTCACTGGTCGGATTTCAGCCATTGGCGAACTTGATCAATCTATTTACATAAACAATACTGTCAAATAATCTACAGCAGGGAAGTTAGATGAAATGAAGCTCTAACAATAGCCAAATGGACAATTTAAAAACGAGCCCAGCGTATTGTCAATAAATTATTTATTTTCTTGATGAGCTCGGCGATCAGTAGTGAAATAATAAAGAAGTGTTGGAAAAATAAAACATGTGCAGTGTTCAAACCCTACTTCGAACAACCTATCAGCCTCATTACTAAATTGGTTCACCGCCGAAGATTGGTTGCACCTCTAGCAAGGAAATCAATGAGTCTTCCTGGAGTAGCAATAACTGTCTCAAACCGCCGCTCGAGATCTCTAGCTTGGGGTATTTTAGGAGCATAAGACGGATCACACGACTATTGGATTTTAGCTTTTGTCATACGAACTTTCAGCAAACAACCTTTAATCCCAACTTTGTCCTAGACTAGACTTGGAGCGAAGGCTCATGTTTAGCACATGCTTAGCTGAAGAGATCCGAAAGATCGAAATGAAGTCATCCCAAACCGTTGTGAAATAATAAAAAATTATTATGTGTAAAATAAAAAGAACAAATTTTTTCCTGAAGGTAAAATGTTAAAACCTCCATATGATTTATATTTAATTGAAATTAAATACTTCCTTTTAAAATTAGACAATTTTTTTGAATATTAGCATATATATATATATATATATATATATATATATATATATATATATATATATATATATATTTGTCTGTTACCGCTCTAGTGGTCGCAATTTTTGTTTGATCGTTACCAAACTCGATATTTAGTCGTTTTATGTAAAAAGAAAGATCAAGTTCGTTAACGGCTGAAATCGGACCAGTGGGAGGGGGGGTTTAGAGGGGAGGATTTTCGAAAATTCGAAATATCTCCGTTACTATACGTCGGACCGAAAAATTGTACAGAATCAATCTTATTGCAAATTAAATTTACTATAAATATTGTTATAACCTAATACTGTTATAACATTTTTTCTCTATCTTGAATATTAACCGAGATATTTGCATTTGTATTCTGCGTGTGGTTACCAGTAGGCTATGTTCGGACTTTCCGCCGAGAGCTCTGGTGGCCGTTTCCATAACTATTCGTCCCTCGTGAATAGGTTTAGAGGTTAGGTTAACTGTTTTTTGGGGCTAGAAACTACTGGGTTATTAGGTTTCTTACTACTACAGTTGTTATTAGGCAAATTTCTCTATTGTAAAACTTCACGAGGGAAATCTGCTTAGTTTACGCAGCCCCTGCGTGACGGACTTTTCTGGATTTCGACTCGGGGCTATTTTCAACCGGAGAAAAAGAAACAAAAAACAGAAATTTTATTTCTATATATATTTTGGGACCAGAGCCGAATTTCTTTCTTTTGCAAGTTATTAACTAATAGGGTTATTTATACTGATGGGCGTATACCGACCTGATAACATTATAAGATTTCCATCCTGAAATAGCGGGAAGCAGTAGATGCAGAGGAGAAGGGATGCTGTGTATATATAACCTGTTGGATATGTGATCTTCAGTATCAGCCTGCTCGGTCTACGGTCAATATGGCAGCATTGGTGAGAATCTCATTTACATAGGCATTTGGGAATGTCACAGTCGTTAGTGAAACTCTTTGTTTCCTACCTCGTTTCATATCTCGAATTTTAGTAGATTTCACTTAAGGCAAATCAGCTATTGAGGTCGTACTCATGGCGCGATTTTCAAAAATGTCCATCGATTTTACCCAGGTGATGAGAAAAATGAGGTCCGTTCAAAAATCTCTCTCTCTCTCTCTCTCTCTCTCTCTCTCTCTCTATCTATCTATATATATATATATATATAGTTCGTTAATTGATGAAATCCAATCAGTAGGACGCGGGTTTAGAGGTCTACAATTTTGAAAATTATTAATAGCTCCATTATTATACGTGGGATCATAAAATTGTACAAAACCAATCTTATAGAAAATTTAATGTTCTTTAAATATCTTTATGACCGTTTTTTTCACTATCTTCACTATTAACCGAGCATTTTTTTAGTTTTCAGCCTCCAGTAAACCCCCACTTCTGCTCATGTCATATGAACAATAAGCTGATATATCATGATTTTCATTAAACTTTTACTTTGTCAGATATATACAAATACGTTATGTGATGATGATATGAATTAAGGTTTTACGTTCTCTAATCGGAAATGTTCATTTGTACTGTAGCATAACAGATATTTAACCGTTTCATTTGGCATTAATGATCGCATTTGTTATTGGCGAAAATCGGCATTGAATCTTGGGAGTTTACAGGGTGGAAATAAAAAAAAAAAAATATATCTCCGTTACTATGAGTCGAATTGTAAAATATTATAGCACCTATCTTGTTAAACTATTTACGTTCTACAATTCTTGTTTTTGTTTTTTCTATTTATTTTTTCGTAATTCAAGTATAGGCGAACTATTCCTACTTCCTTGTTTTCTGCCTCCCATATATATATATATATATATATATATATATATATATATATATATATATATATATATATATAGAGAGAGAGAGAGAGAGAGAGAGAATATGTGGTGGGATTAGATCACAAACCTGTTATACTATATCGTGGGAAGTCTGGGTATTTTACGCAGCCCCTGCGTGACGGAATATTAATTCATGAACTATTGCTAAAATTGGCACCTAAATCACATTAGCATATTTCAACTAATGCCACGATTGGATTATAACAAACACTGCAGCGTTAATTTACAAATGAAAATTACATGTTAATTGAAATAGAAATTCTTACCTATACATTAAATAATATATGAAACTAATGTAACTCAGAAATAAATAGCAATCTGGTTAGTCATTTATGTAAACTAAAGTCCGTCACGCAGGGGCTGCGTAAACTAAGCAGATTTCCCACGTGAAGTTTTACAATAGAGAAATCTGCCTAATAACAGTAGTAGTAAGAAACCTCTAAACCTAAAACATTATTTAGGGCGTAATAACCCAGTAGTTTCTAGCCCCAAAAAACAGTTAACCTAACCTCTAAACCTATTCACGAGGGACGAATAGTTCCCGACACGGCCACCAGTGCTCTCGGCGGAACGTCCGAACATAGCCTACTGTTGACCACATGCAGAATACAAATGCAAATATCTCGGTTAATATTCAAGATAGAGTAAAAAATGTATATAACAATATTTATAGTAAATTTAATTTGCAATAAGATTGATTCTGTACAATATTTCGGTCCAACGTATAGTACGGAGATATTTCGAATTTTCGAAAATCCTCCCTTCTAAACCCCCCTTCCCACTGGTCCGATTTCAGCTGTTAACAAACTTGATCTTTCTTTTTACATAAAACGACTAAATATCGAGTTTGGTAACGATCAAACAAAAATTGCGACCGCTAGAGCGGTAACAGACAAATATATATATAGATAGATAGATAGATGTATATATATATATATATATATATATATATGTGTATATATATATATATATATATATATATATATATATATATATATATATATACAGATTTGAAAGGACCTCATTTTCGTCATCTCCTGGGTAGGATCGATGGACATTTGAAGAAAAATTTCGAAAATTCCGTCATGAGTACAACCTCAATAGCTGATTTCCCTTAAGGGAAATCTGCTAAAACTTAGGATTTAGTGTACATCGTACACAATAATATTTATTTTGTGAAGCAATTACTAAATAAAATCTGTAGTGCCTTCCTGGATAGGAAAGGGTGGTTACCTGTACATTATGATAGCACACATATTGAAATTTCTTTTCATTTTACAGCATTAAATTCTTCTATATTTAGAAGGAATGCATTAGTAGAAATTCTAGTCTGAAGACAATAGAACTGAGTGTGTACAATTTCAGAAAGACAATTTTATCATTTAAGTAATAAAAGGAATGAAGTTTACCGAACACTAGCCTTCCAAAGTTGGGGTTGTAGTTGAAAACTACACTAGTTGACTAAGGACAAAATTGAAAATACCACTGTTTTTTATGTGTGGGATTTAACTTTCTGGAATATGTGTGATGTAGAAAATGGTCCTAAACGTAAGCTTGTTTATTTGTAAGAAATTCCAGATTTTGGGTTTCTATCCCCCCCCCCCATATCCCTCAATGTCATACAACATGTATTCTTGGTTAACGAACTTAGATGTAAAACGATTCAAGAAATAATTAAAATAATAATACGAGTTCCCAAATAAATTTGTGCTTGAGGAACATACAAACACGATTTTTATCTGTCTTGGGGATAGTTTTTAACACGAAACTTCGGTAAGAGAATATTCCCAAAATCACTAAAACATTTAATCTTACAATAAATCATTTATTTTTCGATCAAATCGACTGATAACTTAAATTATATTATTATATATATTTTTAAAATACCAAATATTTTGTCCAAGCGTATAAAATAATTTGTATCATATATTTTTTTTAATTTCATTAGAGATAATTGTTTAATGAAATATTTCAGTTTCAGAAATTCATACTTTTTTTTTATTTAACTTGTTAAATTTTTAAATGCGTAAAATGTATACAAAATCCACAAATGGTCTATCTCTGTGTATAACGAGATAACTATGATAATAACAAAAACTTATTAACAAACAGTTATCAGCGAAGCATACAAGAAACGTATTTTTAGTTTTTACGGAATAAATAGAATATTGTTTTTATAAAATCAAGAATTCTTTATTCAATCACAGTTTAATGTAGGTATTAGAAAAATCTTATTTCGGTTTGAGGAAATGTTTTGTTATGCTTACTTTATGGAAGGAGTGCAAGAAAAAAATAGTTATTCCTCTCATGTGGGCTAGTCCTTGAAATTCAAAGGATGGATTTAAATTAATTTAAAGAAAGAAACACTCACGCACAGATTTCATATGCTTATACTTAACTATTTAAACAAGTATGATAAAATTGTAATATTTTATAAGAATTCATTTTTTAAACATCTTTTCTGTCTGTTCATACAGAAATTCATAATCTTATTTGGACTGGTGGCCTGCGCGTTTGGAGAGGATGCCCCAAAGAAACAGGACAAGAGGGGAATTATTGGAGGAGGATTGGGAGCTAACACCATCGGACTAGGTGGTATTGGACTTGCTGGAGGAACCATTGGACTAGGAAATGGAGTTATTGGGCAGGGATCTGTTATTTCCGGTTTAAATTCCGGAGTTTCGGCTCTCAGTCTGGGAAATGGGCTCGCTGGGTCTGCTATTGGTCTGGGATCTGGAGTCTCTGGATCCGGAATTGCTCTCGGTTCTGGAATTGGATTAGGTAGTGGACTCGGTTCTGGAGTTGGTTTGGGTAACGGACTTGGCTCCGGAATCGGATTGGGTAACGGAATCGGTTCTGGAATCGGATTGGTTAACGGAATCGGTTCTGGAATTGGTTCCGGAATCGGTCTTGGAGGAGTCTACGCTCCCGGGTACGCCACTGGGGGACAGCTCATCTCGAGGCACGTGACCGTCACCAACAGAGTCGGAGTACCAGTTCCTCAGCCGATCTCGGTTCCCGTAGACAACCCAGTGCCAGTAGCAGTCCCACAAGCTGTACCTGTACCAGTTGAAAGACCAATTGCAGTCCCAGTTTCGAGACCAGTCCCCGTTCCTGTAGACCGACCAGTTGCAGTACCAGTAGACAGGCCAGTCCCAGTTCCTCAAGCGTATCCAGTACCTCAGCCGATCTCAAGACCAGTGGCAGTCCCCGTTCCAAGCCCTGTAGCAGTACCAGTCGTCAATAACGTACCAGTACCAGTTGCCCAGCCAGTCCCAGTTGCTGTGTCAAGTCCCATCATTTCTACCCCAGCAGTTGGTAAGGATCAATATGATGTACTTAGAGTAAATTAATATACTAGTCAATAATAATAATAAAATCTCAATGAAATCTCTTTCTTCCCTTAGGAATCACCAACTTAGGACTCGGAACCGGGCTTGGAAATGGAGCACTTATTGGATCAGGTCTGAACGGTGGTGTGATCGGATCTGGGCTAAACGGTGCACTTATTGGATCAGGACTCAATGGTGCTTTGATCGGTTCCGGGCTCAACAATGGACTCATCGCTTCAGGAGTGAACGGCGGTTTAATCGGTTCCGGACTAACCGCATCCGGGGTGAACGGCGCTTTGATCGGCTCTGGACTCAACAACGGCCTCATCACATCCGGAGTGAACGGTGCTTTGATCGGTTCCGGCCTCAACGGTGGACTCATCTCTTCCGGCGTGAACGGCGGTCTGATCGGAACTGGGCTCAACGGTGGACTTATTGGGTCCGGAATCGGTTCTGGACTCTACGGATCCGGACTTACCTCTGGCGTTTACGGATCTGGACTCGTTAGTTCCGGACTGAACGCAGGTCTTGGGACATCCTCCATCGGCCTAGGATCCGCAACTGGATCTCTCCTCGCAGCCAAAGCAGCCGCTCATGCAGCTCTCGGCCATTGAGGTATGTTAACACGTTTTACCATTATAAATACACAGTGTTAATCTCTGCTAACTAGTGTTAAAATTGGAATGTTTGGGAACCTTTCTCAGGAGCTGATAATCCTTCTAATATTCCAAAAAAGCATGGCCTTTTCTTAACATTAAAACAAGCACACTCCATCTAAGATTCCCTCATATTTTCACTAGCTCATGATGCTTTGCAAATTTGTACATCAAATTTTTATTTTCCAAAAGATAACTTCCCCACTTCTATGGCATATTATGTTTTCCCAAATGGTCATGACGTAGATATTATAGTAAAATAATTCCTCTCAAATATGGCAAATTAAGGATGATTAAAATAATGTTTTTTAAAAAAAAAACTTGCTCCAAAAAACTTGATCTCGGGAATCAAATTAAATCAAAATCGCTGACAAACATACCTAAATATACATGGCTAACGACAGTTCAGTATATAATTATTATTATTATGAACTTTTTAAAATTTTACTCGCAGAAGTTAGCTAAGTTACACTGAAGAATGAAAAAAAAAAAAAATTGCCTTATTTAAAACAGAAAAATAACTTGCAATGTAAGAATAAACAAATTAATAGGCAATATTTAATTAAGGGAGTTTATTTTTATTATTGGTTGATCCATTCTAGTAGACGTTATATTTTTTTATTTAAATTGCTATATTATAAATATTTTAAGTAATTCTTTCAATTTATTTCTCAGGGCTCTGACGCGCGCTTTGGTACCTGAAGTCCAGCAGACGGAGACGTTCTTTATAGTTGTTTATTCTGTATTTTATACACATTTACATACATGTACATAAATTGTTATTTTTTTAATAAAACTTATTTTTTATAATTATCTTTTGTTTCCTTTAAGGTATAACCAAAATATTAAATGACAATGAAGCGTTGAGTAGATTGAGTATATACAATTTTATTTAGATAATTCAAAAGAAGAATTTAATTGTTTGTTTAGTCCATTGGTTTTTTGCACAAATAGTACTATAAAAATAAGTAAAATAGAAATGATTATGCGTCAATAATGTCTTGTTACAGACTTTTGGGAAGACACCAGGTTTTTTGACTTCCAAGGTTGTAGCTCCACTCGACTTTTCTAGATGTCAGTCATACTTCCTCATTTGCTGTTCTAGATGAACTGAAGAGGGTTGATGCCCAATTTCTTTCTGTAGTTGGCTATTTCTCACAAACCATGGAGTATTACTGGAGGACCTAGAACTGGAAAGTTCACATCCTTTGTCACGAGATTAAGGGAAATCAGCTACTGAGGTTGTACTCATGACGCGATTTTCGAATAATTTCAAGTAGAAGACAAAAATGAGGTCAGTTCAAAGTCATATATATATATATATATATATATATATATATATATATATATATATATATATATTTGTTACCGCTCTAGGAGCTGAAATATTCTTTTATTGTTATCAAACTCAATATATGATTGTTTTATGTAAACCTGAAGATCAAGTTCATTAATGGGTGGATTTATAGGGGTGGAATTTCGAAAATTCTAAAATTCCTCTTTATTATACGTCAAATTAAAAAGTATATATAACTAATCTTATTCAAAATTTAATTTTCTATAAATGTTGTTCTATTCGTATTTTCTGTAATATGAATATTAACCAAGATATATGGATTTTTTTAGTTTTCGGGTTTCAGTCAACCCCTAACTCCTACTCTTGTTATAATCACAATAAGCAATGTGTTCATTGAACTTATACTTTGTGAGATACACGCAAATATATTGTGATGACGTAATCAATTAAAAAGTTTCATTCTTTACTCGAAAATGTTTATTTTTTCTATCCTATACTCGATATTTCAGTGAAGACTAATTTGCCACTGGCTGAAATCGTACCGGGAATAGCAGGTGTTTAGAGAATGGAGGAATTCGAAAATTCAAAATATTTCCGTTATTATAAGTGAAATCGTAAAATGTTATATAACCAGTCTTGTTAAGCTATTGATGTTCTACAACTGTTGTTCTATATATTATTT
Organism: Riptortus pedestris; assembly: GCA_019009955.1. Classification (NCBI taxonomy): domain Eukaryota; kingdom Metazoa; phylum Arthropoda; class Insecta; order Hemiptera; family Alydidae; genus Riptortus; species Riptortus pedestris. Next base: position 177,873,023 of record CM032229.1, read on the forward strand.
CATAAATCAATTATTTAGCGAGTTACGTGTAGCTTTCTTGTTTTCAGCCTTCAGTAACTCCCCTCATTACTCAAAGTTTTTTTTTACATAGAAATAGGGGATAGGTGGTGGAGAGAAGATCACAAGTGTCTTATACCATCACGAGGGAAATCTGCTTAGTTTCCGCAGCCACTGCGCGATGGACTTTTCTAGATTAATGGAGTACAAATCAGTTCATCAGTTTTTTTTGTTTTGAAAAACGCTTAGAGCATTCAGGAATTTACATTCCCAACACCCGAGTTACAAACAATAAAGCACCATAAATAATGAGTTCGGTCTAAAACCTTTTAGCAGATTTGCCTTAAGGGAAATCAGCTATTGAGGTTGTACTCATGACGGAATTTTCGAAATTTTTCTTCAAATGTCCATCGATCCTACCTAGTAGATGACGAAAATGAGGTCCGTTCAAAACTGTATATATATATTTGTCTGTTACCGTTCTAGCGGTCGCAATTTTTGTTTGATCGTTACCAAACTCGATATTTAGTCGTTTTATGTAAAAAGAAAGATCAAGTTCGTTAACGGTTGAAATCGGACCACGGGAGTGGGGGGTTAGAGGGGAGGATTTTCGAAAGTTTAAAATATCTCCGTTACTATTCGTCGGATCAAAAACTTGTACAGAATCAATCTTATTGCAAATTACATTTACTATAAATATTGTTATATAAATTTATTCTCTTTCTTGAATATTAACCGAGATATTCGCATTTTTATTAAATCTGGGCGGCAAACGGACGAAGGGTCTTTCCCGCCAAAAGCTAGTTCGGCCGTTTCATTAACTTCTCGGCTCTCGTGAAATTTCTCTATTGTAAAACTTCACGTGGGGAATCTGCTTAGTTTACGCAGCCCCTGCGTGACGGACTTTTTCAAATGTACATAACGGGCCACAATCATTAAAACTATCAAAGTTTTAACAATAAAACGTTTCAACAACATGATATTTATACATGATATTATAAACCGCTGGAGCAGATACCCAAACTCCTCACAAAGAAATATTTCCCAACCGCGAAATGTTTTTCAAGTTTTGTGCCTAGGTGAACTCCAAGAACGCTACGGCTTTTCCGCTACAGCTTCTTGGGAAAGTTGGTCTTGTAAATTGGAAGTCTCCCAACAAGTATATTATTTAAGGCACAAGGCCTTTCGAACTAACATCCCGTCATCAGATAATAATAAACAAAAGAGAAATATGTTTAGATCATGCAATGCAACAAACAATTATTACTTTAACAATTGAGGAGGTCTATGTAAAAAGGGCTGATAACTGAAAACCTAGTATTGAGATATTGTGAGTACAAAATTTCACTTGTATATATCGTTTAACCTGAAATTTGTGCAACTTGAACTTCCAGTAATGAAATTATGCTCAATTTTTGGTGATCTAATTTATGCAGAAACATAAAAAAAAAAAAAAAAAATCGTTAAAATATTCAATAAACTCCTTTTAAATATAACCTTACATACGCCCTTTTTCGGGAGATGGCTGTCGTTTTCATGGTTACTTAATGTTAATAAGTGTTATACATTATCAACTCATAAGTGAATTATTATAACATTTCGAGGGTTTAATTTTTTTGTCCAACTCAAGTTACTACTCTAATTTTGTCTAACTCACAATTTTGGTTTAATAATTAAAACCAAAAATGCCCGTCACGCAGGGGCTGCGTAAACTAAGCATTTCCCACGAGAAGTTTTACAATAGAGAAATCTGCCTACTAATCACAGTAGTAGTAACGAGTCCCTAAATCAATTCACAAGGGACGAACAGTTACGGAAGCGGCAGCACTAGCTTTCGGCGGAAAGTCCCAAACATAGCTGATTTTTGTCGACCACACACAGAATACAAATGCAAATATCTCGGTTAATATTCCAGGTAGAGAATAAATGTATAGAACAAAATTTAAAGTAATAGTAATTTTCAATAAGATTGAGTTTATACAATTTTTCGATCCAACGCATAATAACGGAGATTTTTCGAATTTTCAAAATCCCCCTCTAACCCACCCCCCCTTCCACTAGTCCGATTTCAGTCATTAACGAACTTGATCTTTTTTTTTACATAAAACGGTTAACTATCTAGTTTCGTAACGATCAAACAAAAATTGCGGCTGCTGCTAGATATATATATATATATATAATTTTGAACGGACCTCATTTTCGTCATCTCCTGGTTAGGATCGATGGACATTTGAGGAAAATTTTCAAAACTCGCGTCATCAGTACAACCTCAATAGCTGATTTCCCCTAAGGGAAATCTGCTAACAATGCTAAATTTCTACAACATTCAAGACATTGTGGAGTGACAATTACAAATCCAGTTCAGAACACATCCACATCCAAGTTGAGACGGCGGGAAAGGGATTAATGGCGGGGTGATGCACATTAATGGCAAATTATTAATTTATATAGAGATTATTATTTACGTTGCCCTAATTATTTTAAATAATAAAAAAGTCCGTCACGCAGGGGCTGCGTAAACGAAGCAGATTTCCCACGTGTAGTTACAATAGAGAAATCTGGCTAATAACAGCTGTAGTAGTAAGTAACCTCTAAACCTATTCACGAGGGACGAATAGTTACAGAAATGGCCACCAGAGCTCTCGGCGGAAAGGCCGAACATAGCCGACCACACGCAGAATACAAATGCAAATATCTCGGTTAATATTCAAGATAGAGAATAAATGTATAGAACAATATTTATAGCAAATTTAATTTGCAATAAGATTAGTTTTATACAATATTTTGATCCGACGTATACTAACGGAGATATTTCGAATTTTCCCTCTAAACCCCCCCTCCCACTGGTCTGATTTCAGCCATTAACGAAGTTGATCTTTCTTTTTACATAAAACGCTTAAATATGAAGTTTGGTAAGGATCAAATAAAAATTGCGACCGCTAGAGCGGTAACAGACAAATATATATATATATATATATATATATATATATATATATATATATATATATATATATATATATATATAGATATAGATATATATATACAGTTTTGAACGGACCTCATTTTCGTCCTCTACTAGGTAGGATCGATGGACAATTGAAGAAAAAGGTCGAAAATTCCGTCATGAGTACAACCTCAATAGCTGATTTCCCTTAAGGGAAATCTGCTAAAAGTAAAGAAGGAAAGATAAACAGAAAGGACTTATTATATAGCATTCCAATGAATGAAATTCACACTTATTATTCAGATAAAAATAAAAGTAAATTATATTTATCAATGGTGAATGCTATACATAATCAATATTTTCCGCTGCATTTTTGAACAGTGTTGATGGATTGATCAGGAAATCATTTATTTTCGTTCATCAAGACTAAAAACTTCGCTTTAGTGACTAGATATTCAGGTACAAACCACTAGCACTGAGACGGAGAAATGTAAGAATACTGTGCATAGAAATACATTTGTTTGATCGTCACCAAGCTCGATATATAAGTGTTTCACGCATGACTAAAGGCCAATTTACTTTCCTTGTATCTATACCAGCAGGAGTATTTTTTAAACTGCTTATTAGCAGATTTCCCTTCAGGGAAATCAGCTATTGAGGTTGTACTCATGACGGAATTTTCGACATTTTTCTTCAAATGTCCATCGATCCTACTTAGTAGATGACGAAAATGAGGTCCGTTCAAAACTGTATATATATATATATATATATATATATATATATATATATATATATATATATATATATATATATCTATATATTTGTCTGTTACCGCTCTAGCGGTCGCAATTTTTGTTTGATCGTTACGAAACTCGAAATTTAGTCGTTTTATGTAAAAAGAAAGATCAAGTTCGTTAACGGCTGAAATCGGACCAGTGGGAGGGGGGGTTTAGAGGGGAGGATTTTCGAAAAATCGAAATATCTCCGTTACTATACGTCGGATCGAAAAATTGTATAGAATCAATCTTATTGCAAATTACATTTACTATAAATATTGTTCTATACATATTTTCCGTATAATGAGTATTAACCGAGATATTTGTATTTTTTTGTAATGAGTTCCGCTTTCAGTAAACCCCTACTCCTACTAGGGACATATTAATAATAAGCTGATATCTAATGAACCACCTCATTATTAGGTTAAATACAAAATATTGTTTTCAACAAAGCTTTATTTTACGAGGTACAAACAAATACGTTCTGTTGAACCCCCCCCCCTTTTTTTCTTGGACTACAAAAATTTGAGTGATTGAGATAGAAATTATTTTGATTCATTTCAAATTACTCCACTAACTATAATAAATAGTTTCCAATAAAATTAATATTTTATATTCAGATATATTTCTTTAATTGTTTGTTTTTCCGGTCTATCTATCGATACTGCACTACAAGGTTGGCTAACCTGTTTGTTTACAATCCAGCCGTATTACGTTGTAGGTTACGTTCTATTATTAATTACAGTACTAGATACAATAAATAGTTATATGAATAAAATTTATAACTTATATTCAAATATATTTCCGTAATTTCTTTTATTTCCGGTAAAAGCTAGCTAACCTGATTGTTTAGAACTCAAGACTGTTTACTATCAGGAAGGTTCTTACCATTTGACTTGCCTTTTATTTGTTTACTTAATATTCACAGCAGTATTAAGTCTTACAAATAATGGATATTCTGTGGTACTATTTAGTGTTGGTGTAATAAGTGTACAGAGCGCTGCTATCATTAACGGTAAGTCCATCTTTTGTGTTCTTGTTGTTTTTTGAGATTGAATTGTTTTTAATTTAATCTCGGAGCCTAACGGACGAGAGTTACTTTCCCGCCAAAAGCTAGTTCGGCCGTTTCTTTGACTGGCTCGGCTCTCGTGAAATTTCTCTATTGTAAAACTTCATGTGGGAAATCTGCTTAGTTTACGCAGCCCCTGCGTGACGGACTTTTTTTGGATTCATTTTGTTGTTATTTATTAACGTACATTTTTTGCTACTACAGCTAATTGGGACAGGATATCTTCAGTTTACCACCCATTTCTTGCCAGGGTTGGACTAAGGATTTTATTTAATGAGTTCGTCACTAAACAAATTCCTTTTGCCCAGGCGAAAATCGAACTCGCCACTTTAAGTTTACTATATGAGATTTAGTCCAAGGCCATAACTCACATGTCTAACCTGAGCTCCTGCTTTAACTTTTCTACAAAACAAAAATCTATATATCTATTTCTTTAAATTTAAGGTTTTATGTATAATTTTATTCTTTTCCATTTTGAAATAGAAATGTTGCCAAACAAATATTCTTGATCATTTACAAAAATTACTGAGACTTTACCATAAAAAGATTTAAAATATTAAATGTATCACTGGAAGTTAAAAAAAATCTTCTGTATAGTCAAATTTGCCAGAATTCTAGTAGTTCATTAAAGGAACTCAACTATTGAGGTTGTACTAATGACACCATCTTTGAAAATTTTCCTCTTATGTCCATCGATCCTCCCTACGAGATGACGAGAACGAGGTCCGTTCAGAATTGTATATATACATACAATTCAGAATGGACCTCCTTTTCGTCTGTTACACATATACAGTTTATACATTTTTGTCTGTTACAACTCTAGCGGTCGTAATTTTTGCCGTATTGTTACCATACAAGATGTATAAACTTTTCATGTGAAACTAATTATCAAGTTCGTATACGGCTGAAATCGGAGTTTGTGGAGAGCGAATTCGAAAACCTGAAATATCTCCGTTATTATATGTCGGATCATCACATTGTATGCAACCAATTTCATTGAAAAAATTATCTAAAAATGTGTTATGTACTTAATTTATTTACTTTAATTTGCATCATGAATAATAATGGAGATATTTGGGTTTTATTTGCAGATTTCCTTTAAGGGAAATCAGCTATTGAGGTCGTACTCATGACGCGATTTTCGAAAAATGTCTTCAAATGTCCATCGATCCTACCCAACAGATGACGAAAATGAGGTCCGTTCAAAATTACTTATATATATATATATATATTATATATATATATATATATATATATATATATATATATATATATATATATTTGTCTGTTAACGCTCTAGCGGTCGCAATTTTTGTTTGATCGTTACGAAACTCGATATTTAACCGTTTTATGTAAAAAGACAGATCAAGTTCGTTAATGGCTGAAATCGGACCAGAGGGAGGGGGGGTTTAGAGGGGGGGATTTTCGAAAATTCGAGATATCTCCGTTATTATGCATCGGATCGAAAAATTGTATATAACCAATCTTATTGCAAATTAAATTTACTATAAATATTGTTATATACGTTTTTTCTCTATCTTGAATATTAACCGAGATATATGCATTTTTTAGTTTTCAGCAAACCGCCACTTCTACTCATGTTACGTAAACAATACTCTGCTACATAATAAATCACATTATTGGAAGTTTAAATACCAAAAATTGTATTCAAGAGACCTTTATTATACGAGATACATGCAAATATGCCCTGATGACCCCCCCCCCCATCTTAAAGTTTTGGAGTACTAAAATTTTATTGATTGAGATAACAATTATTCTGACTCATTATTAATTACAGTACTAGATATAGTAAATAGTTCTCAATAAAATTAATGTGTTATATTCTGATATATTTCAGTAATTGTTTTTCTTTCCGGTGTGAGCCGGGACGACCCGTTTGTTTACATTTCTAACCTAACGCTTCCTGTCGGCAGGTTATTGAAATTGGATGAAACATTTCTTATTTCCGTTTGTATTTATTCACGGTGTAGTTGTGTTAGCAGTATGTATATTTATCTATTACTAAACTTCCTAAAGGAAATCTGTTTAGTGTACGCAGCCCCTGCGTGACGGACTTTTTTAGCTTTCTGTCTTCAGTGAACCACCACTCCTCTTATTTTATATTAACCATAAGTTGTTATGTAATGAATGACTTTGTTCTCCCTATTAACAACAGTAGTAGTAATGAATCTCTAAATCTTTTCACGAGGGGCGATCAGTGACGAAAACGGCCGCCCTAGCTCTCGGCGGAATGTCCGGAACATAGCCGACTCCTGCCGACCACACACACAATGGAAATATCTCGCTTAATATTCAAGATACAGAATGAATGTATATAACAATATTTATAGTAAAGTTAATTTGCAATAAGATTAGTTCTATACAATTTTTCGATCCGACGTATAATAACGGAGAGATTTCGAATTTTCGAAAATCCTCCCCTCTAAACCCCCCCTCACACTAGTCCGATTTCAGCCGTTAACGAACTTGATCTTTCTTTTTACATAAAACGACTAAATATCGAGTTTGGTAACGATCAAACAACAAACATTGCGACCGCTAGAGCGGTAACAGACAAATACACACATATATATATATATATATATATATATATATATATATATATATATATATATTCCTCAGTATTTCCCTTCAGGGACCTCAGCTATTGAGGTCGTTCTCATGTCGCGATTTCCGAAAATTTTCTTCAAATGTCCATCGATCCTACCCAGGAGATGACGACATCTCCCAGGACGATGAAATGAGGTCCGTTCAAAATTATATATATATATATATATATATATATATATATATATATATATATATATATATATATATTTGTCTGTTAACGCTCTAGCGGACGCAATTTATGTTTGATCGTTACGAAACCAGATATTTAACCGTTTTATGTAAAAAGACAGATCAAGTTCGTTCATGGCTGAAATCGGAATAGAGGGAGGGGGGTTTAGAGGGGGATTTTCATCGGATCGAAAAACCATTGTATAGAACCCATCATATTGCAAATTAAATTTACTATAAACATTGTTATATACATTTATTCTCTATTTTGAATATTAACCGAGATATTTGCATTTTTATGAAGTCTGTGGTCGGGTATAGTTCGGATTAGGTCGGACATTTCCGTCGGCTCAGGTGGGAAGCTTCTTCTAACCTTACCTGTCGTTTCTAACCTTACCTTCGTTACTTTGTGAGATTTATTTAGTCTGTTAGTCAGGCCCTAGCATAGCCATGTGTCACACTGTGGGTTATAATAGAAATATTTTATTTCAGTCTGGATCCGTAATTTTCCAAATCCCGTAAACCCAAAAATAGCACACTCATCAATCAGATAGACTATTTTGAAAAAAAAAAAAAAAAAAAAATACGCCAAGATACGTGCACAAACGAGTTAAGCCCTTTTTACTCAAACATAAGGAAGAAATTTACTTATGATCAAGTAGCCTAGACTTAATGCTAGTAAACATACTTATTTTGATCTCTATTATTTTTAGCAGATTTCCTTTAAGGGAAATCAGCTATTGAGGTTGTACGCATGACGGAATTTTCGACATTTTTCTTCAAATGTCCATCGATCCTACCTAGTAGATGACGAAAATGAGGTCCGTTCAAATCTGTATATATATATATATATATATATATATATATATATATATATATATATATTTGTCTGTTACCGCTCTAGCGGTCGCAATTTTTGTTTGCTCCTTCCCAAACTTCCTATTTAAGCGTTTTATGTAAAATGAAAGATCAAGTTCGTTAACGGCTGAAATCGGACCAGTGGGAAGTGGGGTTTAGAGGGGAGGATTTTCGAAAATTCGAAATATCTCCGTTACTATACGTCGGATCGAAACATTATACAGAATCAATCTTATTACAAATTAAATTTACTATAAATATTGTTATATACATTTATTCTCTATCTTGAATATTAACCGAGATATTTGCATTTTTCAGTTTTCACCAAACCACCACTTCTACTCATGTTACGTAAACAATACTCTGATACATAATAAATCACATTATTGGAAGTTTAAATACCAAAAATTGTATTCAAGAGACCTTTATTATACGAGATACATGCAAATACGCACTGGTTACTCCCCCCCCCCATCTTACAGTTTTGGACTACTAAAATTTTATTGATTGAGATAACAATTATTCTGACTCATTATTAATTACAGTACTAGATATAGTAAATAGTTCTCAATAAAATTAATGTGTTATATTCTGATATATTTCAGTAATTGTTTTTCTTTCCGGTGTGAGGTGGGACCCGTTTGTTTACATTTCTAACCTAACGCTTCCTGTCGGCAGGCTATTGAAATTGGATTAAACATTTCTTATTTCCGTTTGTATTTATTCACGGTGTTGTGTTAGCAGTATGTATATTTATCTATTACTAAACTTCACGAGGGAAATCTGCTTAGTTTACGCAGCCCCTGCGTGACGGACTTTTGTAATCATGTTTACACTTGTCATATGAATTTATAAATCTACTAGCCAAGGTACCCGGCTTCGCTCGGGAAATCATTTGAGGCGGAAAGATTTTATTTTGTTTTTGGCAACGCTTCTACGTGTACAACTGCTCTTCCCTTTTGGGCTTATTTCTTCCCGTAAGGGTCCGTTGGGCGACATATGAAAAAAAAAAAATTTAGATTTGAAGAATAAATGAAATAAGTCTCCTCTAATTCACTCTCCACTGTTTGACACACCGTGAGTAATTCAAATCATAACGGAATATATACTATAGAATCTAGCTAATATACCTGGCGATGCCAGGAAAATCATCGTTGACTGACTAATGATGGTATTTTTATAGAAAATCGTCGAAAAACCAAAGGGAATCGGAATATCGTAATTTTTCATTTCAGGGCTCCCTCATAACCCCCACTCCCGTTTGGATCTAAAAATTGTAATATATCTTATAATCATGGAAGAATTAATGCTACTTCACATCCTAGTTTTGTTAAGTTCGGTTCAATCGTCAGTGCCCAACAAAATTGTTGTTGCTCCAGCTCTAGTTTTTAGTGTATATCTCGTTGATAATTTGTTATAAGACAAAAATGAATATAACAAAAGTTGCTCTAAATAACAAAATAAACAACTTGTGTCATGTACATATTTGTAGAAAAACCAATACAAAACGAAATACCGCTATTTTTAATTTCAAGCCTCCCTTACAACCCCTACTCCCGTTCCTCTCAGAGAATATTAATACAGCCTTAAGTCTAAGTTGGCTTAGTAGTAACTTACATACCAAGTTTCATAAAATTCGGTTCAGGCGTTTATGCGTGAAAAGGTAAACAAACATGCACGAAAGAAACAAAAATCCTGTTTCTTTCGTGTATGTTTGTTACAAAATGCAGTTATAGGTTTCCATGACATGTGAAACGAAAAATTATTGTGAAATTTCGAGAAAAAAATCAATGTACAGACAGAGGTTGCAATTTATATATATATATATATATATTTAGATATATTCGTAGATTCTATATTTTTTAAATATTATTAGCTTTTGAGGTCATTTAAATTTGTAAATTTTTAAAATAATTGTATTATTCTCTAAGTTGAAATATGACAGCCTATTTATAGTCAATTTCATTTATAAGCTGTCATCTATTTTATTAGGAAATCTTGTTTTTATGTAGTTTTTTTAATATTGTAGGAGGAAATCGGTAAATTACTTGGGCAATTTCTTGTAATAACTCAATAATGGGTATAAAAGAAATCGAAATAAAAATTGTCATTTTGATTATTTTAATATTTCCGTCACGAAGATATTTCAGAATATTCCTGTAATAGCTTGTACTTGGGATCTATTTACATAGGAAATATTGTTTGTATATCTCTGGAATATGCTGGATGGTAGAGGAACAAATGTATAAGGATCAATAAGAAGGCAAAGCTTTAATCAGCAGGCACTGAGGATGGAGCGTTGACTCCGAAAGTGCACTCTGCAGAATATTAAAAAACAGTAGAGGACTTGGCCTTCTTATTGATCCTTATATTGTTTGTATGTTGTATTGTAGAGGTCGGAAGGAACACTGTAAATTATTTTGTCAATTTCTTATAATAACTCAAAGAATATTTACAAAAAAATTTTAAAAGAAAACGTTTCATTTTGATTATTTTGGAAAGTGCGTCTCGAAACAAATTAAAAAAAAATCTGTAATAGCTTGTACTTATATTTAGTATATGTTAATGTTTGAAAATGGGCTTAAAAGTGGTTCATAGGTAAAAATTCTTTTAAATCTGAGTCGTTTTACAAAATCGGTGGCCTTTTAGCAGATTTCCCTTAGAGGAAATCAGCTATTGAGGTTGCACTATTGACGGAATTTTCGAAATTTTTCTTCAAATGTCCATCGATCCTACCTAGTAGATGACGAAAATGAGGTCCGTTCAAAACTGTGTATATATATATATATATATATATATATATATATATATATATATATATATATATATATACTAGCTAAGGTACCCGGCTTCGCTCGGGAAATCGTTTGAGGCTGAATGATGATGGTATTTTTTTGGCAAGGCTTCAATGTTTACAACTACACTTCCCGTCGGCGCGCATTGTTTTGCTGTGAGGGTCAGGCAGGCGACTTATAAATGAGAAATTTTATATTTGAAGAATAAATAAAAATGTGTTCCTAATCTATCCCTTGCCACTTTTTAACTCACCTTTTTGAATACTTCAAACCATAATCATGGATAGTATTTATTACAATTAAATATCCATAAATATATATATATATATATATATATATATATATATATATATATATATATATATATATTTGTCTGTTTCCGCTAAAGCGGTCGCAATTTTTGTTTGACCATTGTCAAACTCGATATTTAGTCGTTTTATATAAAAAGATAGACCAATTTTGTTAACGGCTGAAATCGGACTAGTGGGAAGGGGGGTTTCGAAAATTCGAAATATCTACGTTACCAAACGTCGGATCAAAATTTATTATAAATTTATTGTTAGAACAAATCTTATTGAAAATTAAATTTACTATAAATATTGTTATATACATTTATTCTCTATCTTGAATATTAGCCGAGATATTTGCATTTTTATTAAATCTGGGCGGCTAACGGACGGGTGATTTTCCCGCCGAAAGCTAGTTCTGCCGTTTCCTTAACTGCTCGACTCTGGTGAAATTTCTCTATTGTAAAACTTCATGTGGGAAATCTGCTTAGTTTACGCGGCCCCTGCGGGACGGACTTTTTGTAGTATTTTGCATGATACTAACTTAAGAGTTACAGGGAAGATTTCTCCATAGCGTCCACTGCAGAAAGTACAATGAGAGATCTATATTGATGATCTTCTTACATAAAGCACTATAGGTCATATGACATTAGATCTGATCTCGACCCGGAATAGTTAATGAGTTGGAGGGAGTCTCGTATATATAAGATGAACTGGACTTAGACAGTCAGTATCAGTAGCCAATGCAGTACAACACAACCACTATCATGATGTCAATGGTGAGATAACAATTACTAGTTACTTAATTAGTTGTAATCAATCAATTGTATTGTTAGCCGTTATTATAATTCAAAGTAGTAGGTGATAGTTGGGTTTCGGCTAATAAAGTTTTCTAAATTCTTCTGTTAGAGGATTTTTTATTTGCTGACAGTTTGGGGCAATCGTTTGTTCCCCTTTGCTCTGAAGAAGGGAACCAACGGTTGCCCGAAACTGTCAGCAAATAAAAAATCCTCTAAAAGAAGAATTTAGAAAACTTTATTAGCCGAAACCCAACTATCACCTACTACTTTTAATTAGTAGTAGACTTACCTTTTTACTAGAGCAATACACTATCGTACTTAAAGTCCGTCACGCAGGGGCTGCGTCAACTAAACAGAATTCCCTCGTGCATCACGTATTCGAATTTATTTCAAAACTTAAAAGTTCAATGAGAACAATATGCAGTATTTAAGTTTCAAAAAAAAAAAACAACTTTTTAAAATAATAGCTTATTGTTAATATAACACGAGTATGAGAACAAATTTAAATATCTTGGTTACTATCTGGTTAGTGAAAAAACGCACTTAATAAAATTTATAACATTAAATTTGCAATAAGATTGGTTCTATATAATTTTTCGGTCCTATGCTTTATAACGGGCATATAAGAATTTTGGAAATTCCTTCTCTATGCCCGACCTCCCTCTGGGCCGATTTTACCTATTAACGTACTTGATCTTGAGTTTTACATAAAACGTTTAAATATGGAGTTCGTTAACGAACAAAAAAAAATAGAGACAGGTAGAGAGTTAACAGACAATATATATATATATATATATATATATATATATATATATATATATATATATATATATATAACTACGTTTTATTACAATACCAGTAATAAACGTTGCTAATAAGAGTTCGTTTGGATTGCAAAATTAGACACACAAGTTTCACAGTTTTTATCACTGCACAATTTATTTAACAATGCTCAATACACTTGGATAATTATTCTTAATTACTACTCACAGTATACACTGATAGTGTCACTGTTCTTCAGATTACACAGTCCAATAATTCACTCACGGTCACTGAAATTCATAGAAAGATAGCACTTCACTGTCCTTTAACACGGCACTAAACTGTTACTTATAGTCACGGCACGACACTGTTTTCACATAAAAACACTTTACCGCACTGTACTAAGTCGCACTGTAGCACTGAAAGCACACATGAGCACTTGAGATCAAACTAAAACTGACTAGGGTCGGTCAGGGTGTCTTACACTGATTGGCGGCAAAACATCAAGGGATGGCCCAGACCCTTCCAGAACAGGACTCGAACCAACTCGATCCTCTGTTGGCTTCTTTGTTCTACCTCGCACTTCCCAAATTCACGACTCTTTCTGCTAATCCTTCATGTATTTAATTTTCACAACACTATACATATATATATATATATATATATATATATATACAGTTTTGAACGGACCTCATTTTCGTCATCTACTGGACATTTGAAGACCAATTTCGAAAATCTCGTCATGAGTACGACCTCAATAGCGCTGATTTCTCTTTGGGAAAAACTCTCTTAATACTTCAGCTACAAAAAAAAAAATGCATAAAAAAGAATTCGTAGTTCATCAATAGTTCAATAAGATTGGACTAACTTTTACGATCCGACTCATAATAACGGAGATGATTTGAGTTTTGAATCCCTCCATCGACTAAAACGGTTAAATGCCGAATAGTTTAAAGATCAAATAAACATTTTCTTTGGAAGAACTACTAAGTTAATGTTCAATGAAAACTGCATTTGGTATTTAAACAGGGAATTAAGCTTATTTTTAATATGACATGAATACGAGTAGGGGTTTACTGAAACTGAAAAAAATGCACATATATAAAAATTTATATGTAATTCATTTTTTAAATAACATTGGTTCTAGTAATTTTTCGTTCCAACTTATAATGACAGCGATATCTCAAACTTTCGAATGCCCCCAATCCGATTTCAGCCATTATGGAACTTGATATTCAGTTTTATATAAAACGTTTAAATATCAAGTATGATAACGATTAAACAAAACTTTCAGCAGACATAACGTTAACAGACAAATAAACGTATATCATTTTGGACGGACCTCATTTTCGTCATCTCCCGGTCAGGATCGTTGAACGTTTTAGGAAATTTTTCGAAAATAGCGTAATGAGTACAACCTCAATAGCTAATTTTCTCTTAAGGTGAATTTTCTAAACTCACGCGAATAGAAGTGCGTTTATAAAAGACGTAAACCAAAAAATAAAAATGAAATAGAAATAATGCGGTCAATTTAGGGAAAACATTCATTCAGGGCAATAGTTATAGATATTTTTCAACAATATTAGTTATATGCAATTTTTCGGTCCTACCGGATCAGAGTAACGGAGATTCATCATAACACCGTTTTATAAATTTCTGGTTTAATATTTTTTTTTTAAATGGTTTTTATTATTTTTTATTTTTCTTTTATATCGCTCACCTGCAACTGCAAATATAAAAATCTATTACCTTCAATCTGGATTATTTTAGCAGATTTCCCCTAAGGGAAACCAGTTATTGAGGCCGTACTCATGACGCGAGTTTCGAAAAATTTCCTCAAATGTCCATCGATCCTACCCAGGAGATGACGAAAATGAGGTCCGTTCAAAATTATATATATATGTCTGTTAACGCTCTAGCGGTTGCAATTTTTGTTTGATCGTTTCCAAATTCGGAATTTAATCGTTTTATGTAAAAAAAGAAGATCAAGTTCGTTAATGATTGAAATCGAACCAGAGGGAGGGAGGTGGGGTTTAGAGGAGGATTTTTGAAAATTCGAAATATCTCTGTTATTATACGTCGGATCGGAATATTGTATAGAGTCAATCTTATTGCAAATTAAATTTACTATAAATATTGTTCTATACATTTATTCTTTATCTTGAATATTAACCGAGATATTTGCATTTGTATTGTGTGTGTGGTCGGCAGGAGTCGGCTATGTTCGGGACTTTCCGCCGAGAGCTAGTGCGGCCGTTTCCGTAACTGTTCGTCCCTCGTGAATAGGTTTAGAGATTCCCTACTACTACTGTTGTTAGTAGGCAGATTTCTCTATTGTAAAACCACGTGGGAAATTTGCTTAGTTCACGCAGCCCCTGAGTGACGGACCTTTTAATATTTGGTTATTTTAAGGCCGTAAATCGCTCCGATTACGGGATAACAAACGAACAAATAAATAACGTTTTATTAATTTATTCGAGCTCAAGGTTTTGATCTGGGTAAAGTTTTCTAAATCGGCCGTGTAACTTGTTGTCAGGACTGCTGTATAGTTTTAGTCTTGCCTTGACTATGGGAAATGATAAGAACTGACAACCAAAGAAAGAGAATTTAACACCTAGTGAAAGTGCTGGAACATAATACTTTGCTTTGTAATAACTGACCTCTCTCTCTAACTATAGTTGTAATTGATATGTGATTATCATCAACACAGATCAACGACACGTTCGGCAATGACGAATGTCAACAATCACTAACGCATATTTTAGCAGATTTCCCTTAAGGGAAATCAACTATTGAGTTTGGGGTTAATAGGGGAAATTTTGAAAAATCAAACTCCCTCCATTTTTATGCGCGGAATGCATTATCGTTTATGTATCTCCACTTTTTGCCACTATGGCTAATTGGGACGGGTCGTCTACAGGTTACCACCCATCTACGGTGGGACTTAGGATTTTATTTAATGAGTTTGTCAATAAATAAATTCCTATTGCCCAGGGGGGATTTAAGCTGGCCACTCTAGGTTTACCATGTCTGGTTTACTAAAAACTCACAACTGTGCCCCAAAATCATATTGGAAGTTTGCTCCTAGATATTTGCAATTTCAAGTTTTTTCCAATCAATACACTACTGTTTTATGAATCACTTTATTTGAAGCATAAATACGAATCTAGTTAAATTAGAAATAGAAATATGAAATATTGTATTCATTGAACTTTTACTGTGTGAGATACCTGCAAATACGTAGCATGATGACGTCTTCATTAAACATTTATCCGTCGACTCGAAAGTGTTTATTCAATTCTAATGTTCATATTATTTAGTGGATGAAATCAGACCAGGAATAGGGGGGTTTAAAGGGTGGGGGTTAGTTGGAATTTCAAATTTCTTCTTTATTATGAGTCCGATAGACAAAAGGCATAGAACTAATCTTGTTAAAATATCGATGCTCTACAACTGTTGTTCTATACATTTATTTTTTTAGTTTTCGGCCTTCAGTAAACATCCACATTTAGTTATCGCACATTAACAGTAAGGGTATTAAAATATTAATTGGAGAGTCAGATTAGCCGAATGCGGTAAGGCGTAAGTCTTAATAATCTTGGTAAACATAGAGTCCTGGCTTGGAATATATGAATTTATTTAGTAAAAAACATATTGAATTACAATAAGTCCTTAGTCAGACCTAGGGTGGTTGGTTATCTGTAGATAACCCGTCCCAATTAGTCAAGGTAGCATGATGTGGAGTATATAAATAACAATTATTAATTATGAATTTTTTTTTGTCAACAGAGATTTGTATTGTTCTGTGGGCTGATGGCCGGTATATTGTCTGAAAAACCTGCCAAGAAACACGACAAGAGAGGCATAATTGGATTAGGGCTTGGACTCGGCACTGTTGGACTTGGAAGTGGAAATATTGGACTTACTGGATCCGGACTCAGCACCATTGGACTTGGAAGTGGAAATATTCGACTTACTGGATCCGGACTCAGCACTATTGGACTTGGAAGTGGAAACATTGGACTCACTAGTGGCAATATTGGACTCACTGGATCCGGACTCAGCACTATTGGACTTGGAAGTGGAAATATTGGACTTACTGGATCCGGACTCAGTACTATTGGACTTGGAAGTGGAAATACTGGACTTACTGGATCCGGACTTAGCACTATTGGACTTGGAAGTGGAAACATTGGACTCACTAGTGGCAATATTGGACTCACTGGATCCGGGCTCAGCTCTATTGGACTTGGAAGTGGAAATATTGGACTCACTAGTGGCAATATTGGACTTACGGGGTCTGGACTCAGCCTGGGATCTGGTCTCAGTGGACTCACTGGATCAGGAATTGGACTAACAGGATCCGGAATTGGTCTGGCATCTGGGACCGGTCTTGGATCAGGGATTGGTGCCGTCTATGCACCGGCATTTGCCACTGGAGGCCAACTCATCTCCAGGCACGTGACAATCACGAACAGAGTAGGAGTTCCAGTTGCTCAGCCAGTAGCGGTTCCGGTCGACAACCCGGTTCCAGTCCTTGTAGCACAGGCAGTACCAGTTCCGGTTGACAGACCAGTTGCCGTCCCAGTGTCCAGATCCGTACCTGTTCCAGTAGACCGACCAGTTGCCGTTCCAGTTGACAGGCCTGTTCCAGTTCCCGTTATTAACAACGTACCAGTGTCAATTTCCGCTCCACCTGTTGGTGAGTACTTCTAAGCATTTATTTTATTTATTCTCAGTGGCGGGTAAGGTTAATCGGTAACCAAATGGTAATAGTGGACTGTATTAGAGGTTGGGTGAGCAGGTACGTCCATATGACTACGGTATATAGAATGAGACTTTTGTCTTCTAGCGTAAAGGAAGGGAAGGTCTCGTGTTCGTCATTAAACAGCTGGTATGGGCAAATATCTCGTTGACAGCTGTCCTCGGCTTGGTGTGTACTAGCTTATTGTCTGTTTAGTTTCATCGTGCTCACCGCTAATTCCATCTGAAGTTTGCAGACTAATTATAACCATACGAAACAGGCAACGTTCTTAGCGATAGTATAGTGCATATTTCCGTAAGTATGCACATTCTTGCATATTTTCAGTTTTCTCCAACATCATAATTTTTCAAGAATGTGGTTATGTTTAATGTAGTAAAATACGAGTTGTACTGGCTACAGTCATGTAGTAATTCAGTCAAAGTGTATGGTAGGTCTATGTGAGTCCACAGACAACAGCCACTTTGTGCACGTTTTATAGTAAGTCTACAATTACAATGTTGGCAGTAGGGTTCATCTTCTCCTAACAATGTAAATAAGTCGTGAATGACCAATTCTAAACCTCTTTAAGACTATTTCTTTTTTCTAATGGTCTAATATTATTAAACTTAGAAGTACCCGTAGTTACTACTATTTGAACTTTATGTGGTACTTCAGAAGATTCCATTTTCCTATTAAAATTTGGTGGCTTGTATTATTTCTAGCAATACGCTATTGGGTATTAAATCAATACGAACATCTGCTTTTCTTCGTGGCCTCAAATGAGCTTTTATAGTCCTGAATCGTGTAGTTATGTGAGTATGTTTGATATATATATTGGTTATGATCACTCAGCAGTTCTGTATTGTCATTTGTCATGTCCATGACGTTTTCTTGAGTCAGTCAGTAGGTGTTTTATGGCACGTTCCAACGTTTCGCAAAGTGGTTTTTCGAATTTAGCCATTACTCGTCCATAAAACCACCTCCTCTTTAACGTCTGTCATAGCTTCATTCATTTACAGAAGATTATCTGATGTAGCTTATTGGACATGAGTACAATCCGGCCAGTGTTGATGATTGATGAGTTCGTAATGATTCTTGCGTAGTCGTGAGTGACCAAATTTAAATCTGAATGAGTTTGTGTCATCAGCATCCCTGGCGAAACAGTCTGCTCGAGTGTTTTTACCAAGATCTTAAAGACCTGAAAGCCCAGTATAATGCAATTTTTCTTCCAGAGTTTTGTATGTTGTATACAGTGCCAAAATATTGGTATCGAGTGGGTAAGTGCTTATATATGTTGTATCGCTTGAATTGTGCTGAGAGAATCGGTACGGAGTACAATATCTCGATTTCCTTGGTTGGGTGATTAGTATTTATAGGAATCTTCATAATATTATCAGACATAGTGTAATAGTGTAATTATTACTTTTTTATAGGTATCAGCAATGGAATCAGCAGCTTAGGACTCGCCGGTACTTCTCTAATAAGCAACGGTTTAAATACACGTCTGATTGGAACTGGTCTAAGCGGTAACCTCATTGGAACCAGAGGACTCATTGGATCAGGACTCGCAACTGGGATCGCTTCCGGATCTGGACTAACTAACGCCGCCTCCACTTCCGGGTTAAGCGGTGGCTTGGTCACTTCTGGACTTGGTTCCGGAATATCTTCTTCTGGACTCCAATCTTCTGGGCTCGCTGCTTCCAGTCTGGGACTTGGATCCGGATCGCTCTTTACTGCTAAAGTCGCTGCTCTAGGCAAATGAATTAGTACAGCGAATTTCCAGCGAAGAGCATTTACTTAATTACTAAGCACTGTAGTACTCCAGCAAAGGCACTTACTAAGGACAAGGGTCACTTTAGGACTCGGTGATGGTAGTTTCTCGCAGATGCTAAGCCGCCATTTTTAATTATAGTTGCCCAGCCTGCAAATATCCACACACTTATCGTTAGGCAACCGTTATCTTGATTTCATTCTTTCCACATTTCAAAATTCTGCCTTCTTTGGATGTGCTGTTGTAGACATACAACTGGATTAGTTCGATATAGCTTAATGAAGGCTCGTATTTCCCAAACAACAGGTGCTCATCAGTTTCCCGTTGGGAGATCCCACGTTTCACTGTTCTTCTACCAACAACATTGCCTTCCGATCTGAGTTATAGAATTAGATATTTTGCGTGCAGTGAATTTATTTCAAATACGATTTTTAAGACTGGGCCAAAAAAAACTGCCACGGAATTTTCAACAAAAGTCCAATGCAAACACAATTTCAACCCATAAATTCCATTTAGCTGACCAGAGGTTAGTAATTAGAACTCATAGGAACTCTAAAAAAGGTGCAGGTTGAAATTCGAGTGTTCTTAAAGAGAAGAAAAAGATAACAAAATATCAAATGTTTCGGCAATGCAAGCAGTTATATTTATGAAAATATTCTTAACAACTAATTAAAAATGAACACTCTTAAAATTAATTTAACCCCGCTTTTTGCCTTCTGATTAACCACACCACTTAGCTGATTACATCGATGCATTAACATGATGAACAATGTAAAAATGAAGTAAAGTTTTCGGGGTTTGAAAAATCGATTTCAGAAGAAAGATAGCTTCTAATCGACTTGCTGGTTAATTAAATATCAGATAGATATACCACGTACATTTATCGTCTCAGTTTTCTTGCTCACAACATATTGTTTGTTTTCAATAATGTGGATAGTTTTATTTATCATCGGCTTGGTTACCACATAAAAGCCATATTTATTTTATATTATATTATTTAGTTATACACTCTACTGTGATAATTTTAATAGATATTTACGTACGAATGACACTACATAAAGTTATAATAGGATTATTAAGTGTTGTTGGTAACTTTGTGAAATTATATGAATAATCGTTTTATTTTCAATAAAAACATTTTTTACGAAATCATTTATCAATGCATATTTCTTTATCTAATAAGTTTTCCTTCTCCTGAGAATGGTATTCATGTTTATCATATTCATAAGACTGGTTTAATGCGGTTTATTTAAAAATCTGGTTTACAAAATTAAAGTGTTTTATAAAAGGAAGGAGAGGGCGGGGCCACTCTTGTCCAATCCAGAAAAGTAATCCAAAACTATAAGCGATACAGCTGGAAAATATTGGATTTTGATGTAAATGCGTGAAATTACTGGAATACTTCACGATTACAGTTTATCTACGCCATCTGAAATGTTTTTTTTTTTTGTTTATTTCTTACACATTTATCATGTTATATTCTCAGAATGTAGTCAAATCTACAAAATGAAATTTTTTGGGCTTGTTGCTGTCACACAGTACTACGCCTGGCCAGTATTTCAAATTTTTATAACTTTCCCCATCAGAGATATTAACCCCTAAAAATTACAATTTTTGAAAATGTAGTTTTTTTTTAAATTATATATGAAATAAATAAATTTCAGCCATTAATTTTGAATAAATAAACCAGAGCTATGAATTTTAGTGTACAAGTAAAAATATTTCTTACATATTTGTAAAAAAAAAAAAACTTTTCTAAACAGCAAAACACAACCACAACCACTTGTTATAATCCTTCTCAAGAAGCCCCGGCCTTAAAATCTGAAAACAAAGACTAGAAACGTAAAAAAGTAATATTTAATTTCTAATATAAAACCTAAATTGCCTCAAAAAAATGAAACATAAAATGTAGTCCTGTTTTTTTCTGAATAATTTAGTGATAATGATAATAAAGATCTTCACAAAGAGCACGGCACTGCACCGATCTTCACAAAGAACAAGGCATTGCAACGATCTTCACAAAGAACATGGCACTGCACCAATATTCACAAAGAACAAGGAACTGCACCCATCTTCACAAAGAACACGGCACTGCACTGAAACTAAAAAAGTCCGTCACGCAGGGGCTGAGTAAACAAAGCAGATATCCCATGTGCTGGGATATGAATGGTATCGGACTAGTGGGAGAGGAAGGATTAGAGGAGGGAACTTCAATTTAATAATTCTCCTTTATTATACTTTGTCGAAAAATAACATAGAACTTATGTTTTTATATCTATGTTTTCTCTATCTACAATATAAACTGAGATATTATCATTATTTAGTTATCAACCTTCAGTAAAACCTCACTTTCAGTCATAGCGCAATATCAATAAGCGAATATTTCATGAAGCGTCTTTTTACAAGCGGCGCAATTTTTGTTTGATCGTTACTAATCTCGATATTTAGTCGTTTTATGTAAAAAGAAAGATCAAGTTCGTTAACGACTGAAATCGGACCAGTGGGGTTTAGAGGAGAGGATTTTTGAAAATTTAAAATATCTCCGTTACTATACGTCGGATCGAAACATTGTACAGATTCAATCGTAGTGCAAATTAAATTTACTATAAATATTGTTCTATACATTTATTATCTATCTTGAATATTAACCGAGATATTTGCATTTTTATTAAATCTAGGCGGCTAACGAACGGGTGACTTTCCCGCCAAAAGCTAGTTCGGCCGTTTCCTTAACTGCTCGACTCTCGTGAAATTTCTCTATTGTAAAACTTCACGTGCAAAATCTGCTTAGTTTACGCAGGCCCTGCGTGACGGACTTTTTTTTGTTTTGGAAATAGGGAATATAAGTTGAGATGAGATCAATAGTGTGGCTTTTCAACAAGAGGGAAATCTTCATAGTTTACGCAACGCCTGCGTGACGGATTCTTATTAAATGTGAAGTTACAAAATCCAGCTGGTTCTATTATTCCGATGGATTGTTAACATTATTATTGTATTGGTACGATCGATCACGTCGGGTGTCAATAACCTACTTCTGATATTACAGACGGCATATCCAATATCATATTCTGATATTACGACAAATCATGATTTTTCTTCGAATCAATTCATTAGTGTCTAATATATGTGATGCTTATTTTTTAGCAGATTTTCCTTATGGTAAATCGCTTGTAGTGCTTATCGTAAATCGCTCGTGAGGAAAATTTCTATTAGATTTTTTCAATGTCTATCGAGGAGATGAGGAAAAGTCCGTCACGCAGGGGCTGCGTTAACTAAGCAGATTTCCCATTAGCGGGTTCGACACACTACGGATCTCCTCCCCCCCCCCATTAGCATATTTCCCTTAATGGATATAAGCTATTGGGGTTGTGGTAATGGTTGTACACGATTTTCAAAAAAAATTCTGAAAAGTCCATCGATCCTACCAAGAGATGCCAAAAATTAGGTCCGATCAAAATTATATATATAATTACAACTCTAGTAATTGCAGTTTAAGCTGATTTCCCTTGAGAGAAATCAGCTATTGAGGTCATACTGATTTCGCGATTTTCGAATTTTTTCTTCAGATCTTCATCCTGATGACGAAAATGTGGTCCGTTCAAAATCGTGTATGTGTCTGTTACCGCTCTAGTGGTAGCAATTTTTTTTCTTCTCGTTACCAAACTTTATATATAATCCTTTTGTACAAAAATAAAGATGAACTTTATTTACAGCTGAAATCGGAAAAGGGGGAGGGCGGGTTTAGAGGTTGGAGAATTTCAGAAATTTTTAATATCTCCGTTATTATGCGTCAGATCGAAAAATGGTATAGAATCAATCTTATTGCAAATGTAATTTTATATAAATGCCGTTATGTACATATTGTCACTATCTTGATTATTAATTTAGATATTTGCATTTTTTAGTTTTCGGTCTTCAGTAAACCCCCACTCCCACTCATCTCATAATAATAATATTCCATTATGTTATGAAGCCCTTTATTTTAAGCCTTAATTCCAAAAATTGTTCTCATTGACCTTTTCCGTTTTGATGTAAATGCAAATACGTGACAACCGTGGAGAATCTGCTTAGTTTACCCAGCCCTAGCGTGACGGACTTGTCATTACCAAACTCCATACATAAGCGTTTTATGTAAAACTAAAGATAAAGTTCGTACTAGCGGGGAAGGGAGTTCAGAGGGAGGAATTTTGAAGATTAGGGTTACCTTAAGTATTTTACATAGGATCACAAAAATGTATATAACCTATCTAATTGCAAATTAAATTCCTCTTATATGTTGTTATATACATATTTTGTTTGGCATAAATATTAAGCAACATATTTGTTTTTTTTTTTGTTTTCTACCTTCAGTAAACTACCACTTCCATTCATGTAATATTAACAATAAACTGTTACATCATGAACCATTTAATTTAAAACTCAAATAAAATATATTTTCTTCAAGACACCTTCATTATGGGAGATTTTACGTTCTTGTCTCGGAAATGTTTACTTGATCTATACCACACTCGGTCTTTATCTGTTTAATTCAACTCACAACCTCAATCATACTTGTTATTGGGTGAAATCGGAACTAAAATATTCGTGTTTACAGGGGGAGTAGATGGGGAGGGGAGGAATGGAAAAAGTCCGTCATGCAGGGGCTGCGAAAACTAAGCAGATTTCCCACGTGAAGTTATACAATAGAGAAATCTCAATACGAGAGCCGTACAATTACGAAAACGGCCGAACTAGCTTTTGGCGGGAAACATACTCGTCCGTTATCGGCCCACTTTTAATAAAAATGCAAATATCTCGGTTAATATTCAAGATAGAGAATAAATGTATAGAATAATATTTATATTAAATTTATTAAATATTATTATTATTTATTAACGTCTACTTTTTGCAACTGAGGCTAATTGGGACGGGTTATCTACAGGTTACCAACCTTTTCTAGCCAGGGTGGGATTTTAGGACGTCATTTAATGAATTTCGTCACTAAATAATTTCCTTTGCCCAGGCAAGAATTGAACTCGCCATTCTAGGTTTACCATGTGAGATAATGATCAACGCTTTAACTCGCATGGCTAACCTGAGCCCCTATATTAAATTTAATTTGCAATAAGATAGGTTCTATACAATTTTTTGGATCGGACGTATGGTAACGGAGATATTTCAAATTTTCGAAATCCCCCCTCTAAACCTTTCTTCAAATTAAATTACTTCAAATGTCCATCGATCCTACCCAGGATATGACGAAACTGAGGTCCGTTCAAAATTATATATAATATAATTATAACAGCCAAATATATATATATATATATATATATATATATATATATATATATATATATATATATATATATATTTGGCTGTTACCGGTTAGTGGTCGCAATTATTGTTTAATCGTTAAAAAAGAAAGATCAAGTTTGATAACGGCTGAAATCGGGCCAGTGGGAGGGGGGGTTTAGAGGGGAGGATTTTCGAAAATTCGAAATTTCTCCGTTATCATACGTCAGATCGAAATACTGTATTGAACCAATCTTATTGCAAATTAAATACACTATAATTATTGTTATATACATTTATTCTGTATCTTGAATATTAACCGAGATTATTTCATTTTTAGTTTTCAGCATTCAGCAAAGAGACATTTATTATACAAGATATATTACCCCCCCCCCTCCCTACTCATCATAAGGTTTTGGACTAAAAATTTAATTGATTGAGATAACAATTATTCATACTCATTATTAATTACTTATTATTAGTACTAGATATAGTAAATAGTTCACAATATGTTATATTCTGATATATTTCAGTACTTGTTTTCCTTTCCGGTGTGAGGCGGGCAGACCTGTTTGTTTACATTCCAAACGCTTCCTGTAGGCAGGTTATTGAAAATGGCTGAAGCATTTCTTGTTTCCGTTTGTATTCATTCATGATGGTGTTTTGCTGCAAGTATGTAGATTTATCTATAACTAAACTTCACGAGGGAAATATGCTTAGTTTACGCAGCCCCTGCGGTAAGGACTTTTTTTCAAACTTCTGTAATTAGAATTTGGTAACGATCAAGCAAAATAGTTCCTACCAAAGCATTATGTTTTACTCCTTTTCACCATCTGAGTCAGATAGTGCCTGTGGACATTTGAAGAAATGTTCCGACATGAGCAAAACCCCTAATGAAAATTCGCTACATTGTTGATTGTAATTTTGAAGGAGTACATTATCTGGGTAGAAACGATGGATATTTGAACAAATTGTTCGAACATTGCCTCATAATACAACCTCAATTGCTGATTTTCCTTAGGGAAAACTTATAAAAAATAACAAAGTGGCTGCGTAAACTAAGCAGATTTCCCACGTGAAGTTTTACAATAGAGAAATCTGCCTAATAACAACTGTAGTAGTAAGAAACCTCTAAACCTAAAACATTATTTAGGGCGTAATAACCCAGTAGTTTCTAGCCCCAAAAAATAGTTAATCTAACCTCTAAACCTAGTCACGAGGGACGAATAGTTATGGAAACGGCCGCCTGAGCTCTCGGCGGAAAGTCCGAACATAGCCTACTGGTGACAACACGCAGAATACAAATGCAAATATCTCGGTTAATATTCAAGATACGGAATATATGTATAGAACAATATTTATAGTACATTGAATTTGCAATATGATTGATTTGATACAATTTTTCGATCCGACGCATAATAACGGAGAAATTTCGAAGTTTTGAAAACACCCCCTCTAATTCAGCCATTAACGAACTTGATCTTCCTTTTTACATCAAACGAATAAATCCCGAGTTTGGTGGCGATAAAACAAAACGTGCGACCGCGCGAGTGTTCACAGACAAATATATATATATATATATATATATATATATATATATATATATATATATATATAGTTTTGAACGGACCTCATTTTCATCTCCTGGGTAGGATCGATCTGCTAAAAAATTTTAAATGGTTATAAAAACTGTTACATTTCATAGGAGAGCTTGTGGATATAAAGACATACGATAGGATTACTATGCCATTTCCATTCGGTTTAACTTCCGAGCAAGTAAAGTCAAGGTGCGTTAGTGTGAATAGGGCGGTGCTAATCTAAAAGAAACGGATATGAAGTGTGTCGCTCCTTACGAGAACAGGTGCGAACGTGCATTCCTAACTACTGCTAACCGACACAGCTCGGAAGTAGCAAGTGACACATTTGTAGATATTACTACACATGGTACCCGGCTTTTCTCGGGATGTCATCTTAATGATAATCTGCTATTGAGGCTGTACTCGTGATGTGATCTTAAAAAAAAAAATCCTCAAATTTCCACCGATCCTACCTAGGAGATGACAATGAGGTCCGTTCTAAATTATACTTTGATACCGCACTACGGTGTATTACCGAACTCGACAAATATAAGCTAGTTATGTAAAAATATAGATCATGTTCTTTAACGTCTGAACCAGGTGAAGAGGGGGGTTTGAGAGGAATTTCGAAAATTCACTATATCTCCGTTATTAGAAGTCGGATCGAAACGTCATTATTTATTTATTTATTAACGTTTGCAACTTAGGCTAATCGGGACGGGTTATCTACAGGTTTCCACCCTTTTCTAGCCAGGGTGGGATTTTAGGATGTTATCTAATGAATTTCGTCACTAAATAATTTCCTTTGCCCAGGCGAGAGTCGAACTCGCCACTCTAGGTTTACCATGTGGGATTAAGGTCAACGCTTTAACTCACATGGCTAACCTAAGCCCCATAAAAACGTCATTAGAAACAATATTATTGAAAACTTAATATATATATATATATATATACATATATATATATATGTGTGGATATTTGTCTGTATGTCCTTTATAGAATCGTAAACGGCTGTACCAAATTTTATGAAACTTGGTATGTATATTACAAATAACTTACTTAGGTTTTAGGATATATTATTATTCTCTGAGATGAACAGGAGTGGGCGTTATAAGGGAAGCCTGAAACTAAAAACAACAATATTTCGTTTTCTATTGGTTTTTCAGAAAATATGCACATAAAAAATGTATTTATTTTGTTATTTAGAGTAGCTTTTGTTATATAACTATAGCTTATGTTATATATTTGGTATAAATGAGTTATGCACTAAAAACTATAAACCAACAAATATATATGGCACAAAAGAATCAACCGAACTAAATGAAACTCCATATTTAATTTGGTATTAACACTTCCCTTATTATAACCTATATTAAAATTCCAAGGTGTGAACAGGAGTGGGGGTTATAAGGGAGGTCTCAAATATAAAATCGCGATATTTCGTAACATATATCTCGGCAAACATGCTTATAATAAAAGTTGTTTGTTTTGTTATTTAAAGTAACTTTTATTATATAAACATTTCGCGAATAACGAAGTTGGAATGCGGTATACACAAAAAACTTCAGAAGGGATCAACAATGCTAGACCATGAAAGACCAAATCGAAATCAAATAAACTCCGTATTTTTTACTATAATAATATGATAATCTATGATTATGTTATATATGAAAAAAGATACATGCACAGGAAACTGGTAATATAAAAATATTGTGTATTTTGTAGAATTAAGTACATGAAAAATAATTTTATTATTAACATATCCCCCGCTCGCTCGGTGTAATCCTAAGCATTGAGATGGAAAAATGCAAAAATACTGTACAAAGTAAAGCCCAAATAAAAATACCTTTATCATTCAGCCTCAAATGATTTCCCGGGCGAAGCCGGGTACCCAGCTAGTGCTCAATAAGTTGAATATAAGTGTTTTTATAATCATGCTTACTCTATCTTCAATATTACCTGATATATAGACATTTTAGGCAGCCTTTAGTAAACCAACTTCCAGTAATCGCACGTTGAGCTAATATAACATGAACTGAGTTATTATAAGCCGAAATACTAAATATTGTGTTAAATAAATCTTTTTTTATATATATCAATAGAGAATATAAGGTGAGATGAGATCACAAGCGTGTTATTCAAGTCATGGAAAACTGCTAAGTTTACCCAGGCTGTACGTAACGTACTTTTAGCAGATTTCCCGTAAGGGAAATCAGCTATTGAGTTTGTACTCATGACGCGATTTTCGGAAAATTTCTTCAAATGTCCATCGATCCTACCCAGGAGATGACGAAAATGAGTTCCGGTTAAAATTATATATATATATATATATATATATATATATATATATATATATATATAGAGAGAGAGAGAGAGAGAGAGAGAGAGAGAGAGAGACTTTCGAAAATTCAAAATATCCCTGTTATTATGCATCGGATCGAAAATTTGTATAGCACCTATTTTATTTAAAATTAAATTTACTATAAATATTGGTATATACATTTATTCTCTATATTGACTATTAACCGAGATATTTGCATTTTCATGAAGTCTGTGGTCGGGTATAGTTCGGATTAGGTCGGCCAAATTCGTCATTTCTCGGCTCAGGTGGAAGCTTCTTCTAACCTGTCGTTTCTAACCTTACCTTCGTTACTTTGTAAGATTTATGCAAATACGTTCTATTCATCCGCCCCCTCCCCTTATTTAGTTTTTGGACTACTAAAATTAGAGTTATTTAAATATAAATTATTCTTATAATTCAGAAGCTGTTTCAGTTGGGTATTTATTTTAATTAACTGAAAGATTTCTCATTACCATTTGTATGCAGATTTCTCTATTGTAAAACTTTACATGGGAAATCTGCTTAGTTTACGCAGCCCCTGCGTGACGGACTTTTATATTATTATAAGAGGTCTAGTAAACAGAACAATAGACTATATCATGAGCGTCTCGTTTCAATTTGGGGTCTGCTTAGCCGACTCTTTCACCATTTGATTTTAAGAGCTAGAACCATTCCAAATCAAGTATTAATTAGAAATTCCCAGATACATATCCAGCCTTAGCTTCATATGGTGTAATGGGAGAAAGAGAAACCATTGCTGATGGAGTGAAAATAGCCAGTGGCTCTAGGGCATTAGCGGCTGACACATAGCAAAATGGCCAAAAATCGCCAATATCCTCGTGGAGGGGAACTCTATTTAGGCTCAGCTGTAGCTAGGCAGGGTCTCAGTTTAACAGCTGTCTCCAGTCAGCCATCATGATATCGACGGTAAGTACTTATATCAACTGATAACATGTTGTGTGTGTGTGTTGTTTCTGTTCATGCAATCTTTATATTCAATACGTTTCTTTTCCTAATCCTTTGAAACGTTGCACAACATACATTACAGCATCAAAAATTGAAAGATGTTCAGGTTAGCCATTTGAATTAAAGCATTGGTTTGTATCTCACATGTGAAACCTAGAGTGGCGAGTTCCATTCCCGCCTGGGCAATAGGAATTTATTTAGGGCCGAACTCATTCAATAAACTCCTTAGTCCTAACCAGGCCTGTAGATAGCTCGCCTCCATGAGCCATAGTAGCAAAATTCCGTCACGCAGGGGCTGCGTAAACTAAGACGATTTCCCACATGAAGTTTTACAATAGAGCAATCTGCTTGATAGCAACTGAAGTAGTAAGTAACCTCTAAACCCATTCACGAGGGATAAATAGTTACGGAAACGGCCGCCAGAGCTCTCGTCGGAGTCCGAACATAGCCTACTGGCGACCACACGCAGAATACAAATGCAAATATCTCGGTTAATATTCAAGATAGAGAATAAATGTATATAACAATATTTAGAGTAAATTTAATTTGCAATAAGATTGATTTTGTACAATTTTTCGATCAGACGTATAGTAACGGAGATATTTCGAATTTTCGAAAATCCTCCCCTCTAAACCCCCCCTCCCACTGGTCCGATTACAGCCCTTAACAAACTTGATCTTTCTTTTTATATAAAACGTCCAAATATCGTGTTTAGCAACGATCAAACCAAATTTGCGACCACTAGAGCGGTAACAGACATATATATATATACACAGTTTTGAACGGACCTCATTTTCGTCATCATTTGAAGAAACATTTCGAAAATTCCGTCATGAGTACAACCTCAACAGCTAGCTGATTTCCCTTAAGGGAAATCCGCTAAAAAGTGGAAGCTAGTAAATAATAATAAAAATACAAAACTATATTTACAGCATATTTTCTGTTAATATAATTAGGAAATATTAAAAGTGACCATTCTACCTAGAAGATGACGAAAATGAGGCCCGTTAAAAATTACTTGTCTATTACAGATATAGCGGTCGCAACTTTTGTTTGACCGTTACCTAACTCTATTAATAAGAGTTTCGTACAGAACTAAAGATCTAGTTCAATAACGGCTAAAATTGGACCGAGGAAGGGGGGTTTTTAAGGGGGTTCCGAAAATTCAAAATATCTCCGTTACTATCAGTCAGACTGGAAACTTCTATAGAACCAATCCTGTTAAAATATTGATTCTTTACAATTGTTGTTAAATGCATTTTTTCGTAACTCCAGTATTAAACGAGAAATTCGTACTTTATGGTTTTTAGTCCGAAGATGTCTTGAGATGGGGTCAACTAGTGTTGCCGAAATCGAATTCAGGACTTTATTCCGTCCTCGGTGTCCATTCGGCTCCGAGACCAATTAGGAACACTTTCATTTAGAAGTAGCATCAACCAAAAAGAGACCCCCCAAGTTTTTGCACTAATTTGACTGTTCAGCCAAAAATTTTAATTTTAGTTTCTTTTTTCAAAAGTTAAAACTCCATACACCGCATTTGCGAAATTTCATTAAAATCCTCTCTGTTATTTTCCTGATACAAAATACTTAGCAATTTAAAAACTTGATTAAGCGTGTAAATTTGACATCATTTTCTCATCAAAATTTAACAAAATAAATTAAAACATAAAATTTAGTGAATATCAAGTGTTTATGATTCAAATTCAGAGCAAGTGAAAACGTGACCGGAAGACTTGTATGGTCAAAGTCATTATCATGTATAAACTTGTCCACGCTTATTAACTTGCCGAGTTTTATTATCTTGTACCAGCTTTTATACGCTTATTCATTTTTTTTATATATATTTCCTCTACATAGTAACCCTATGTGGAGAGATTATATTTTCTGCACATCCCATGCATACGTATTTGCATTATATGTGCATTTTGTCAAAACAATTAACAATTTTACATAATAATATATATACATTTTAAAATTTAAATAAGAACATGAAAATTAAACTTTAAAAAAAAACATTAAACAAGAACAATTAGGAATACAATTAAATAACAAATAAAAATTACATAATATTGATATTATATTATATTTTCCTCTCTCAGCTTCAGAATATCATAAGCTAGTGCTTTTAACAAATTTAGATGTTTTGAAAATAAAATATCAGGACTGATAGGCCATGCCAGAATATTGATTTTTTGAAAGTACAACAGTGATACTTCCTACTAGAATATTAGTCATTCTTATAACAAGTTGATACATAGCGCAGCAAGATACAGTATCTTGAAAGTTTCAAATAAGAACTAGTGTTAATTAATAAGGGTCGATTTTTAGACCATGTTGACCACTAAAATCGGTTTTCGTTTATGTTAACCACTGGGAAACCGATCCCGACCCCAAGTGGTCTATATTGACCGCTTTGGGAATCCCGGGACCAGAGTTTGACGTCGAGAATTGAGCACACACTAACCGATAGTCACTAACCAAAGAGATACAGTTCTATTCTGCACTGATGGTGAGGTGGTAAACGTGGAAGCTGTCAGGTTGAAATCAAATTTCAAAATATTAGAAGGAATGGTTTAAGCATGTGACCTGCTAGGATAAATCTCCACCATCCGGGGAAATCTCATTAAGGATTAGGTTTGATAGTGGGATTCGACCAAAGGTACAGAATGCTGTTCTGCAATGTCTCCCAAAATTATTGCAGTTAAATTATACTTCTGTTACAGATGTTGGTGGTTCTCATTGGACTGGCAACATACACATTGGCAGAGCACGAATCGAAGTTCTTCGGCAAACATGGATACTATAGCAGTGGCTACGGAAGCAGCAGTTCTGACTACGGCGGAAGTGAGTTGGGAGGCGGAAGCAGCGAAGGCGAATCGTTCTATCCCGGTTCCAGTTCCGGATATTCGACGATGGAGATCGACACGGAATCCGGACACGGAGAAGGTTACTCTCACGAGTACTCATACGACAAACACCACCACTACCCCAAGCACTATCCCAGCTCCCACAAGAAAGAGGTTCCAGTACCTTATCCAGTCTCTGTACCCGTCGGGAGACCGTACCCTGTGCCGGTACCACAGGCTGTACCGGTCCCGATAAACAGGCCGTTCCCTGTACCGGTGGCGAGGCCTGTGCCATTCCCTTTCGATCGGCCAGTACCAGTGGCGGTGGTCCGACCAATTCCGGTTCCAGTCCCTCAACCGGTCCCGATCCCAGTCTCCAGACCTGTCCCGGTAGCAGTTCCACAACCGGTGCCTGTACCAGTTCCTGTCCCACAGCTGGTTCCAGTGCCATATCCAGTGTCTTCGTCACAAGGCGGTGAGTATTAAACATTTACGGCAATAATACTTGTGGATCATAACATATAGTGCGTTCACAAAAAAGAAATCCCATAGCAACTGTCTCCTGTGACCAAAATATTCCGAATCAATTGATTATTTACATAGCTACAAAGTGTGTTTTCTTTGACCTTCAACCTGAAATTTGATGGTTTACATGAAACGTGTTAATAAAAGTCCTCCAGGGACTAGAAAATTAAAAAGATTTCCCATTTGCTGGTATGACAGTATTGATCTCATCTCACAACTTTTTCACTATTTCTAAATTAAAATCCAATTAGTAAAAGGTGTTCACTGAAGGCTGAAAAAAAAGTAAGTCCGAAGAACTCAATGAACATCGTTAGGTACGAAAAAATGTGTTAAGACAACAGATGGAAAGCGTCAATAGTTTAACAAGATTGGTTCTATTAAATTTTTCCATGAGATACATAATAACGTAAATATCTTGAATTTTCTCATTATGTACATATTTTCTCTAACATAATAATTTACCGGGAATTTGGGATTTTTTAGTTTTCAGTCTTAAGTAAACACTCACTCCTACTCATGTCATATTAAAAATATACAGTTACACGGACCACTTAATTCTAAGGGTATGTGACAAATATTACTTACGACAGAGCTTTACTATGCGAGGCGCTTTCGAATTCGTTACGCGGTTACGTCATCAATTAAGATTTTATATTCTAACTCGAAAATGTTTTAGCAATTTCCCTTAAGAGAAATCAGCTATTGAGGTTGTACTCATGACGGAATTTTCTAAATTTTTCTTCAAATGTCCATCGATCCTACCTAGTAGATGACGAAAATGAGGTCCGTTCAAAACTGTATATATATATTTGTCTGTTACCGCTCTAGCGGTCGCTATTTTTATTAAATCGTTACGAAACTCGATATTTAACCGTTTTATGTAAAAAGACAGATCAAGTTCGTTAATGGCTGAAATCGGACTAGAGGGAGGGGGGATTTTCGAAAATTTCAAATATCTCTGTTATTATGCATCGGATCGAAGAGTTGTATAGAACCAATCTTATTGCAAATTAAATTTACTATAAATATTGTTATATACATTTATTCTCTACCTTTAATATTAACCGAGATATTTGCATTTTTCAGTTTTCAGCAAACCGCCACTTCTACTCATATTACGTAAACAATACTCTGCTACATAATAAATCCCATTATTGGAAGTTTAAATGCCAAAAATTGTATTCAAGAGAAATTTATTATACGAGATACATGCAAATATGTCCTGGTGACTCCCCCCCCCATCTTTAAAGTTTTGGACTACTAAGATTTTATTGATTGAGATAACAATTATTCTGACTCATTATTAATCTCATTAGTAAATAGTTCTCAATAAAATTAATGTGTTATATTCTGATATATTTCAGTAATTGTTTTTCTTTCCGGTGTGAGGCGAGCCGACCCGTTTGTTTACATTTCTAACCTAACGCTTCCTGTCGGCAGGTTATTGAAATCGGAGTAAACATTTCTTATTACCGTTTGTATTTATTCACGGTGTTGTTGTGTTAGCAGTATGTATATTTATCTGTTACTAAACTTCACGTGGGAAATCTGCTTAGTTTACGCAGCCCCTGCGTGGCAGACTTATTTTGATCTATACCATTCTCGATATTAAACTGTTTCAGGCAACACTAAAGATATTTGTTTGTGGCTGAAATTGGATCTAGAATAGTCGGGGTTGGTTACAATTGTCGTTTCACGGATTTTTTCGTAGTTCCAATCCTTTTGGAGTTATTTGTGCATCCTTTTTTGCAGCACCTCGGTAACTCCCACTCCCCCCCCCAACCCATCTGCCAATTTTACTTATAGGTTTTTTACATATAAATAGAGAATATGTACATGGGAAAACTTCTTTCTTATGCAGTCCCTGCGTGACGGACTTTTTAATGAAGTCTAAGCTTTTGTTGGTGACTCTTGCCATTAAAGTATGAAGAATGAAAGATACATATATCGGAATGTAAACCATTTTAGTCGGTAAGATCAATGTGTTTATAAAACGTTCATAGGTCAGTCTGCTTGTGGGAAATCCGCTAATTGTCACTGATCATAGAGAGACGAAGTTACGAAGTTCGGCTGGCATTGAGTTCGGAAACAGAAAGGAAAAGTGATTCGGTTTGATCATACTTTCTCCAAGATGACGGTCATCCTATCAAGATAACGTTATTACGTAGCTCGTGCAATTCCTTTTATCTCTAATGCCGTCATCACGTGAGTTCCGAAGTCGTTTCCGTTTTGGAGGTGGTTAGTTTAGAAGAATCACAATTCGATGTCCTCAAGTGGAATCAGCTAATAACATAGATTTGGGCATGGAATCGATGTTAAGCTAGAGTCTAAAACGTCCGTCACGCAGGTGCTGCGTAAACTTACCAGATTTCCCACGTTCTGGTATAGCATACCGTGATCTCATCTATCCACATATTCTCTTTTTATATGTAAAAAACGAGAGAGTAGAAGGGGTGGGGGTTACTGACACCTGAAAACAAGAAAGCGGGAATAACTCGCTTAATACTTGAGTTTAAAAAAAAACTCATAGAACGACAATGTCAACCAGTCTAACAACGCCAATAGTTTAACAACATTGGTTCCATAACATTTTACGATGCGCGTCATTACAACGGAGACATTTTGAATTTTCGAAATCCCCCGCCTCTAAACCTCCCCTATGTGCGATTTCAACCAATATCAAGTATGATCTATAGTCTTGACTAGAACGGTTAATTATTGAGTATGGTATAGATCAAATAAATAGTTCTTACATGGCTAACCTGAGCCCCACATAACATTTTTGTTGATGACATCACACTACGAATTTGCATGTCCCTCGCATAGTAAAGGCTCCTGAAAACCATATTTGGCATTTAAGCTTAGAATAATGTGATTCGTGATATATCAGTTTATTTTTAATATGTCATGACAATGAGTGGAGATTTACTGAAGAATGAAAACTAAAAAATCCTAATATTTCGGTGAATATTCATGATGGAGTAGATATATACATAACAAAATTTATAGATAATTAAATGCCCAAAAAAATTTATATTCACGATTTTTGAATTAATAATAAGGGAGATAACTTGAATTTCCGAAATTCTCTCTTCTAAACATTTTACGTTCTGACTTAATGTGATGTGCATAAAATTGAAGAGATACTTAGTATCGATAGCCTCGAAAAACTACACAAGATTTACTGCTTCATCACGTCAGCATGCAATACTCTGGAATCTATAAGTGCTGATGGACCACACTCCAGTTAAATGTTATATTAAGACGGAAAAGGGTATAAAGAATGCTTTTAGTTATCTTTTATGTACTATATTTTACTATTTACACTTTATTTTTGTGGGTTTTTTTTTGTTTTCCTTTATTGTCATATTATTGTTGATCTCAGGAACTTATATTTAATTATTTATTTAAAAAGACAGAATTGTTATTTGTTTATTTAATTTGTACAATATGTAAATCTTTAACAAATAAATATATATTCTATTCACTATTATATTCACGTTCTTACTTGTAATAACGAAAATAACTTGAATCGTTTTTCAGCCAGTATCTTCTAAGTTATTAGAAAGAAAATATAATTTCCCTAGACTGACTAACAATTTATCCTTAAAATTCTAAAATACGAATGTAACTGATTGCATGCATACGTAAAATACAGTCGCATATTATTCCGACTTCCACCAGTTGATTGCACCGCGGGTCTGCTCCAACAGTCTCCTCATTCATAGGCATACTAATTTTTGGCTACTTTTATATTGCTTTCTTCAGGACACCGGGAACACTGTTAATTGGTCGCAGCTCGAGGCTTTATTTAGTCACTGAATTACGGCCAAGTAACAGTAGTGGTGATGGCGAACCTGAAGAAGGCAACGGAGGAGTTGTCACACAATTAGTACGAGAAGGCAGCTGGAGCAGAAAACAGGCGCAAGTCAGAAATTTTGCGCAGGGGATAGGTCTACGAAATAGTACAGTCACAAAATTTAAATTATTATAATTGTCATAGAGTTGCGTATCCTTTTTATTATTTTAATAATTAGTTAAAATTATAAGATAATAACATTGTTTTATTGGTTCATTTTCTTTGTTAAAGGTTCTTCCTACAAAGGTCATAAACATGGACACCATGGAGGTTCGTACTCTTCTTCAGGACTGGGCGGTGGTTTCTTCAACACAGGATTCAATACTGGATTCAACACGGGACTATTTGGAACTGGATTCAACGGAGGACTACTTGGGAACATTGGACTGGGACTGAACGCGGGGAATATAGGGCTAGGACTCAACACTGGCATAGGATTAGGGTTGGG
The DNA here is from genome assembly GCA_019009955.1 of Riptortus pedestris. Taxonomy (NCBI): domain Eukaryota; kingdom Metazoa; phylum Arthropoda; class Insecta; order Hemiptera; family Alydidae; genus Riptortus; species Riptortus pedestris. Next base: position 177,910,458 of record CM032229.1, read on the forward strand.
CGGGGGGAATCTAGGAGTTGGCTTGAATGTGCCTGGTGTCAATGCGGGGCTCAATGTCAATCTAGGAACCAAGAAGTGAATGAGAATGGCATTAAGATGGGAAAAGAGACGACAAATATCGGAGATGGAGGCAGCACTGAAAAAATTCAACTAGGACTCAAGACACCAATAATGGACTAGGACTCAAGAGAGGAAATAACGGTCAGGATTATATACAGAAAGATTATACTACGTCTTAACACTCAAAACACCGGGATAAGCTAAAAGGAACATTATTTAGGATTAATCTTTTGGCAAAATTTGGATCGGGCCCGAAATACTGGACTCAAGATAGTAATATTGGATCTCGCTTCAAGACAGTATATATTGGGCGAGTAATCAAGAAAGTATAAATTGGACTAAGGCACAAGACAAGACTTATTATACCAGGACTCAAGACAGTATAAATTAGACTAGGACTCAAGACAGGACTCATTGGACCAGGACTCAAAACAGTATAAATTTGACTAGGACTCAAGACAAGATACATTGGACCAGGACTCAAGGAACGATGTATTGGACTAGGACTCCAGACAGGACTTATTGGACCAGGACTCAAGACAGTATAAATTGGATTAGGACTCTAGTCAAGATATATTGGACCAGGACTGAAGACAGTATAAATTTGACTAGGACTCAAGACAGGACTCATTGGGCCAGGCTGAAGACAGTATAAAGTTGACTAGGACTCAAGACAAGATCCATTGGACCAGGACTCAAGGAACAATATATTGGACCAAGAGTCAAGGAACGATATATTGGACTAGGACTCAAGACAGGACTTATTGGACCAGGACTCAAGAGAGTATAAATTTTATTAGGACTCTTGTCAGGATATATTGGACCAGGACTGAAGACAGTATAAATTTGACTAGGACTCAAGACAGGACTCATTGGACCAGGACTCAAGACAGTATAAATAAGACTAGGCCTCTAGACAGGATATATTGGACCATGACTCAAGACAGTATAAATTCGATTAGGACTCAAGACAGTATAAATTGGACTAGGAGTCAAGACAGTATAAATTAGAATAGGACTCAAGACGGGATACATTGGATCAGGACTCAAGGAAGGATAAATTGGACTAGGACTCAAGACAGTATAAATTGGAATAGGTCTCAAGACAGTATAAATTGGGCTTGGACTCAACACAGGATATATGGGCCAAGAATGAAGTCACTATGTATTGGACTACGACTCAAGACAGTATAAATTTGGCTAGTATTCAATACAGTATAAATTGGAATAGGACACAAGACAGAATATATTAGACCAGGAATCGCGGCACTATGTATTGGACTATGAATCAAGACAGTATAAATTGGGCTTAATACAGGGTATATCGGAATAATACTCATCAAAGGAAATAACGGATTACTACAGAATACATTAAAAATAGTAGGGAACTTTGGAAATATCGCATTTGGACTCAAGACAGTAAATACAAGATTAGGACTAAATACAAGAAATATCGGACTAGGCAATTATACGAAATACTCGACTAAAACATAAATTACACACTGAAAATCTTTGGTTACAGGACATGTTGTGGCCCTGAATGGTTCCGGTTTCCATAAAATGGTTATGAGACCAAAAATGCAGTCATGGGACCAATTAGAATTTAAGCTTGAGAAAGAGCACTCCTCCCTTAATGATTGTAACACTGACGGCTGATTTAGGAAAATATGTTTGAATAATCACTAGAGAAAGCTATACTTTTGAAGAAAATGGCATTTTACGAAGGGGTTAAAAATCAACTCACGAATATTCGGAGATTACTTTTTTGTTTTGTCGGCTCCTTTGTGTCGCTGCGGCTAATTTGAACGGGTAATTTACAGGTTAACTCCCGTTTCCAGGCAGGATGGGACTTACGATTTTATTTAATGAGTTTGTTGCAAAATTAAATCCGATTACTCACTGTAGAATCACATACACGAAGTATATTAAGACCAACGTCTTAACTCACTTGGCTAACCTGAACTTCAATTTTGGTTTTTGATTTCTGCCCACTTGCCCACTGAAATACTACTAACATTTCCATTCGGAATACAGTCAACCTTTGCTCGCAAGCATCCAGTAAAACGAACCCTGGAAACATTTCGTTTTCTCTCCACATCTGCCAAAATACGACCCCGGTAATCCACTTCACTTTTGTTAGCAAAGGAACCATAAGTACACATGCAACAGAAGGCAGTGAAAGCTCCATGTTCTTCACTCCGACTTTGAATTCGCCTAATCAATTTAAACCGTCCGCATATCTTGTCAGCTACTTCCTCCTATGTTGTACGATTTGTTTTCTAGTCATTGTGAAAATATGACCTACTTAACTTCACTTTAACTATCCTATGGCGGAAGGTCATCAACATTGAATGGAAACTTCAAATAATTATGAAAAATCATTTTTATTCCTCTACTAGTTTCGCGACCATATAACGCCCTATCAAGACACAATCTACTGCAAAAAGTTAACTAAACTAACGACTACATCTTTTTATATTTATACTTTATCGTATATAGGTTTTCTTATCGTTTAGACTTTACTTAAGGTTACGGGTAGCGACACTAAACATTCGTGATCTTGCAAGAACCCCAATATCCAAGATATAATGCATCTTATGCAATCAAGAGCATTTTTATTATAATACAGCTGTCATATTTAAAATTATATTGTAACTCGTGAATATAATTTATTATAACATTATTTATTGTATGCCAATTTTCTATATAAATTTCATACTTTTAATATACTGATTTGTAAGTAATATTGTCTATGTTATGTAGCCATACGAGTAACAAATAAATTGATTGACTGCAAGTCCACATTTTATATTAACCCATTTGTTAAAATAAAAGTCCGTAACCCAGGGGCCACGCAAACTAAGCAGATTTCTCTCGTGAAGATTAATAACAGTTAAACCTACCTACTGCTAACACAACACCACCGTGAATATTAGTGAATAAATATAAACATTAATAAGAAATCTTTCCCCTCCAGGCGGGAAGCGTCTCAAATGTAAACAGACAGGTCTGCCAATGGCTACCGGAAAAAAGTCCGTCACGCAGGGGCTGCGTAAACTAAGCAGATTTCCCAAGTGAAGTTGTAATATAGATAAATCTCCATTCGAGAGCCGAGCAGTTACGATAACGGCCGACCTAGCTTTTGGCGGGAAACTCACTCGTGCGTTACCGCCCACATTTAATAAAAATGCAAATATCTCGGTTAATATACAAGATAGAGAATAAATGTAATGTAACAGTATCTAAAGTAAATTTAATTTGCAATAAAATACGAAGCATAATAAGGGAAATATTTCGAATTTCCGAAATCTCTTTTTTTGGAAATTTGCTGATTATATGCTGTCACTGCTTACAAAACATTTTTTCCCGATTTATGAAGTCGATACAGATTGAAATAAAGTTTATTAATCCATGATGGGTCCACAAATCATGTGATTAGCCTCAAGAAATCGACAAAACTTTAGTTAGTATAGTTATTTATAGAGATAAATTATTCAGTTAATCAAAATGAACTGCCAAACAAGAGATTTTTACAGAGCTTGTAGACTACCACTAAGGTTTCGAGATCCAGGTAAGCCAAATGTATCTGCCCTCACTATTAACTATTTACTAAACAAATATCCGCCAAGCGGAGGCTGCGGAATCTATGTAGATTTTACACCAGCTGAAATACTGATCACCTCTTCGAAATCCTATGAGTAGAAGTGGGGTTCCTGAGGCTGAATCAATAAAGTACAAATAACTAGCTTCATATATGAGTGACAGAAAAATCATTGGCCAACATTTGTAGAGCAGCTACAGATTAGATCTTCTATACTATTTTTCAAATCCCAGCCATAATAACGGAGATATTTCGAACCCCCCCCCCTCACACATTCCCCTTCCCGATTTCGGATGCGATTTCAGCAATTTACGAGTGTGATCATATATTTAATTATTTATATATTTCGGATCTTTGCAAGACAGGCGATATTGCTCGAAATAAACAAAACAACAAAATATCATAAACGTAAAATAGAAATAGAAAACAACTAATAGAATCGAAATACACACACAAAAAAAAATAGAAAACAACACAATACAAAAAGAAATAGGTCACAATAAAACCCAATAATCTAAACCAACAAAGAATAACAAAATGCCAAAATAGAAAACCATGAAGATACTTTACAAAATAACACTTGAACCAAACTAAACAAAATACTTAAGAAGGTGAAACGGAACAATATATAAAAAATATTTCCAAATAAATAATATAAATTGAAAATATTGCCAATTAAATGCATTAGTGAACTAATTATTATTATTATTATTCATCCACATTTTGCTCTCCTGACTACTTGGTCCCTTAAGGGAAATCTGCTAAAATTTCAATAAGAACAACATTTGTTATTTAGGCTTCAAATAAAGTGGTTCATGATACAGTAGCTTATTGTTAATATGATAAGAGTAGAAGTATTGGTTTACAGATGGACAAAAACTAGAAAATCTATTTATCTCATACAGAAAATATGTATTTTTTGCAATAAAGGAGATTCTATGCAAGAGTGGGGAGTTCCATTGCCGCCAGGCAAAGGAACTTATTTAGTGGCGGAATTCATTTAATAAAATCCTTAGTCCCGCCCTGGCTGGAAAAGGGTGGTAACCTGTAGATAGTTCGTTCCAGTTATCCTTAGTTGCAAAAAGGATGTAAATAAGTATTTGTTTATTTTATACAGTCTTCTGATCCTAAGTATAATAAAGGAGATATTTCGAGAAATTCTTTAAATGTTGGAGAATTGTTTCTATGTATAGACTCCCCTTTATCAGTAGTTGATGTAAATATTGTGGTTAGGGACCTTGCGATACTGGATTCGATCCGTTATCTGGTATCGATACCATACTGGTATAAAAGTATCGATACTCCGATAATGTCTCATTAAAAGTATCGATAGCAAAGGTATCGGTATCGAAACACCTCTGATTATTAAATCAGGTTTTTTAGAAAAAAAAAATGTGATTTATTACTGTCATAAAACGTCAGTTTTATCTCCTTAAAAACGTTTTCTTGTTTCTTAAAATAAAAATAAAAAATAAATAATTTTTTCTGTTTCATTATGGAAATTGATAAAGAATGTAGGTAATCCTCAATTGGCGATTATCCTTTATCCCCTGCCTTTGAAATATCGTACTACGACATAATTTGATTTATTACTCATTATCATGTATTTCATTTACTTTAAATTCGAAATTTTTCTTAATTTACTTTTAATGTAATTAGTTGATATTAAATTATCAAACGTTCGATACCGATATTCATCCTTTTGTTGCGATGCCATTGAAATATCGGAAACAAAGTATCGATACCAATACTCCTAGTATCGAAACAAAAGTATCGATACCTACCCATATCGGTAGTATCGCAACGTCCCTAATTGTGGTATCTGTAGTTGTGTTGTAATTATATTGTTTGCAGTCAGTCAGTGAATGTTTAACTGTCAAAAGGTCCGTTTTTGAGTCAAGACAGAGAAATCTTAATTTATAACCTCAAAATATTTCGTACTTGCATATAACACACATAATAATGTCCCTTTGAAATCATTATTTGGTATTTAAACTTTTAATAAGATGTTTCATGATATATTAGTGCCATGTCGGTGATTACAGAAGGCTGAAAAATAAGAAATGTCCATCACGCAGGGGATGCGTAAACTAAGCAGATTCCTCAAATACGGGTATGACACACTAGTGATTCTGATTTTTCGATCCGACTCATAATAACGGAGATATTTCGAATCGCCCTTTTCCAAACCCCAGTTCCTTCTTTGATTTCTGTCAATTCTAAAAGTGATCTTAGGTTCTGACCGAAACTGTTAAATTTCGAGTTTGGAGTAGACCAAATAAACATTATTGAGACAAGAAGGTAAGATCTTAATTTATTTAATCGCACAACGAATTTGTATGTATCTGGCATGCAAACAATGTTTTGTATTTAAGCTTACAATGAACAATGTTCATGTAATTACAGATTTTTGTAATTACGACATTAGTGAGGGCGGGGGTTTTACTATAGGCTAAAATCTGAAGAATGCAAATATCGCGGTTAGCATTGGAGATAGAGAATAAATGCATTTAACAATATTTATGGGATATTTTATTTGCAATAAGATTGGTCCTATATAATTTTTTGATAAGACTTATAACGGAGATATTGTGAATTCTCAAATTTCCCTCCTTTAAACACCTGTTATTTCACCCTGACTAGAAAAGGGTGGTAACCTGTAGATAACCCGGCCCAATATGCCACAGTAGCCAAAAGTGGACGTAAATAAATAACAAATCTTATATTTAAATAAAAAGAAATACAAATAAAAAAATATAACATTGATAGAAATATATAATTAAACATAATAATGATATTAATTAATTAAATTTATTAATTACTGTTTAGATTTGGTATTTTTTAATGTGTATATAATAATTTGAAGGAGGTTCTTTTTGAATATCTTGTTAAGACCAGTGGGCATACGAAGAAATGTTTTATATCTACCGCATCAATAGCTCAATTACTCAAGAAATTTTTTTACCAAAGTTCAATATTTCGAGCAACCGGAAGCAAAACAGGGTGAACACCTGTTAGAACCATTATACAATTCATTAAAAGTATGAACCGCTTTTTATAACTCCCACAAAAAAAACCCTCGCCCCAAACTCCAGAGATTGTTCGACCATTAAAAAACCTGTCATGATTAAGCTCTTACACGACAAATATATTCACTAAATAGGGTCACCTTTGGATATTTTAAACTAATGAACGGGAATCAATCATGTAAGTTTTGATGTTTACTTTTTCTAAAATGCAGTTTTTCGTGATGATTACAAATCTGAATATTGTTTTGCTCTATCATGTCAGGTTATTTTTAATGCACGAATTATGTCAATAACGCCGTACGGGGTTTCTTTAAATCGCTCTAGACCCTGTACTAATTGTGCTAGGAAGGTGGGAGCGGTGTCATTTCGCTCTGTAAAGTATGACCTTTCATATGGCATGTGGCCAACATCAGAGATGGAATGCCACCAGGAAGTAAAAGCGTCCTTCGTGTGCCGTTGGTTGAGCGTGAAAACGTTATTATGCCTCCACTTCATATAAACCTGGGACTCATGAAGACCTTCGTGAAGGCACTAGACAACACCTCTGATTCTTTTCGGTACCTATCCAACAAGTTCCCAGAGTTGAGTAGTGCGGGAATGAAAGAAGGTGTGTTCAGAGGTCCAAAAAAAAAGAAGACTTATTCACTCTGTAATATTGAAAAGTCCGAAACGCAGGGGCTGCGTAAACTAAGCAGATTTCCCAAGTGAAGTTTTACAATAGAGAAATTTCACGAGAGGCGAACAGTTAAGGAAAAGGCTTTTGGCGGGTAACTCACTCATCCGTTATCCACCCAGATTTAATAAATATTCAAATATCTCGGTTAATATTCAAGATAGAGAATAAATGTATATAACAATATTTATAGTACACTGAATTTTTAACAAGATTGATTCTGTACAAGTTTTCGAACCGACGTATAGTAACGGAGATATTTCGAATTTTAGAAAATCTTCCCCTCTAAACCCCCCTCCCATTCACTGGTCCGATTTCAGCCGTTAACGTACTTGATCTTTTTTTTTACATAAATCGACCAAATATCGAGTTTGTTAACGGTCAAAAAAAAATTGCGACCGCTAGAGCGGTAACAGACAAATATATATATATATATATATATATATATATATATATATATATATATATTCTAGCGTACGTGTGTATGTCACTGAACTCCTCCTAGACGGATGGACCGATTTGATTGAATTTTTGAATACGCGTTCGGGTGACGGCCCGGATGGTTTAGCGCCGCAGATCGGCCAGGCAGATGGAGCAGGAGTGGGGGTCGTGAGGGAGGCCTCAAATTAAAAATAGCCGTATTTCGTTTCCTACTGGGTTTTCGGCAAATATGCACAGGATAAGAGTTGTTTATGTTGTTATTTGGAGTAACTTTTGTCATATTCAATTTTGTCGTATCTTAAAGTATAAACGAGATATACACTAAAAAAGTAAAGAGGGGCCAAAAATTTTATTGGGCACCAACGATTGAACCGAACTGAACAGAACGCGGTATGTGAATTAGCATTAGTTCTATCATGGTTATAAGCTGTACTAAATTTTTTAAGTTCGAACGGGAGTGGGGGGTTTACTGAAGGCCGAAAACTAAAAAACGCCGATATCTCGGTTATTATTAAAGACAGTGAAAAAAGGTACATGACAACGTTTATAGATCTTTTAATTTGCAAAAAGATTGGTCCTCTACAAAATTTCGATCAGACTCAAACTAACGGAGATATTTCGAGTTTTCGAAAATCCTCCCCTCTAAAACCCCCCTCCCAATGATCCGATTCCAGCCGTTGAAGAACATGATCCGTCTTTTAACGTAAAACGTTTAAATACGGAGTTTGGTAACGATCGAGCGAAAATTGCGACCGCTAGAGCGTTAACAGGCTAATACACCTCTATCTTTATATATATAATTCTAGCGTACGTGTGTATGTCACTGAACTCCTCCTAGACGGATGGACCGATTTGATTGAATTTTTAAATACGCGTTCGAGTGACGCCCCGGATGGTTTAGCGCCACAGATCGGCCAGGCAGATGGAGCAGGTCTCCGGTCGAAGGGCGAAGGGCGAGGTTTTTGGAAATGTTGATATGTTTATCTTATGCATGTCCTTAGAGTTTAAGTATGTCATCTAAATAAAGATGTTTTCAGCTGCGAGAGTTATTTACTTTCAGGTGTTGTTATTTATTTTCCAAATTTATTTTAATTTGATTTGAATGTTGCAATTATGTTCTTTTCTGTATTTATATTTATGCATTTGTGTTATTATTGTTGAGGGTTTTTTTTTTATTTCAGTTATTGGTCTACAACTGTTTGTTTTTAAGAACGTGTAGTGCGCATTCTACCAGATAATCTCAGAACTAAAACGTCTTCTTTTCCTTCTCTCATTTTTCCTTTTCCTTTTGTGTACCAAGTTTTTGCGATATTTTATTTATTATTTGTTTTTAGGCAAACGATGCATATAACAAATGCTGTTTTTTGCGTTATTAAAAGTAGATTTTTTTTAAACATAATATTATTAAATTTAATATCCTAATCGCTTGATATATAATGCAGGACAACGTCTGCCGGGTCCGCTAGTATATATATATATATATATATATATATATATATATATATATATATATATATATATATATAAAGTTTTGAACGGACCTCATTTTCGTCATCTACTTGGTAGGATCGATGGACATTTGAAGAAAAACTTCGAAAATTCCGTCATGAGTACAACCTCAATAGCTGATTTCCCTTAATGGAAATCTGCTAAAATAGGTTGGCATTCTAGTCTGTTGTAGCCAACTTCCTTGGAAATTTTAAGTCTCCCGACTATGTAAATATTGTGCAGAAGTGCATTAGTGCATACAGCTTAATGGGTTGCAACATGCCCCTTAAGATTCATCTCCTCGACTTCTTTCCCGAGAAGCTAGATTCTGTCAGTGATTAACATGGTTAAAGTAAGTTTTACACTTATGTATAGATTTTGGTAACAATCAAGAAAACATTACCGTTAGAGCGATTATATATGTACAATTTTGAACGGACCTCATTTTCGTAATGTCCTATATAGGATCGATGGACATTTGAAGAAGTCTTGCGAAAATCATGACGTAAGTACATCCTCCATAGCTGATTTCTAACAAGGAAAATTTGCTACAACTGGCTATCTGCGAGGGAGGAGTATATTCGACCCCAAAACCTTAGTGTTTCTTGCTGAATGCCAGTTGCCTATCTGGCAGGACAATAATATCTGGACAACTTCCTGTCCAATTGACCTTTGCTTAACGTCTCAAAAGGCCACGCCTTACAGCTTCTTCCGTCAGACGGGAAGTACTTTCATTCGCCGAACGGCGTACGAAAATATTAAGTAAGGCAAGTGCAGCGTATACTAAGCAGATTTCCCACGTGCGAGAACCTTACACGTATGTAGCCTCATAAAATACGATTTCCATTTCTCCACTTATAATAAACCTGAATGCAACTCAAAATTAAAGTTGGATATAAGATGGCAGTAGTACAAATTGCTGATAGTTGGTCAAATTGAAGGAAGAAAAAAAAAGTCCGTCACGCAGGGGCTGCATAAACTAAGCAGATTTCCTACGTGAAGTTAAACAATAGAGAAATCTCCATACGAGAGCCGAACAGTTACGGCAAAGGGCCGAACTAGCTTTTGGCGGGAAACTAAATCGTCCGTTATATGCCCTCATTTCATAAAAATGCAAATATCTCGGTTAATATTCAAGATAGAGAATAAATGTATTGAACAATATTTATAGTAAATTTAATTTTCAATAAGATTGGTTCTATACAATTTTTTGATCCGATGTATGGTAACGGAGATATTTCGAATTTTCGAAAATCCCCCCTCTAACCCCCCCCCCCTCCCAATGAATTGGACCATTAATGAATTAATGAATGACCACCCAGCCATTAATGAACTTGATCTGTCTTTTTGCATAAAGCGTTTAAATATTGAGTTTGGTAACGATCAAACAAAAATTACGAACACTAGAGCGTTAACAAACAAATATATATATATAAATATATATATATATATATATATATATATATATATATATATAAAATTGTAACCTCTGTCTGTACATTGATTTTTTTCGCGAAATTTCACGATAACTTTTCGTTTCACATGTCATAGACACCACAACTGCATTTTGTTTCTTTGGTGTCTGTTTGTTTGTTACCTGTTCACGCACAAACGGATGAACCGAATTTTATGAAACTTAGTATGTGTATTACTACTAGCCCAACTTAGACTTTAAGATATGTTAATATTCTCTAAGACGAACAGGAGTGGGGGTTATAAGGGAGGCCTGAAATTAAAAATAGCGATATTTCGTTTCCTATTGCTTTTTCAGCAAATATGCCCATAACAAAAGTTGTTTATTTTGTAATTTAGAGTAACTTTTGTTATATGCACTTTTGACGTATACGGAAGTATAAATGTGTTATACGCTAAAAACTATAGCGAGAGTCCACAATTTTATTTGGCACAAAAGACTCAACCGAACTAAACCAAACTCGCTATGTGAATTAATACTAACGATTTCCTTATAATAAGCTATACTATCATTTCTAGAGACGGGCAGGAGTGGGGGTTATAAGGAAGGCCTGAAATTTATAATAGTGATATTTCGTTTCCTATTGCTTTTTCAGCAAATATGCCCATAACAAAAGTTGTTTATTTTGTAATTTAGAGTAACTTTTGTTATATGCACTTTTGCCGTATATGGAAGCATAAATGAGTTATACGCTATAAACTAAAGAGGGAGTCCACAATTTTATTTGGCACTAAAGACTCAACTGAATTAAACCAAACTGGATATGTTAATTAATACTAACGATTTCCTTATAATAAGCCATACTAACATTTCTAGGGACGGGCAGGAGTGGGGGTTATAAGGGAGGCCTGAAATTTATAATAGTGATATTTCGTTTCCTATAGCATTTTCGGCAAATATGCACATAACAAAAGTTGTTTATTTTGTTATTTAGAGAAACTTTTTTTTATATGCACTATCAACGCATACTGAAGTACAAAGGCGTTATACGCTAAAAATTATAGCGGGAGACAACAATTTTATTTGGCACAAAAGACTCAACCGAACTAAATGAAACACTCAGTATGTGTATTAGCACTAACGCCTTCCTTATAATAAGCCATACTAACATTTCTAGGGACGGGCAGGAGTGGTGGTTATAAGGGAGGCCTGAAATTAATAATAATGATTTCCTATTGGGGTTTCGGCAAATATGCACAGGATACAAGGTGTTTATTTTGTTATGTAGAGAAATTTTCTCAACACTTCTTATCAATATGAACTACCAGGTACCTCACCTGAAAAAAATTAATTCAAATGTATATCAATATTTTCTCCTTAATAATTCAAATCTATGCATAATGCACAGGAGGCGGGAAATATGACAAATGCAGGACAGTGAAGTTTTACATAAAAAAATAATTTTTTTATTAACAAATGCCAACAACGTGTATTAACCCTAATCACTGGTACGGGTAAATGTCAAACTATTGTGCAATGTAAAGCCTTGCCAAAAATATAACCTCACCATTAATAATCAAATGAATTCCCGAGAGAAGCCGGGTATCTGAGCTAGTATATATCTATATATATATATATATATATATATATATATATATATATATATAATCTTCAACGGACCTCATTTTCGTCATCTCCTGAGTTGGATCGATGAACATTTGAAGAAATTTTTCGAAAATCGCGTCATGTACGTCCTCAATAGTTGATTTCCCTTAAAGGAAATCTGCTAAAAGGCCTTTACGCAGGGGCTGCGTTAAATAAGCAGATTCTCCTAGTGCGTCATTTGCATTTATCTCAAAAGTTAAAAGCTAATGAAAACATCATTTAGTATTTAGCCACCAAATAAAGTTGTCCATGATATAACTGCTAATTGTTAATAGAAGAGTAGGAGTGAGTACATAACATCAAACAAAAATTGCGACCGTTTTGTATATAAAAGTGTGTTAAAGTTTTCGACCAGGTTATATTTATATCTGGCGTTGTTATTGTTTTTCAGAGTTTTGGTCAATGTTGGTGAAAAAAAGTCCGTCAGGCAGGGGCTGCATAAACTAATCAGATTTCCTATGTGAAGCTATACAATAGTGAAATCCGCCTAATAACAACAGTAGTAGTAGGGAATCTCTAAACCTATTCACGAGGGACGAACAGTTATCAAAACGGCCCGCACTAGCTCTCGGCGGAGAGTCCTGAACGTAGCCGACTCCTGCCGACCACACACATGCATACAAATGTAAATCTCGGTTAATATTCAAGATAGAGAATAAATGTATATAACAATATTCATAGTACACTTAATTTGCAATAAGATTGATTCTATACAACTTTTCGATCCAATGTATAGTAACGGAGATATTTATAATTTTCGAAAATCCTCCCCTTTAAACCCCCCCCCCCCCTCCCACTGGTCCGATTTCAGCCATTAACGGACTGTATCTTTCTTTTTACATAAAACGACGAAGTACAACAATATAATCAAAATATGATAAAAAATAACGAATAAAAATTTCAAAATTTTGCATGTTTCAACTAAAACAGGCGGACTTTTAGCAGATTTCACTTAAGGGAAATCAGCTAAATTGAGGTCGTACTCATGACGCGAGTTTCGAAAAATTTCTTCAAATGTCCATCGATCCAACCCAGGAGATGACGAAAATGAGGTCCGTTCAAAATTATATATATATATATATATATATATATATATATATATATATATATATATATATATATAAATATATATATGTATATATATATATATATATATATATATATATATATATATATATATATATATATATATACATTTGTCTGTTAACGCTCTAGCGGTCTTAATTTTTGATCGTTACGAAACTCAATATTTAACCGTTTTATGTAAAAAGACAGATCAAGTTCGTTAATGGCTGAAATCGTACTAGAGAGGGGGGTTTATAGGGGGGATTTTCGAAAATTTGAAATATCTCCGTTATTATGTAACGGATCGAAAATTTGTATAGAAGCAATCTTATTGCAAATTAAATTTACTATAAATATAGTTATATACACTTATTCTCTATATTGAATATTAACTGAGATATTTGCATTTTTATGAAGTCTGTGGTCGGGTGTTGTTCGGCCGTTTTCGGCTCTGGCGGAAGCATCTAACCTAATCTGGCCTTTCTAACCTTACCTAACATTCTTTGCTTTGTGAGATTTATGCAAATACGTTCTGTTCATCCGCCCCCCCCTTCTTTAGTTCTTGGACTACTAAAATTTAAGTTATTAAAATATAAATTGTTCTTACAGTCCAGAAGCGGTTTCAGTTGGGAGTTTATTAAAATTAACTGAAAGATTTCTCATTACCGCTTGTATTTACTTATGGTGGTGTTGTGTTACCAGCATGCAGATTTCTCTATTGCTAGACTTCACATAGGAAATCTGCTTAGTTTACGCCGCCCCTGCGAGACGGACTTTTTGATCTGCCGTATAATAACGGACATGTTTTGAATTTTCGAATATCCCTCCCCCCTTGTCCGATTTTAGCCATTAACGAACTTGATCTGTTTGCATAGAACGTTTAAATATCGAGTTTGGTTACGATCAAACAAAAATTGTGACTGCTGGAGCGTTAACAGACAATGTAACAATATTTATAGTAAATTTAATTTGTATAATAAAAATAGAATAAATACCTCCACATTTTAAATTACTCCACTAGCTATAGAATTAATATATTATGTGTCAGATATATTTCATTAATTGTTCATTTTTACGGTCTAGAATAATTGTATCTGTTCAGCTCTGCGAATTAGCCTGTCCTGTTTGTTTACAATTGAGACGCTTTCCGTTGTAGATATTATTGGCTTGTAAATTGACTGAATGATTTCTTATTACCGTTTGCATTTATTCCCTTAACATTCGCGGTGGTGTTACTAGTATTTAGAAAGTCCGTTACGCAGGGGCTGCGTAAACTAAGCAGATTTCCCATATGAAGTTTAGTAATAGATAAATATACATACTGGTAACACAAAACCACCATGAATAAATACAAACGGAAATAAGAAATGTTTCATCCAATTTCAATAAACTGCCGACAGGGAGCGTTAGGTTAGAAAAGTAAACAAACGGGTCTGTCCACCTCACACCGGAAAAAAAAAAACAATTACTGAAATATCTCAGAATATAACATATTAATTTAATTGAGGACTATTTACTACATCTAGTACTGTACTAGAGACCTTAATGATGAGTCAAAATTGTTATCTCAATAAATCAAATTTTAGTAGTCCAAAACCTTAAGACGGGAGGGGGGATCACCAGAACGTATTTGCATGTATCTCGTTTAATAAAGGTCTCTTCAATACAATTTTTGATATTTAAACTTCGAATAATGTAATTTAGTATGTAGAAGAGTATTGTTTATGTAACATGAGTAGAAGTGCCGGTTTGCTGATGGCTGAAAACTAAAACATGCAAATATCTTGGTTATTATTCAAGATAGTGAGTAAATGTATATAACAATAATTATAGTAAATTTAATTTGAAATAAGATTGGTTTTATACAATTTTTCGATCCGACCTATGGTAACGGAGATATTTTGAATTTTCGAAAATCCTCCCCTCTAAATCCTCCCCCTGGCCCGATTTCAGCCGTTAACGAACTTGATCTTTCTTTTTACATAAAACGACTAAATATCGAGTTTGGTAACGATTAAACAATAATTGCGACCGCTAGAGCGGTAACAGAAATATATATATATATATATATATATATATATATATATATATATATATATGTAAAGGGTAGTGTGTTTAGTTTAATTGTAAAGGGTAGTGTGTTTAGTTAATAGCTATTAATCATGTATTTGTATAAGGTAATTGTGTAAGATATTAATTATTTAATATGAGTTTACTTGGGTGGGGCTGGCTGGTGCTAGAGAGGGGTTTTCTGCTGACCGGTGCAAGAGGTGAGGCCGGGGGGACAGTGTCCAGCAGGCAGGGACTGGGTGTGCGTGTCAGTGCTGTAGCAGAGCAGACCCTCAGCATGTATTGGCCATGGATAATCCTAGGTGAGAGACCTTTGTCATACCCATTTATCTGATAGCCAGTCCCATTCCCGTTTATTTAGTTTTTATGGTGTTTATATTTTTTTGTGTTAACTACTTTTTAATCTATTTGTAAAATATATGGATTTAAGAGAAATAGGACTATCATCACCTCCCTCTCACAGAAAGCCCTATTACAAATGGTGTCAGGCGCGGGGTAGTTTACGCGATTTGGGGCTAAACTACTTAAAGAACTACGCGTGAATAGAATAGAGAAAGAGTGAGAGGGAGATAGGGCGTGGCTAGCTATAGCGACACAGGAGGCGATAAGGATAGTTGATGAGAGCTTTAAATTCGCGGACCTCATTCCGAGGCCTTATCAGTTACTCATACCCTACAGTTGATAGAGCCTTAGGTTCGCGGGCGTCAAGCCCGAGGTAGTAAATAAATAATCTTTTCCCTTATTGCGTATATTCTCACCTTTTGTAAGCATGGAAGGGGAACTTCGACAAAAGTTGGAGCAGCTCGTCGAGGCTAATCGGGCTTTCGAGGAGAGGGAAGCATTATTGAAAAGGGAGCTTGAACGCATGTCCACACAGCTGAGTACGCTAACGGGTAAAGAAGTCAAAGTGACCGAATCGGATAACGAGACTATGTTGGGCGGTCCCCGGGCTCAAGTAAGAAAGGACATGAGCCTCCAGACTATGGTATTACCGTGGTCCGGTGAACCAGGGTCAATCTCAGTGACTGATTTTTTTGAAGGGGTGGAACTTGTAGCCCAATGCGGTAACTGGGGAGACTTAGATAAAATCCTGGTTGTGAGGATGAAGTTGAAGGGTCCAGCCGCGTCGTTTTTAGCCAGTCGTCGTGACCTGACGAGCCCTCAGTCGACCTACGGAGCGATTAGAAACGCGTTAGAGGCTAGGTTTAAAGATACCTGGAAACCGGAACAGTACTTGATGAAACTTAGTAGCGTTCGTCAGGAAAAGGGCGAAGACTCCAGGGCTTTCGCGGACCGCTGTAGAGCCATAGGTGAAAAAGCTCTGAAGGAAAAGGGGTCTCCCATAGAGCAAATGGTCGCGAGAGAGCAGATCGATCGCGTGGTATTAACGGCGTACCTGAGTGGCCTTAGGGGCGATGTAGGCCGGTTTGTACGGATGTTCCCTCCGTCTTCCTTGGAAGAAGCAGTAGAAAGGGCGTGCACCATTGAGCTGGAGGAGGGGGGTAGTCGGCAGGTGTTTGCAATTGATGAGACCGGGGGAGAAGGGCCGGTGATGAGTAGGGTACACCAAGACCGAGGGAAGTCCCGGTCTCAGTTGGAAGTGATTTGTTATCGCTGTGGAGGTAGCGGTCACTTTTCAAGTAAATGTGCAACGCCAGTCACTCCAGGCGATCGAGGGGCACTGATAAGTAACAAAAAGGGGGCCCTGACGCTCGTGTGCTATAGATGCCGAACTCCAGGGCACGTCGCTAAGGAATGCCGCCAGAGGGTTAAATCAGAGCGCACTATTAGGGAAAACCCAAAAGGCCAAGACCTGGTCGAGCCCCGCGAACCAGGTCGAAACTAAGAAAAGGCGGGGATAGAGACGTTAGGCTCCACGGGATTGGAGGAGGGGAAAAGCCTAGGTTTACAGTCCAAGTGAGCATAGACGGCCTCCCACACCTAATGCTATTAGATACGGGGGCTGATGTCACACTCCTCAAGAAGCCTATCAGAGGAAAGGAACTACTCCCTCCGAGTAGTAAATTAAAGGGCGTGTCCGGAGAGGCGTTGGAGGTTCGTGGAGAGCAATCGGTGAGAGTGCGACTGGACCAGACCGACCTTATCCACCCTGTGGTGATAGCAGAAGTAGATATTGACTGCGATGGGCTCCTGGGCATGGATTTGCTTAGGAGATTTGGTGCGGTGGTTGATATTTCCTCTGGGTCAATTAAGGCTACCCGTTCCCCTTCGCGATTAAATAAATTGATGAGAGTCAATGAGGACAGGTTAGAGAAGGACAGACAGTGGATAAGGGAGGTTAAGCGCCGGACCGCTGAGCTGGTTTCTAAGTGGGACAAAAAGAGGGGAGGTGAAACGCCCGCCGTCGGCAGTCGTGCATTGTCTAAATCCCCTGAGGCGCCAATCTCTAAGGGTAGACCGAAGAAGGGAGACTTGAAAGGAATCTCTTTGGGCTACGATGAGGTGAATCGTTTCGTGAAGGTACAGAGGGCGGAAGTAATCCCCCCTTACTGTGAAGCCTTGGTGCCTGGGAAGATGAGAGGCCGTAAGCCGGACGGACCGGTGCTGGTCGAACCTGAACTTGTGGCAGCTAGCGGTCTGAGGATAGCGCGGGTGGTGGTAGACGGAAGCTCAAGCGTTTTGTGGCTGAAGGTACTAAATGAAACCTCCACCGAATTAACGTTGAATAAGGGTGAGATCGCGGGCAAGGCTTACGCGATATGCCCCGAAGACGTGTTGCGTACGGAAGACAGATCCGCCCCTAAGCGTGTCGAGGATGGTAACCTGTCTCGGGGAGAAATAAGGGGTAAGCTGGCGCATCTGCCAGAGAAGGAAAAGCACCTGATTGAACAAGTGCTGATGGATTTCTCGGACGTATTTGAGGAACCTGGGGAGGAAGGGTGTAGCTTGCCTGTGTTCCATCACATAAAAACAGGAGACGCTCCTCCGATTGCGAAACGGCCGTACAGGGTCCCTTTCCATGAGAGGGCTGTGGTGGAGGAACAATTGGAAGGCATGCTCGCCAAGGGCGTCATCACCCCTTCGGATAGTCCCTGGTCGGCACCAGTTGTGCTGGTTAGAAAAACGAACCAGGACGGGAGTATAAAGTACCGTTTTTGTACGGATTTTAGGGGGTTAAACGCGGTAACACGACCAGACCCGTACCCCTTGCCACTGATTCAAGAAACCCTTGAACAATTAGGGACGAGCAAGTATTTTAGTACCATCGATCTGGCCAGCGGGTTCCACCAAATACCCATAGCCCCCGAGGACCGAGAGAAGACGGCTTTTACCACTCTAGGAGGCCACTGGGAATACAGGAAAATGGCGTTCGGTTTGTGTGGAGCGCCGGCTACGTTTCAACGAACTATGGATCAGGTGCTAGGCAAACTTAAGGGCGACGGCTGTTTCGTCTACATCGACGACATAGTGATCCATAGCGAGGATGCGGAGGGTCACGCGAAAAGGTTAGAAGGAGTCCTTGGTCGACTGCGATCAGCTAACTTGAAGGCAAACTGGGCGAAGTGTAATTTCGCGGTAGCTGAGGTAACGTATCTTGGGCATGTTGTTACCCGAGATGGAGTCAAGCCGGACCCACTCAAAGTCGATGCTGTGAAAAGCTTCCCGGCGCCAACTAACGCCAGTGAAGTCAGGTCGTTCCTGGGGTTGGCCAGTTACTACCGACGCTTTGTTAAGGGGTTTGCTGAGATTGCAAAACCCCTGACGTCCTTGACGGGACCAAAGGTTCCCTTTGTGTGGGGGCCAGAGCAGAAACGTGCGTTCGAAGGACTGAAGCAGTTCCTTTGCTCAGAAAATGTCCTGGTATACCCTGATTTTAGAGATCCGTTTATCCTTTCAACAGACGCCTCGGGATCGGCAATTGGTGCGGTCTTGTCTCAGATGAGAGACGGCCAAGAGCGACCAATTAGCTACGCAAGCCGACAGTTAAAGAAAGCCGAGTCTAACTACTCGGCAACGGAACGGGAGCTCTTGGCGGTAGTGTGGGCTACAAAAATATACCGCTGCTACTTATTAGGAAGGCGGTTCAAGCTCATAACCGATCATGCTGCCTTAAGGTGGATGCTTAAAGTGCATGATCCATCGGCTCGTCTGACGAGGTGGGCTCTGCGGTTGACCGAGTTCGACTATGAAGTGGAACATAGGCCGGGAAAGAATCACAGCAATGCAGATGCATTGAGTAGAAGGGTCGCCCAGCTGAAGAGCTGTGTGTGGAGTAGGGACAGGATATTGGCTGCTCAACAAAAGGACTCGTGGTGCCAGTCCATGGTAACGACGAGTCGTTCGGATCAGGTCGTGAAGGACGCGGACGGAGTTTTGTATTGGGACCCAGGGACTTCTACCGGTTCTGATTGGCGACTGCTCGTTCCGGTGGTAATGAGGAAGGACGTTTTGACGGATTGTCATGCATCCCCCTGGGCGGGTCATCCTGGCATTGAACGCACCTCTGCCATAGTCCACCGCTCGTATTATTGGCCGAGCTGGAAGAAGGACGTGGCAGAGTTTGTAAAAAGCTGTGAGGCCTGTTCGAAAAGGAAGACGCCGGCAGGCTTACGCGTCCCTGTCCAACGCCCTTATATGGCCAGAGCACCTTTCGAGCAAGTCTCGATGGATGTGGTGGGACCATTTCCCAAAACGGGCCAGGGTAACAAGTACTTGCTCACGTTTATAGATCATTTCACGAGATATGCCGAGGGAATCCCCATTAAGGACCTAACAGCTGAAGAATCAGCCCGCGGTTTTGTAGAAATAGTCACGAGGCATGGGGTGCCGCTCAGGCTTCTGACCGACCAAGGGCGCAATTTTGTGTCCAAGTTCTTCAGGCAAGTGTGTCAGCTACTGGGAACAAAGAAGGTTCAAACAACTCCTTACCACCCGGAGTGTAATGGTATGATCGAGAGGCTCCATCGTACGATTACAGAATCAGTTTCACACTATGCCAGGAAGGACGGTAGGGATTGGGATAGATGGGTCCCGTATGCGCTGATGGCATATCGATCAATACCGCATTCCTCCACAGGCTACTCACCGAATTTCCTGATATTCGGTAGAGAGCTGACTCCCCCGTCGTTCTGTGACTCGTCACCCCTGAGAGAAGGGGAAGCCTGGGAAGACCAGGTTGGCAACCTCAGACACCGCCTTTCAAAGGCGTATGAAGAGGCAAGAGCCAGGGCTGAAAAGACGTGGGCGGAACGAACACGCTATTGTAACAGAAGGTTAAAGGAGCGTGTATTCAAATGCGGGGATCGAGTTTATTTGCATGTGCCTGCAGTAAAACCAGGTCACTTTCCAAAATTCCATTGCCCTTGGACGGGACCTCATGAAATTGTGAAGGTACTGTCTCGAGTAACCTACGAGGTATTACTTAGTACCGGGGGTCGGATGGTGGTCCATGCAAATCGCTTAAAGAAAGCGTACTCAAGTGATGAGGGGTCGACTCCAGAGGTCAACCAGGCGGTTGATGGACCTACACCAGTGTCGGAAATACTACCGGAAGAGCCGTCTATACTTGAGATGTGGCCCGGTGCACCTTACGACCTGGAGGACGAATACTTTGGAGGGTGTGGCGAGGAGGAAGAGGCGCAGGGCGCACAGGCGCCAGCCTCAGGCCGCGTGACCCCTGTGGAAGGGATGTCGGAGACTGCAACCGTGGAGCCGGGGGAGAATTCGTTAGACCCAACGGGGCAAACGATCGTGTTAGGGAATACTCAGCCGGAAGGGGTAGTCACTCCTGAACAGTCGGAAGGGGTAGTCACTCCTGAACTGTTAGAAGTAGCACCGGGCCCTCAGGAAACACAGCCTTTGGGTATGCCAATGACGCCAATACCAGTCGCGCCAGGCCCGAGTTCAGGCCACCGCCATTCCCGATGCCCCGTGCGTACAAAATCAGCAGTCCGTTGTCCGCTACCTGATTGCCCAACCCCTGAGACCCAACGTAGTGTTCTGGGAGAATACTTCAGACGGTTGCGAGATCGGTACTCGAAGGGCAGTGTAGAGTCCCCTGAGGTAGAGACGGAGGGAAGTGAGGAAAGTACCCTCGTTCCAGGGGAAAGTAGCGATTCAGGAGAGGATTCCACTCTTCGGGCCCCTAGGGGGGGAACGGTTTCCGAAGGGAGTGAAGAAGAGTCGGAAAGGTCGGGAGAACTTACACAGGATCCCGAATGGAGTCCTCCGCACTTGGCCAGGGACGTTGCGCCAAGGTCTCCGTACCAACTTCGCCATCGTAGAGCACCCGATGGTCCAGGAGGCGTATGAGCCTGTGATGAATTACAATCAGCGAAGTCGAAACTCTTAGAGTAGGTATTTCTATGTACCTGGGTTACAGGATAAATTTTAATTCTGTTCGTTTGGTTGGGTGTAGCGCGAGTGATAGGGACCTATCACAGGAATCACAGGGAGGGACATCCAGGAATGAGGGGATAGGGTAAGCAGTGTCCCCCTCAATGATGCTTTTAAATGAAACAGTAACCATTACTGCCTCTCTTCGTAACCCCGAACTTGCCACTTTCGAGTTGTTACTTAGGCTTGAGGAAACGGTAAGGGGGGTGGAGTTGTGCCAAAGGGGGAATCTTTTCAAGGGTCCTATTGCGCAGTTGGGAATGAGAGAGAACCCTGCGGGATGTGGAGCTGGCTCTCCCGATGGGTGTGACTTTGGTTTCAGGTGCAGACGAGCCAAATGTCTACTACAGTCTGGCGAGGGTCCATCGTGTGGCTACAACGCACGAGATATGGGTGGTCTTAGACTTGCCACTGAAGACTTCAGGACCGCCCATGACGGCATGCATAGTGCACGCAAGGTCCCAACGGCACAACTCGACAGGTGTGTTCCTGCAGGCGCTGGCAGAAGCAGAAGTGTGAACAGCTGTTTCTTCACCTTTGACATCGGAGGGCAGTTCCAGCTTGGATGACGTTGGCGGAGATCACGTCTAGGAACTGCGGAACTGCGCTGGAGGAGGAGTATGGACATTGTTCCTGGGGATGTTCATCGTATTAGGGACTACCCTTCTTGTGGGAGGCGTCACCTTCGTGGCGGTTATTGGATGGCCAAGATGCGGCGGAGTATGGCTGAGGACGGGGTGCGCTTTGGAGGAAGCGTTGCGGCACGTAGAGGTGAAAACCCCTAAGGGGCCGGTGGAGAATTTGGACTCATAGTACCGGGACCCTCGAATAGTGTTGTTCTAAAGTGCCGTTCAGGAGTGAAGCGACACTTTTTCAGTGAGGGGGGTATTGTAAAGGGTAGTGTGTTTAGTTTAATTGTAAAGGGTAGTGTGTTTAGTTAATAGCTATTAATCATGTATTTGTATAAGGTAATTGTGTAAGATATTAATTATTTAATATGAGTTTACTTGGGTGGGGCTGGCTGGTGCTAGAGAGGGGTTTTCTGCTGACCGGTGCAAGAGGTGAGGCCGGGGGGACAGTGTCCAGCAGGCAGGGACTGGGTGTGCGTGTCAGTGCTGTAGCAGAGCAGACCCTCAGCATGTATTGGCCATGGATGGTCCTAGGTGGGAGACCTTTGTCATACCCATTTGTCTGATAGCCGGTCCCATTCCCGTTTATTTAGTTTTTATGGTGTTTATATTTTTTTGTGTTAACTACTTTTTAATCTATTTGTAAAATATATGGATTTAAGAGAAATAGGACTATCATCACCTCCCTCTCACAGAAAGCCCTATTACATATATATATATATATATATATATATATATATATATATATATATATATATATATATATATATATACAGTTTTGAACGGACCTCATTTA
The DNA here is from genome assembly GCA_019009955.1 of Riptortus pedestris. NCBI lineage: Eukaryota > Metazoa > Arthropoda > Insecta > Hemiptera > Alydidae > Riptortus > Riptortus pedestris. The sequence goes on from CM032229.1 coordinate 177,933,746, forward strand.
CCTCATCTCCTGGGTAGGACCGATGGACATTTGAAGGAAAATTTCCTTAAGAGAAATCTGCTAATATATCTATTGTGGACCTTCCCGTGGGAAATCTGCTTAGGTTACACAAAGCCTGCGTGACGGACTTCTACTCCAACAATTCAGGCCTGGGATTGAGTGCCTACTCTGTATATGTAATCACAGTCTTAACATAAGGTTTGTGAGAAAAGTGATCAATATACTGCCTTGAATGTAGGAAGTAAGTGAGCAATAGACATCAAATAAGTCTTACAACTTTTTTTTCGGTATTTTATTGGCCCAATTACAAGAGCGGAGATTAAATTCATGAACCCGATGTGTTGACTAAAGCAGTCCAGTCTGACTGCAACTCGACCACTTCCTGTTTCGGACTTATCAAATACCTGTATTTCGACTTGTATTCTTCCAACTTTAATGTCAACATTATACGGATTAACTTATCGAAAAAAGGAAATTACGCAAACAATCTTCCGACGAATATTAGCATTATTATTCATTTATCGAGACACCAATTGCATTTCAGCAGATTTCCCTTGGGGGGAAATCTGCTATTGAGGTCGTACTCATGACGCGATTTACAAATTTTTCTTCAAATACCCATCGATCCTACCCAGGAGATGACGAAAATGAGGTCCGTACAAAACTGCATATATCTATATATATATAAAATTGTAACCTCTGTCTGTACATTGAACTTTTTCGCGAAATTTCACAATAACTTTTCGTTTCACATGCCACACCATAAGTGCATTTTGTTTCTTTCGTGTCTGTTTGTTTATTTGTTTGTGTGTTACCTTTTCACGCATAAACGGCTGAACCGAATTTTATGAAACTTGGTATGTATATTACTACTAGCCCGACTTAGACTTTAGGCTATATTAATATTCTCTAAACGAACTGGAGTGGGGGTTATAAGGGAGGCCTGAAATTAAAAATTTCGTTTCCTAGTGGTTTTTCGGCAAATATGGACATAACAAATGTTGTTTATTATGTTATTTAGAGTAACTTTTGTTATATACACTTTTTTCGTATACCGAATTATAAACGAGATAAAAAACTAAAACCTATAAAATTGTTCACTTCCGCTATCAATTTTATTTGCCACAAAAGACCCAACCGAAATAAATAAAACTCGGTAGATGTATTAGCACTAACGCTTTCATTATAACAAGACATACCAACATTCTAGGGACGGGCAGGAATGGGGGTTGTAAGGGAGGCCTGAATTTAAAAACAGTGATATTTCATTTCCTATTGAGGTTTCGGCAAATATGCACAAACCAAAAGTTGTTTATTTTGTTATATTCAATATCGTCGTATACCGAAGTATTAAGGCGATATACGCTAACAATTATAGCGGAAGTGAACAATTCGATTTGGCACAAAAGACTCGACCAAACTAAATAAAACACTCGGTATGTGTATTAGCACTAACGCCTTCCTTATATTAAGCCATACTAACATGTCTAGGGACGGGCAGGAGTGGGGGTTGTAAGGGAGGCCTGAATTTAAAAATAGCGGTATTTCGTTTTCTATTGGTTTTTCTGCAAATATGCACATGGTACAAGTTGTTTATTTTGTTATTTAGATTAATATGCTCAACTATTCTTTCCAATATGAACTACCTCACCTGGAAAAATTAATTCAAATCTATGTTAATATTTTGTCCTTAATAATTCAAATCTATGCATAATGCACAGGAAACGGGAAATATGACAATATGGAGGACAGTGAAGTCTTACATAAGAAATTAATTTTATTATTTTATTTATTATTTAGAAACGACGGGTATTAACCCTAAACACTGGGAAGGGTAAATATCAAAATATTGTGCAAAGTAAAGCCTTGCCAAAAAAATACCATCACCATTCAGCATCAAATGAATTCCCGAGCAAAGCCGGGTATCTGAGCTAGTTTATATATATTTGTCTGCGGTCACAATTATTTTTTAATCGTTACCAAACTCGATATTTAGTCGTTATATGTAAAAATAAAAAATTAAGTTCGTTAACGGTAGAAATCGGACCAGAGGGAGGGGGGGGGTTTAGAGGGGAGAAGTTTTGAAAATTCAAAATATCTCCGTTACTATGTGTTGAATCGAAAAAATCTATAGAATAAATCTTATAGAAATTAAATGTACTATAAATAAGGTTTAACATTTATTCCCTATCTATTAACCGAGATATTTGCATTTTTTACAATTTTGGCCTTCAGAAAACCCCCACTTCAACGCATGTTACATAAATAATACTCGTTTCTTAAGTTTTTGGACTACTTAAATTTGATTGATTGATATCATCACTATTCTGATTCACTATAAATTACAGTACTAGATATAGTAAATAGTTTTGAATCAAATTAATACGTTATATCCAGTTATATTACAGTAATTGTTTTTCTTTCCGTTGGCAGAACTGTTTGTTTACGTTTCAGATGCTTTCCGTCGGGAGGTTTCTCATAATCGTTTGTATTTATCTACGGTGGTGTTGTGTTACCGGTAAGTAGATTTATCTGCTGTTAAACTTCACGTGGGAAATCTGCTTAGTTTAGTTTAGTCTGCGAGGCGGACATTTTTAAACCCTTTAAGAGAGATCAGATATTGAGGTTGTTCTCATGAGGCGATTTTCGTAAAAGTTCCTCAAAAGTCCTTCGATCCTACCTAGATGAAAAGTCCGTCACGCAGGAGCTGCGTTAACTAAGCAGTTTCCCACATGCGTATTTCGTATTTGCATTTATCTCAAAAAGTAAAAGTTCAATGAGAACAATATTTGGTATTTAGGGTTTAAAGAAAGTGCTATATAATATAACAGCTTATTTTTATTATGACATGAGTAAGAGTGGGGGTTTACAGAAGACCGAAAATTAAAAAAGTCCGTCACGCAGGGGCTGCGTAAACTAAGCAGATTTCCCACGTGAAGTTTTACAATAGATAAATTTTACGAGAGCCCAGCCAGTCAAGGAAACGCCCGAACTATCTTTTGGCAGGAAATTAACTCTCATCCGTTAGCCGGCCAGATTTAATAAAAATGCAAATATCTCGGTTAATATTCAAGATAGAGAATAAATGTATATAACACTATTTATAGTAAATTTTATTTGCAATAAGATTGATTCTGTACAATTTTTCGATCCGACGTATAGTAACGGAGATATTTCGAATTTTCGAAAATCCTCCCCTCGTAACCCTCCCACTGGTCCGATTTCAGCCATTAACGAACTTGATCTTTCTTTTTACATAAAACGACTAAATATCGAGTTTGGTAACGATCAAACAAAAATTGCGACCGCTAGAGCGGCAACAGACAAATATATATATATATATATATATATATATATATATATATATATATATATATATATATATATATATATATAGTTTTGAACGGACCTCATTTTCGTCATCTACTAGGTAGGATCGATGGACATTTGAAGAAAAATTTCGAAAATTCCGTCATGAGTACAACCTCAATAGCTGATTTCCCTTAAGGGAAATCTGCTATAAGTGTATAGAAGAAATCTTATTGCAAATGTAATGTTTTATAAATGTTCTTTTATATGCGTTTTTTGGTACTCTTGATTATTAACCGAACTATTTGCATTTTTTAGTTTTCTGCCATCAGTAAACCCCCACTCTCACTCATGCCATGTTAAAAATAAGCTGTTATATTATAAAGCCTTCATTATAAGCTTAAATGCTAAATATTGTTCTCATTGAACTTTTACTATTTGAGATAGAAGCAAATATGTGGCGTACGTGGGAAATCTGCTCAGTTAACGCAGCCCCTGCATGATGGCTTTCTTCCAATATACCATGTAGTCTTGTCTCACGGAGAAAATGATCTACTGATAACATATTGATAATGTATTTGGCAGATGTGCTAACAGGCTACGGTTGCCAGTACCCTAAAAGACACCCGTTCTACCTGACTACTTCCCAGGAATACGGGTACATGCGGCCCAATGTACATACTGTACCTTCCTGCTATTATCCCAAGAAGGACTTCTTCACCAAGCTGTCTACCGGAGCACCCAGGAGCTACAAACTCAATATATGAGAGAGCCAATAAGCCAGTAAGTGACAAACATTTTGTTTAGAAATAAAACGTTGTAAAATGAGTTCGAAGCGTTCATTACTGGTGATTTCAATAAAAACTTCAGATTCTTGTAATCATTTTTAATCAATTATATATGTGTGCTTTGCAGTCCTCGAGCGAATGAAAGTGTTTCATGTAAAGTGAGTTTTGAAGGGCCCGAAATAAGTGCAAATCTGTTGGTGCAAGATCTGGTGAATAGGGTGGGTGGGCGATCACATTTTCCCTTCCATTTTGACGAATGCCACTTAGATACAGAATCTTGGTTGAAACTGATGCATAAAAGCACCCTAACAAATCCTATTTGTGAATATGTAAACATTATTGACCAAATAAATATGATGTTATAAACTCAGGATTGGAATATTAGTAAACACTACGGACTTCTTTTACAACCCAATATATAGATATCACAACCTCCTAACTCTGATACAAAGTAGTTAATGCAGTCCCTGCTTACCAACATCTGCAGATAATAGTGTTCTCAGCCTTCCCAACTTATGCAATTGAACCAAAATTACCATCATGGAAATTACAAATATAACAGTTGCTGCTGTCAAATAAATGTTAAGAAGCACTTCATTGCACTATATGAAATGTAATATATATATATATATATATATATATATATATATATATATATTTGTATGTATGTATGTAAATGTCAATTGTGTCAAGTAATAGTATGTTGATGTTAATTTTTGTACAAAATTTTCTTTAATATCTGGAATAAATAATCTTAGATGTCTTTTCATAGTCATATATGATATATAGTTATTAATTGTGTTTTTAAGTGTGATTTTGTTATAGTATTCTGGAATTGTGGTATCTTTTGAGGCTGATAAATCAGCAAGATCGTCTCCCAAAATTCCAGAATGCCCATTGATCGAGCAAAAGGCTATGTGTACATTATTTTGCTTAAATCTTGGAAGTATTTTCTGTTAAAGGGTCATGAATTGCATAATTTTGAAGATATAGTAAAGAGTTGTGGCTATTTTTGTAAATTTTGTTACACACGCACGCACACACTCATTTGAAAAATAATATTATAGACTGAACCCTCTGGTTCTTGGCCTGTCAACCTGTATTGGTGATTCGAGTTACCATGTTGGTCTAACAATGTTTGGCAAACCTAGAATTACGTATTTAATTCCTCTGTGAGGAATAGGAATCTTTTAAAACACAAACACTTCCAGTAAGAAAAGAGTGGTAACCAGTCAACCAATCCAAATTAAATATAGTACAATTAAGAAGTTATTAATTTAATGACAACATATTTTTTGTTCTTTTTCAGTTTGATGTAAAAATGGGAACCATACCTGAAAAACCACGTGACATGAAGAAGATAAAGTGATAGTATTTTATATTGAAATTAAATTTTCATTTTTTTTAGTGCATCATTTAATTCATTGTTAACTAAATAAGTCCATATCACAGGTGGTGCATGAACTAAGCAATTTCTTATACGCTTGAGATTTCATCTCACCACATATCTTCTATTTCTATGTGAAAAACCGATGAGTAGAAAGCTGGGTGGGGAGGGGGTACTGAAGGCTGGAAACAAGAGAGTACGAATAACTCACCTAATACTTGGGTTACAAAAAAATGCATAGAACAGCAATTGTGGGTCATCAATAGTTTAACAAGATCCGTTCAATAGCATTTTACAGAATTTTTTGTTTAATTCCCTCTCTAAACCCCCACTATTCCATGTCAGATTTCTGCCAATAAGAAACATTGACTGAACAGTTGAATATTGAATATGGTATAAATCAAATAGACATTTTCTAGAATAATAAAGGTCTAATGTAAACAATATTTGGTATTCAAGATATGAATGAAATCGTTTATGATATAACAGCTTATTGTTAATATCACATAAATAGGATTGGGGTTTACTAAAAGCTGAAAACTAAAAGATCCAAATATCCTTGTTAATATTCATGATAGAGAAAACATGTATATAAAAACGTTTATAGGTAATTCCATTTGCAATAAGATTGATTATATAAAATTTTACAATCCAACTTAAATATCCAACTGAGATAACTTGAATTTTCAAAATTCTATCGTATAGACAAGACAAACCCCACTAATCTGATTTCAAATATTAACGAACTTGACCTTTAGTTTTTCATGAAAAACTATGCTAGAACGTTAACAGATTATATGTATCCTTAAGGAAATTCTGCTAAAACAACTGCTATTAGAATTGTAATTACGAAATATATTTTAATAGATATGAAAACGTGATAATATAGGAAAAATTTCAGGCTAACCAAAACTATGCTAGTTTTAGCAATATGATTTCATGCTTTAATTGGAGGATATTTTGATCAACTATACAATTCACATTGAATGATAAAAAAAAGTCCATGTCACAGGGGCTGTGTAAACTAAGCAGATTTCTCATGCACTGCAATACTCCTTTCATCCAACCACATATTCTCTAATTCTAACTAAAAATCTGATGAGTACAAATGGGGGTTTATTAAAGGCTGAAAAAAAATGAAGAGCAAATAACTCCCATAATATTTGATATAGTTTAACAAGATTGGTTCTTGAAAACACAAAGTTTGATGACATCATCAAGATAAGCAGAAAATCTGAGTCGAAAATCTAAACACCATACTCAATACTGAACCGTTTCATTCAATACTGACTGTCATATTAGTTAGTTGCTGACTAGACTAGGAAGAGGAATGGGCAAGAGGGGGAGGTGGGGTCGAGATTGAGGAATTCGTAAATTCATATTTCCATATATAGTCATATTAAATTAAATTTATTATAGAACCAATCTTGTGAAACTATTGATACTCTACAATTGTTGTTATATACATTTTTTCTCTACTCAATTATTATAAGAGTTATCGATACTTTCTTGTTTACTGTATACCGCCAGTTCTACTCTTCGGATTTTATAAATATGAAATGAGATCAGTAGTGTTTCATAATAGAAAATGGGAAATCTGCTTAGTTTAAGGAGCCCCTTTGTGACAGACGTTTTATATACAGGTTTCAACACTAAACCTCTATTTTCAAATTACCAATCAAAAATAAGTCATGCATTAAAAGACTATGAGTTTACGATACAAATCTATGGTTTAAATAAAATGTTAGTCCCACAGGTGCTGGGTGAACTAAGTAGATTTCCAACATTATTCCTGGACATTTCAAGATATATTTCCGAAATTCACATCATTAGTACAACTTCAATAGATAATTTCACTTAAAGGATTTGCTAAACACACCACTCCAACTCTTGTGGATAGACCAACCTCTCTATGCAATTCATGGATTAAGACAAAGTTTTTGTAATTAACGGCTTTGGAGGGAAGAATGAAATTAAATTCAATATATTGTACACAGCACTTTATTTAAAAATAGACAACACTTGTGAACTATAAAAATATACATCGGTATAGTTTTCTACAAACAAATACTACACTAGAAAGTATGATAAATGTGATGTTTTGTTCTGAGTTCGAAAAATGAATTTTCCGATAACAACTTGTCGAAGGCTTTAAAATAATCAGTACATCAATCAGACTACTGTCATTATTACTTTTAATTACAATAATAACATTAAAACTTCTTTTATCAATATAATAAAATCTATGGGTGACATAAATCACAGGTGATGCTTACTTCATGAAAAATTAGAACATATTGATGCACAAGCCATATATACATACAATCATAAAATATAAGTTCATTCTGGAGATGTCATGGTAAATCAAAAAGGATATCTAACATACAATTTTGCATCCATTATAAAAATATAGTTAATTGTTCGTTCAAAAATTCAAAATTTAACAATGTTTCATCTTAAATAATGTAATTTATTTGGTTTAGTACAAATTTTATTTTAATAAAAAAAATATGCCTGAAACAAAGAAAACAACAACCATAATCAAAACAACGAAAAGCCACCACCGAAATCGAGAAAGATTAGAAAAAAGAAATGATATAAACCTTATTCCACAATTTTTATCTTAATCGTTGTGTTAAAAGTAAAAACAAAAAGTTTGTTACTAAGTAATAATTCAGAAATATTGAAACATTTATAAATTTGTGCAATACGTAAGTATATTTCAATTTATTGTGAACGGATGAAAAAATATATATAGAGAAAGAAGAAAAATACAACTTTTGAGTGATGTTAAGTGTTTCTCTTTCAAGGTCTAATTAGTAAAAGAATAATCTAAAAACAGAGGGTTTTGTTAAAACAAATATTGTTTACATGGAATTACATTTCGTTTTGATTTATTGATATCCATTAAAATGACAAAGTAAATACTCAGTCTAAAGGGATGAAAAAGAAATTCACTAAACTGTCTTATGTAGAAGAATAGGAAAGTTGTTTTCATATTTTATGTTTATGCCAAAAACCTAAATAAATGTATTTTTTATCTACAAAAATAAAGAAATAAAATAAAAATGGAAGCCGAATTTATGAATATTATTATAGACATGTAAAGGGTTTTCAATTAGTAGTACATATACACATTTTTTTCCAGCTTAGTCCCTGAGAAATATTTCATTAATCTTATTCTCTAGCTTTTCGATTCAGTACCACCTTTTCTAGTATGCTATTATACAACATTATTAGTTTTTAAGATTAAAAATTTTTTATTACGAAATGCAAATGGATAAATAACAATAAATACAACTGCCATTTTTCATCACAAAACATAACTGACGAATTATTCAACACAAAGTATTTATATGCTACTTAGACAATTAAATTCAGAGAATATACAGTATTTATAAATAGTTATCACACATGTTTAAGAAATTATAATTCTATGGATACAATAGAGAAGATATAGCAAAGGTTTAACCTAATGATAAAATCCTGCTTAGGGGCGGCTTTCTCTGGCAACAAGAAGGCCCTTGGCTGCGTATCGAGTAGCCATAGCAACACTGAAAAATAAAATGATTTATAAATTAATATTGTTATTCTATGAATACTTGTTAATTGGAGTGAAAGAATGAACTATTCTATAATAATGGTAAACCTAGAGTGGCGAGTTTGATTCCCACCAGGGAAATAGGAATTTATTTAGTGACAAACTCGTTAAATAAAATCCTCTGTCTCACTCTGGCTAGAAAAGGGTGGTAACCTGTAGAAAACCAGTCGCAATTAGCCATAGAAGCAAAGTGGACATTAATAAATAATATTAATATTGCATAATGAATCTAAGATTACAAGATTCCATATGAGCTGTATATAGATAAATGACCTTATAAAAAACTGTAACATACACTTTTAATCTTATGAAAATAATATAATCAGGATTATTAATATAATTTAATGTAAGCAGAACTGTGATCTTTAATGAAATATGGGTTGGTTGGCAAAACTGAGTGTCGGAAGAGGAGGGAGACTTCCTCTGAGAAACCTCACAGTTCCTAATCTTATATCTTAGTAATCTGTTTCTAAGCTTCCCCTTACAATTAGGATCACGTTAATGTTTTCAGTGTAAGAATGAAACTCATACATTTTAATACTGGGAGTGAAAGTGCTGTGGAAAGGTACCCAGTAATTTATGTGCCTGTTAATATGTGATATATGTGCAACTATAGCAAATAGGAAATGTGCTTAGTGTTCGCAGCCTCTGCATGACGGAAGTTATATACTGAGTTTTTAACAAAAATGATGACCATTAGAGCAGTAACGGACAAGTGTGTATGTGTATATATAAAAAATTGTAATGTCTGTCTGAATATTGATTTTTTTATCATAATTTAACAATACTTTCTCATTTAACATGAAATTGGAACGATATCAACAATTTTTAGCTTTGGTTTCTCTTTGTTACCCTTTTACACTTAAACTACTGATCCAAAATTTATGAAACTTGGGAGGTGTATTACTAACAACCTAACTTGGATTATAGGCTACAGCAATATTTTCAGAGACGAAGAGGAATGGGAAATAAGGGAAGCCTGAAATGAAGAATCAAGATATTTCGCTTCCTACTGGGTTTTCTGCTGACATACACCAACAGAGGTTGTTTATTTTGTGACATACATTTTTGTCATAAAACAAAGTGTAAACAAGATATTTTATTGGATATTAATGACTGATCTGAGCTACACAAAACTTGGTATATGGGTATTACCTCTTCCTTCATTATAACTTATATTAACATTTTCAGGAATGAACAGAAGTGGGGGTAGTAAGAGAGGCCTGAAGGGAAAAATTGCATTGCGATATTTCATTTCCTACTGGTTTTCCGGAAAACGTGTATGTAACAAAAGCTGTAAATTCTGATATTTGGAGTAACTTTTGTTATATAAACTTTTTTTATATAACAAAGTATATATAAGTTATATGCTAAAAACTAAAGTGAAGTCAATTTCATGATAAGGAACTCAATTTTGTTTTATTCTTCAAGACTAAAAGATTCTATAAGTTCACTTTAGTTACTAGATATTCAGGTATAAATCTTAAACACTGAGACGGGGAAATGTAAAAATATTATGCATAGAAAGCCTTGCCAAAAACAAATTCTGACGTCATTCAGCCTCTAATGATTTCCTGAGTGCAGGTAAGTTCCTCAGTCAGTGTATATATAAATTTCTACCTGATAATTTTGTCATCTCCTAGATAGGATTGATGGACGTTTGAGGAATTTTTTCGAACATGGCATTGAGTACAACCTCAATAGCTAATTTCCCGTAAATGAAATACGTAATACATGCTGATCTTTTATATCTACCTGATAATGCAGATGAAACCAGCAGGCATGAACTTCCCTGAAGAATAGAAGCGTGTTCCCATGAAGCTGGCTAGGAGAGTGCTAGTACTAAGGGCCATATGGTAGTTCTCAGGGCCCTTGGAGAACTGGTATGCTCCAACACCTATTGCTGAACCAAACAGTATACCAGCAGCAAGCGATGGAACGGAACCTAAAAGAAAAATAAAGAAAACAATATAAGTTACTCTAATCAGATAGTAGGTGATTTACAGAGTTAAGAAAAATTTTGATTACAATTACAAGTTATATCTACATTAGTTGAAATATAGTTACAATTACAACTAGTAATGTAATTAGTTATTGGTAATGGGCAACTACATTTTTCAACTAAAGTAACTGTAATTGCAATTTCACAACTACAGTTAGTAATTGTAACTGTAGTTGTAGTTGCAACTACAGTTATTTGGGTAGTTACGAGTACTTTAAAAAACTGTGGGAAACACTGACTGAAGTAGAAGTAACTACATCCAAAGTCTTTATATTCAAAAGTTTATTATATTACATACATTACATTATTATAATAACTGAAAATAACTTTAATGCAAATAAATGAAAACTAACAAAAATAATATGTAAATTCCTTTTTATATTTTCCCTAGTAGAATGAAATTAAATAATACTTTTAAACTTTAAAAGTCCATTAAGCAGGGGTTGCATAAACTAAGCAGATTTCCCACGCGAAGGTTTACAATAGATAAATATACATACAGGTAACACCGCCGTGAATGCTCAGTAAATATACAATACAAGTTAATAACCTCTACAACGGAAAGCGGCTGAATTGTAAACAAACAGGCAAGCCAGCCCAGAAGTGCTGTATAGATAGACTGGAAAGACAAACAATTAATGAAATATATCTGAATATAACATATTAATTTAATTGAAAACAATTTACTAAAGCTAGTGCTGTAATTTATAATGAATCAAAATCAGTTTTATATCAATACTCAAATTTTAGTAATACAAAAACAAAAGAAGGGGGGTGGTCAACAGAATGTATAGTATTTGCATATATCTCACAAAGTAAAATTTCATTTCAAAGAAAACAATTTTTGGTATTTAATCTTCGAATAATGTGGTTTATTATATAACAGAGTATTGTTTATGTAACACTAGTAGAAGTGGGGGTTTACTGAAGGCTGAAAACTGGAAAATGCAAATATCTCAGTTAATATTCAGAGAATAAATGTATATAAAAAATATTTATAGTACTTTTAATTTTCAATAAGATTGATTCTATACAACTATATATAAGATATATTCGATCCAACTTATAGTAACGGAGATATTTTGAATGTTCAAAATTCTCCCACTCTAAACCCCCCTCCCCCTGGTCCAATTTCAGCCGTTAACGAACTTGAGCTTTCTTTTTACATAAAACGACTACATATCAAGTTTGGTAGCGATTGAAATCTGCTAAAACTTAATCAAATTAGCCATTAAAATTACTTTTAACTCATAATTTTTGTCAGGCAGGCTATTTGATTCTGGGGGGTTTACCATCGAGGCAAAAGAAAATAATCGCTCTACTGCTCTGCTCCAAAAAATAAGGAGTTTTCGTCCTCAATATCACTTTCACTGCTACTCATCGTAATTTGTTTCAAAAATCTTTTGACCTCAAGGACTGGGGATGGAATAGAAGACAGACTGGAGTGCCCTGTAACAGGACAAGAGGTGATCGGCAGAACAAGAGTGTGCTGATGGGAGTGTACACTTTCAGTTCTTCTGACCTGTCTGTCTGTCCATATTCTGGGCACCATTTGAACATGGCTTGTCTCAGATGAGCCACTCATCACCACCATGAATGTAAATATTTATATAGAGGCGATCAAAATATGTACCCTCTTTGGAACATAAAATACAGCTAATTGTCTGCATGTAGTTGTAGTTTTTACTCAATAACTACAGTTACAATTACATCTACTAATTCTAATTATTTTTATAACTACTTTTTATTTCAATTAGTAGTTGGATTTATGAATACCAACTGTTACTGTAATTGCAATACCAAGAAAATACAACTACAGTTACCAACTACATTTTAGCAGATTTCCCTTAAGGGAAATCAGCTATTGAGGTCGTACTCATGATGCGAGTTTAGAAAAATTTCTTCAAATGTCCATCGATCCTACCCAGGAGATGACGAAAATGAGGTCCGTTCAAAATTATATATATATATATATATATATATATATATATATATATATATATATATATATATATATATATATATATATATTTGTCTGTTAACGCTCTAGCGGTCGCAATTTTTGTTTGATCAATACCAAACTCGGAATTTAATCGTTTTATGTAAAAAGGAAGATCAAGTTCGTTAATGGCTGAAAATGGACCAGTGGGAGGGGGGATTTTGAGGGGAGGATTTTCGAAAATTCAAAATATCTCCGTTATTATGAGTCGGATCGAAAAATTGTATAGAATAAATCTTATTGCAAATTCAATTTACTATAAATATTGTTCTATACGTTTATTCTGTATCTTGAATATTAACCGAGATATTTGCATTTGTATTCTGCGTGTGGTCGCCAGTAGGCTAAGTTCGGACTTTCCGCCGAGAGCTCTGGCGGCCGTTTCCATAACTATTCGTCCCTCGTGAATAGGTTTAGAGGTTAGGTTAACTGTTTTTTGGGGCTAGAAACTACTGGGTTATTACGCCCTAAATAATGTTTTAGGTTTAGAGGTTTCTTACTACTACAGCTGTTATTAGGCAGATTTCTCTATTGTAAAACTTCACGTGGGAAATCTGCTTAGTTTACGCAGCCCCTGCGTGACGGACTTTTTGTAACTGTAGTTGCAATTACATAACTAGTATTTATTAGTTGAAAAAGTAGTTAATTAAAAAAGTATTTAATTACCGGCCAACTCTGGTAATTTATAGTTAAACTATTGTTGCATGTTATATTTTTATGGCTGATTGAAGAAAAGGAATCATATTTTGATTGCCAGTCAATGTTGTTCCAGCAATCCCTCAAGCCTCAAATGAAGAATAATAGATTATTTTTTTTTGCAATACTGTCACCTTCCAATGGCCTGTCCACATTTCCACAGAATCTAGTGATTTTTAACAATTGGAATACACTAAATGTTGGGTTTGGAATTGGATTTGCCTCTCTTGAATTTTCTTGATGGAGATTCAATAAAAACAAAAGAAACTAACTAAGATTAAGATCTCAATGTAAAATGTAATGTTCACCACTGATATTTGTAGGAATGCACACTTTTTATATTCCTTTGCCATGTGGAGTCCAAGAGATACTCAGGCTATTAAACTGCTCCTGAAACTGTTCAAATATGCAGCCTAGTATTTTTAGCGATACCTGAAACTCTAATACACTGATAACAACTCTAGACACTTCAATAATATGACTGCCCAAATATGTTGATTATATGTTTGTCCTTTAAGTACTACTGAACCTGCTAAACCATGCTGGTGTCAAACCTAGGAACTACTCAAGGTTCTTCAATACTCTTAAACTACCCAAACATACTGATTGTATCTTAGATCCTTTAAATACTCCTGAAACTAGTGAACTATGATGGTGACAAATCCAGGCTCTTTAATGGCCCCCGATAATGTTTAATAAGCTGATGACAACCTAGTCACCTGAAACCCTGCTAATATATTAATGACATACGTAGGTTTCACAATACCAAAAGTCCGTCACACAGGGGCTGCGTAAACTAAGCAGATTTCCACGTGACGTTTTCCAGTAGATAAATCTTATCTCTAAACCTATTCACGAGGGACGAATAGTTATGGAAACGGCCGCCAGAGCTCTCGGCGGAAATTCCCGAACATAGCCGACTCCTGCCGACCACATACAGAATACAAATGCAAATATCTCGGTTAATATTCAAGATACAGAATAAATGAATAGAACAATATTTATAGTAAATTTAATTTGCAATAAGATTGATTCTATAATATTTTTCGATCCGACGTATAGTAACGGAGATATTTTGAATTTTCAAAAATCTCCCCCTCCCACTGGTCCGATTTCAGCCATTAACGAACTTGATCTTACGTTTTACATAAAACGATTAAATTCCGAGTTTGGTAACGATCAAACAAAAGTTGTGACCACTAGAGCATTAATAGAGATATATCTATATATATATATATATATATAGATATATATACTATATATATATTTTTGAACGGACCTCATTTTCATCATCTCCTGGGTAGGATCGATGGACATTTGAGGAAATTTTTCGAAACGCGTCATGAGTACGACCTCAATAACTGATTTCCCTTAAGGGAAATCTGCTAAAAACTGCACAAATATACTGATGGCAGCTTTGGTTCTTCAACAAACCCTGAAAATGTCCAAATAAGCTGATAACATCCTAGGTACTCGTTAAACTGATTTTCCACATGATAGAATACGACACACTGATGATCTCATCTCATGATCTATTTTCTATTTCTCCCATAGCCTATCTAAACACGAATTAAAATGCCAGCTGGATATGAGACATTTTGTGACTGTGTTACTTAAATTGAAAATCGGATAAGTAGAAGGAGGGAGGTATAGAAAAGACCTTTTGTTGTTTAAGTACTCAATATTTGAGTATTGCAAAAACATGTACAGAAGAACTGATGTGGAAAATTAAAAAAAAATCAGCAAGATCGATTATATAAAGTTGTTAAGATTGATTATATAAAATTCTTAGATTTGACTTAAGAGTCGGAGAAATGGAATATTTTGAATTCTCAAAGTATGGTATTGATCAAATAAAAATTGTAAAGTTTAAAACGTTAAATCTTAAGTGAAGTCGTCAACCTAAAATTTCAATGAAAAAAATATTTGGTTTTTAACCTTGAAATAAATGTTAATGGTATAACAGCTTATTAGCAGATTTCCCTTAAGGGAAATCAGCTATTGAGGTTGTACTCATGACGCGATTTTCGAAATTTTTCTTCAAATGGCCATTGACGAAAATGAGGTTCATATATATATATATATATATATATATATATATATATATATATATATATATATATATATATATATATATATATATCTGTTAACGCTGTAGTAGTCGCAATTTATGTTTGATCATTACCAAATTTGATATTTAAACGATTTATGTAAAACTAAAGATCAAGTTCGTTAATGGCTGAAATAGGTCCAGTGGGAGGGGGGTTTTAAAGGGGAAGGGTTTCGAAAACTCGAAATATCTCCGTTACCATACGTAGGATATAAAAGTTGTAATGTCTTATTGCAAATTAATAAATTTAAATATTGTTATATACATTTATCCTTTATCTTGAATAGTAACCGAGATTTTTGCATTTTTCAGTTTTTAGCCATCAGCAAACCGCCACTTCTACTCATGTTTCATACACAATACTCAGCTTCATAATAAATCACATTATTCGAAGTTTAAATATCAAAAATTGTATTCAAGAGACCTTTATTAAACGAGATACATGCAAATATGTCCTGGTGACCCCCCCCCCCCTGTTAAGGTTTTGGACTACAAAAATTTGATTAATTGAGATAACAATTATTCTGACTCATTATTAATTACAGTACTAGATATAGTGAATAAAATTAATATGTTATATTCTAATATATTTCAGTAATTGTTTTTCTTTCCGGTGTGAGGCGGGCAGAACTGTTTGTTTACATTTCTAACCTAACGCTTCCTGTCGGCAGGTTATTGAAATTGGATGAAACATTTCTTATTTCCGTTTGTATTTATTCACGAAGTTGTTGTGTTACCAGTATGTATATTTATCTATTACTAAACTTCACGAGGGAAATCTGCTAAGTTTACGCAGCCCCTGCGTGACAGACTTTTGTCAATATTTAGTGGGTTTACAGGAGGGTGAAAACTAAAAAAATTAAATATCTCGGTTAATTTTCAAGATAGAGAGTAAATGCATAGAACAACATTCATAGGAGATTAAAATTGCAATAAGAATGGTTCTATAGAAATTTTTGATCTGAGAAATATTTTAATTCACATGAGTTATTTGATTATGTAGACAATTTGTTGCTGATTTTACAGTACTTATCGCTTAATGGGAGGCCACTCATTTAAACACGACTATTAAATCATTATAAAAAAAAACTATATTATTTAAAATAACATTTTAGAATTTAAAATTAAAGGAAATTTATAATTATACTTACGACAACTTTATGGGGCTACTCCGCAACTTCGTCCAGTTTTGGGCTATCGCTAATTATGTTTTGTCATTTATAAATTATAGAAATGTTATTTTAAATAATAGGGTGAATTTCTTTTAATTATGATTTAATAATCATCTTTAAACAAATAGCCACCTGTTAACCAGAAAGTACAGATTTTACTTTTACCTTTTTCTATTGATGAAGTAAAGGAGATATTGTAATAATAAAATTATGGTTTTCAAATTTCAATGGAATTATCATTTTGACATATCATAAACCCATTTTCAATACCTTTGGCAGGATGCTTGTACGTATGTATGAATGCATCTTTCATAACTCAAAAACAACTAGCCTCAGGCTATGGCAATTAGCAACATATAAGGGGGCTAAAATTAAAAAGTTGCTAATTTCTTTGTATTTACTAGATATAAAAAAAATGTTATCAAACCATGTATATAACTCATAGAAAAGGTCTATAAATTGTATTCAATAACGTCTTTTAGTTGGATGCATTGAAATGGAGAATCATATAAATGAAGTTTTTATATCAAATTTCATGATGTAATAATTATTAAAGTAAGCTGCAGCAAATAAAACTCTAAGTAGCCTACCCCAAACTTTTGTTTGAAACCTTTTATAACTAACAAGCCTTGTGCTGGCCATTATCCTTCACTTTGAACATCCACTTCCTACTCAAAATATTTCCTATTGATTCTTTGGCATCCAAACTCCAAGTACAATTTTTCTCAAGTGAAGTTTTCTCTTTATCAATGGCCTTAATCTACTGTTCTATTCCAGGACATGTCACAACTCCTTGGTATGTTAAGAGAACGTAATCATCAAATTTCTTGAGCTGTTTTTTTTCTTCTTTGACTTCAGCAAAGATAACTCATTTTATCTTCGAAACCTTTGAACACTTGTTCTTTAGATCCGGGAAATGTTTCATCTTCATTAGGAACACAATTTTCTTTGTTCGAGGTTACATTTTGCTTGTCATTTGATCTGTCATCTGTATTGTTTCTTCACAAAGGAATCTCAAAATCTAAGTAACAGTCGTCTGTCCTTTGTTCAGACTGTATCTTATCAAAAATAACACCATGAGAAACAACTATTTTCTTTCCTTTTGGATCCCAAAGTCAGTAACTATTAAGTGTATATCCTACAAACATTAGTTTTTCACTTCAAAACATTTAATTCATCAACTCTTCCAAGGATTTTAGAACATGCTGGACAGCCAAAAAATTTGCAAGTCAGATAAGCTAGGCTTATTTACAGTCCAGTCCATATTACTGATGGAGTTCTATATACAGACTGGGCTGGACTTTTGTTCAAAATATGACTACCACTTCTCACAGCATCTCCTCAAAACTCTTTTAAAACATTATTTTCAAATAACAGTGCTCGAGTTTTGTTTAATAGACTCCTGCTAAATCTTTCCGCCATTTCCATTTAACTGCATTGAGAAATTTATAGTGCAGTCAAGAATAATTCCACTATTTCTTTACCTGAGCTTGAATTATATACAATACCTATATACTCGTTACCAATATCACATCTCAACTTATGTACTTTTAAATTGTGGAATCCTTTACTACTTCCCGAACATATGGCTCAATGAATTCTTCTGCTTCATTCTTAGCCTTCAGTAATTCCACTTTACAGAAATTACTATAATCAACAATAAGATATAATTCATACTTTTTTAGCAGATTTCCCTTAAGGTAAATTAGCTATTGTCATACCCATGACATGATTTTCTATATATTTCCTCAAATTACCATCGACCCTATCTAGTAGATAATAATGAGGTCCATTCAAAATTTTATATAAATACTAGCGGTCACAATTTTCGTTTTATTGCTACTAAATTCCATATATAAGCATATCATGCAAAACTAAAGACCAAATTCGTTAACGGCTGAAATTGGACTGGGGAGAAGGAGGGTTAGAAGGAGGTAATTTTGAAAATTTGAAATATCTCCGTTATTATAAGTCAGATTGGAAAAATCTTATAGAACAAATCTTATTGTAAATTTAATTACCTGTAACTTTTGTCATATACTTACATTCTATATCTTGAATATTAACCGAGATATTTGGAAATTATTAGTTTTCAGCCTCCAGTAAGCCCCCCCCCCCCTACTTTGTTATCGCATGTTAAGAAAAAGCTAATTTATTATGTAGCATCTTATTTCAAGCCGAATTATCAGATATTGAATTCAAAAAATCTTTTCTCGATGAGATACATGCAAATGCATTATGATGACCCCCCTCAATTGCAGCACAAATATAGTAAATAGTTTTCAATAAAATTAATATTTTATATTCAGATATATTTCAGTAATTGTTTTTCTTTCCGATCAAGAATATTTCTATTTATCTATTCAGCTCTGAGATGTTGGCTGACCTGTTTGTTTACAATTCAGACACTTTCCGTTGTGGAGGTTATTCAAATTTAAACTGACTGAAAGATTTCTAGTTATCATTAGTATTTGTTCACTTAATATTCACAGAGGTGTTGTGCTAGAAGTATGTAGATTTATCTAATGTAAAACTTCATGTCGAAAATCTGCTTAATTTATGCAGCCCCTGTGTGACGGACTTTTTATTAACCCAAATATGGATGAATTAATGGGTCCTTGTTATGTCAGTGTGTAAGATCTATAAGGGTTGTACAGCCCTTTGTGTTTCAGAGTTAAAAGGGAATCTCACCTGTTTCGCTTTAACATTGATCAAGAGTTCTAAAATTTTAATATATACCATCAACTAGATGAATAAGCTTCTTCATATAAGGAACACTCATTTGTCCAAGTTTTTTATGCCATTTATGAGCAAGAAATTCTTTTCAGTTAGAAAAGCTTTCTCTTTTTTATTTTGATTGACAACAAATCATTCTGTTTAGTGACTTTTCTAACACATGCTTTTTAGATACAGTCACTTTGTCTTTCTAAAATGTTGCACCTCCATTATCAGTAATTTCACTAAGACTTATTATTATCATATTTTTGGATGTCAGGTGAATACAATGTATGTATTTTTTAACACACTATAGGAACCAACTATGTCACCAGTGCCTAAAACTTTCATAGATTCTGATTTTTTTTCCCTAAGAAGACTTCAGATTCGTTTAGTCAGGTTGAGGTTTGTAATTAAAGATATGTCATGACACATGAGATTGGATGAACCTGAATCCACAAGAAAGGCTTAGTTATTGGAAACCAAATAAGGCACTTTTTCATTAGTAAAAGAGTCACACCTTTATATTTATTACCATCTCTTTTGCAGAAGAAAAAACCCTTGTCAATGTAATTATTTTTCTTGCATATATTACATTGCATTTAAAACAGCATCTATTATTACTGGAACTTATAGTTTTAGTTTCCTTTGTTTTACCAGCTACCTTAAAGACAACTTGGTCATTTGAGTCAAGAGTTTTGTTTCTAAATTCCTCAACTAGAAGTATAACAAAAAGGTTAGCTTTGTTTTCTTCTTCTTTCTGTGTGGAATCCCAAGCAGTTTTAAAATAAGAATATTTTTGGAGTAAAGAAGCAATAATTTTATTTATTATCATGTTATCATCTGTCTGAATAATGTTTTCAACTTTCATAGGAGAACTTGTCATGTCAAAATCTTTTTCAAAAGTATAATTATAGAATTGTTGCAAATGGTTATTAACGGATTCATCCGAACTTCTCTCAAACAGTTTTAAAGTATTTTAAGGAGCATTTCACTCGATGTTTGACAATTTATCATATGAATTAAGTACTTACTTAGGACCAATTGTTATCATTTTTTGTGATCGCGCGTCCTTTTTCATCTGTACTATTTTTTCTTCTCCCTTCATTTCTTCTTTCAGTTTACATCCACCACACCAGTTCATAAAGTCTACTGCCTTTGAAATGAATAGTAATACATGCTTTCCATGAGTTGAAGCTCTCACTATCCTGCAGTTTCCCAATTTTTATGTTCTCATTCTCTGCCATTACGGGTTTTAGCAATTTCCTTGAAGGAAATCAGCTATTGAGGGTGTACTCAAGATGCAATTTTCAAAATAGTTCCTCAAATGTCCATCGATCCTACCTACTAGATGACAAAACCCCCATTTTTGTTTAATAGTTACCAAACTCGACAGATAGAGTTTTATGTTAAACTAAAGATCAAGCACATTAACAGAAATGAAAATGGTGAAGGGGGTTGGTGTTGGGGAGTAAATTCAAAATATCTTCGTTATTATATGCAGGATCAAAAAATTGTTTAGAATCTATCTTATTGCAAAATAATGTTCTATAAATGTTGTTCTATGTAAATTCTCTCTATCATGAATATTAATCATATTATTTAGTATTAAACCCCCACTCCTACCCACGTCATATTAACAATCAGATATAAGTACGTATTATTTTCAAGATAGTTTTATTATATGCATATTCATTGTGTGATGACATCATCAAATAAGATTTTATGTTCTAGTTTTGAAAATGTTTACTTGATCTATACCATACAAAACACAAAAGATCATATTTATTGTTGGCAGAAGTTGGACCAGGAACAGTGGGGGTTTAGAGTAGAGGAATTTGAAATTTCAAAATATCTCTGTTATTATGAGTCGTGTTGTCAAATGTTAAAGAACCATTGATAAGCTATTGCGTGATGCTCTACAATTATTGTTCTATACATTCTTTTGTAACTCATGTATTGGCAAGTTATTTGTACTTTCTAGTTTTCAGCATTCAGTAATCCCCCCCCCACAATCCTTATACTCACCATGGTGTTTAAACTTTTTTAACTGAAAATTCCATTAATACTGTAGATATAATAGCTAATTTTTCCCAAACCTTTACACACTTGCACAAAATGCTATCTATCTATATGAAAATCAATATTCATTCATTTCACGAATTCATATGATACTACAAACCTTTAGCTAGCGGAGAGATTCATTATATTTTATAATAACTGCCCTAAGAGTTCAAAAACTGTTTTTGCATTTCTTAATACTTCATTCAAGAGGAATCAGCTATTCAGTTAATAAATATGATGAGATTTGAGAAACATGTAATATGATCCTGTGAAGGTGAATTGAGGCTATTGAAATCTTGTGCACAGCTCAACTCCTTTCACTCACTCTCTCCCTCTCAAAATACATAAATATTAACCAAGGTACTCAGCGATACCCAGGAAGTCACTTTTGACTGAATAATAATGGTAATATTATAGTAAGCCTTCAATGTGTACAATTTCGCTTCCCATCAGGGTGCATTATTTTTCTTGAAGGGGAAATATAGAACAAAAATTTTAGTTTTGATGAATAAATGAAAAGGTCCTAATGAATCACTGTTCACTGTTTGACACACTGCGAATAATTGAAATCATAACGATTATAATTAAATGTCATGTATAATATATATTTTTCCTGCCAAAAACTCACCCGAGCATATTTAAATACACTAAATTAAAACATAATAGCAAATGTGATAAGATACTTAATTGTGTTAGCCTCCCAATAACTTCCGCTCCAGATTCAGGGTTATCAACATTGTTTGTCTTAAATTATGGGGCAGTTTTATAACCTCACAAATCCAAATCTTACTAGAACTATCATGTAAGAAAAAAAACATAACATCATTTGCTTATATAGTTGCGTAACATAATATGCTTATATTAAAAACACTTTAATGAATATTTATAGTTTCCTGCAGCAGTATTTAGTGGACATTACGTTTATACTGCGTAATAAAACAAAAGTTACTTTAAATATCAAAATAAACTACTTTTGTTACAAGCAGTTTTGTTTTTGTTTTTTTTCCAAAAAAGCAAGCACAAAACAAATTATGGCGATTTTTCATTTCATGCCTCCCTTAGAAGCCCCACTTCTGCATGCCACTAGAAATGTTAATATGGGTTATAATTATGGAAGAGTCAATGTTAATTCACATACCGAGTTTTGTTCAGCCGAGTTCAGTTATTTGTACCAAATAAAATTGTTAACTCCCACAACAATTTTTATTGTATGTCATGTTTATACTTGATTTATACTACAGAAGTGCACAAAAGTTACTTTAAATAACAAAACAAACAACTTATGCTGTTCACATGTTTGCTGATAAATCAATAGGGAAAGAAATATCGTGATTTTTCTCTTCAGACTTTTCTTATAATCCCCACTCCTGTTCATCTCTGAGAATATTAGTACAGCCTAAAGCCTATTTGGATTATTAGTAGAATACATGTTCCAAGTCTCATAAAATCAGTGCGATAGTTATGTAACATGTAACAAACAAACAAGCCCATATTATATTTGATAAATATAATAAAGAATTTATAAAGTTCAAAAGTATAGATATGGATGTAGCAAAAATACATTAGAATGTGAAGTTGATTGTGAGGAATGGGAATTATAATTCAATATATTTACCTTACATAGACTCGCAAATTAAACATCGGTTGAGTTTAACTTTAATCAATTTGGTTTTATTTTACTTATTTTTTTTTCTTCATTTCATTCATTAATTTTATTTGTAATTTTCTTACTTATTTTAATATTTTATTTTATTAGATGGTTGATTAACGTATATATATATATATATATATATATATATATATATATATTGTAAAATAAAAATGTATTTAAACATAATCATACATGTAATATGCCATGTGGAAATGGAACATGTATTCAAATAAATAACTCCTCATAGGGTTACTAGCAAGAGAAAAAACCAAACAAACATAAGTAAAAATTGATGACATAGTTGCAATTCCCTGTGAAATGGAAAAGTATCATGAAATTTCATAAATCATTTATATAAAACAATTTAGAGGGAATTGAAAGTGCTGAGGACGTATACTCAATTTGTCTGCCATTTATTAATATGTTACACATAACAGATTACACGATTATGTTTAACTATGAATAGAAATTTACTACTTCAAGGCATTTTTATTGAAGATTATTAAACACATAAAATAGGTACAACTGTACTTGGGGCTGCTTTCAGGGTAAGAACTTTTTGTTCTCACAGACTATAATAAAAAATGCTATCTATGATTATGGCTATGGCCCATAATGTTCTAAAGAATGAAGTGACAAAAAAATACCCCATTTTACAGTTTCTAAAGGTGTTCCAGGGAGCAACACTGCGTTCCTCCCAGTGTGTGTGTGTGTGTGTGTGTGTGTGTATATATATATATATATATATACTAGCTCAGATACCCGGCTTCGCCCGGGAATTCATTTGCGGCTGGATGTTAATGGTATTCTTTGGCAAGGCTTTACTTTGCACAATATTTAGACATTTACCCTTCCCAGTGTTTAGGGTTAATACCCGTCGTTTCTGTGGATTTGATAATAATAAAATTAATTTTTTATGTAAGACTTCACTGTCCTCGATATTTTCATATTTCCCGTTTCCTGTGCATTATGCATAGATTTAAGTTATTAAGGACAAAATATTATAATTTGAATTAATTTTTCCAGGTGAGGTACCTGATAGTTCATATTGAAAAGAATTGTTGAGCATATTTCTCTAAATAACAAAATAAACAACTTTTATTATGTGCATATTTGCCGAAACCCCAATAGGAAACGAAATATCACTATTTTTAATTTCAGGCCTCCCTTATAACCCCCTCTTCTGCCCGTCCCTAGAAATGTTAATATGGCTTATTATAAGGAAGGCGTTAGTACTAATACACATACCCAGTGTTTTATTTAGCTCGGTTGAGTGTTTTGTGCTAAATAAAATTGTGGACTCCCGCTATAGCTTATAGCGTATAACTCATTTATGCTTCCGTATACGGCAAAAGTGAATAAAACAAAAGTTATTCTAAATAACAAAATAAACAACTTTTGTTATGTGCATATTTGCTGAAAAAGCAATAGTAAACGGAATATCGCTATTTTTAATTTCAGGCCTCCCTTATAACCCCCACTCCTGCCCGTCCCTAGAAGTGTTAGTATGGCTTATTATAAGGAAATCGTTAGTATTAATTCACATAGCGAGTTTGGTATAGTTCGGTTGAGTCTTTTGTGCCAAATAAAATTGTGGACTCCCGCTATAGTTTTTAGCGTATAACTCATTTATACTTCCGTATACGGCAAAAGTGCATATAACAACAGTTACTCTAAATTACAAAATAAACAACTTTTGTTATGGGCATATTTGCTGAAAAAGCAATAGGAAACGAAATATCGCTATTTTTAATTTCAGGCCTCCCTTATAACCCCCACTCCTGTTCGTCTTAGAGAATATTAATATAGCCTAAAGTCTAAGTTGGGCTAGTAGTAATATACATACCAAGTTTCATAAAATTCGGGTCAGCCGTTTATGCGTGAAAAGGTAACAAACAAACAAACAAATAAACAAACAAACAAACAGACACCAAAGAAACAAAATGCAGTTATGGTGTCTATGACATGTGAAACGAAAAGTTATCGTGAAATTTCGCGAAAAAAATCAATGTACAGACAGAGGTTACAATTTTATATATATACTAGCTCAGATACCCGGCTTCGCCCGGGAATTGATTTGAGGCTGAATGGTGATGGTATTTTATTGGCAAGGCTTTACTTTGCACAATATTTTGACATTTACCCGTCCCACTGTTTAGTGTTAATACCCGTTATGGCATTTGTTAATAATAAAATTAGTTTTTTATGTAAGTCTTCACTGACCTCCAAATTGTTGACTCCCGCTATAATTTATAGCGTATAACGCCTTTATACTTCGGTATACGACAATAGTGTATATAAAAAAAGTTTCTCTAAATAACAAAATAAACAACTTTTGTTATGTGCATATTTGCCGAAAAAGCAATAGGAAACGAAATACCACTATTATTAATTTGTGGCCTTCCTTATAACCCCCACTCCTGCCCGTTCCTAGAAATGTTAGTATGGCTTATTATAAGGAAGGCGTTAGTGTTAATTCACATACCGAGTTTTATTTAGTTTGGTTGAATCTTTTGTACCTAATAAATTGTTGACTCCCGCTATAGATTTTAGCGTATAAATCATTTATACTTCCGTATACGGCAAATGTGCATATAACAAAAGTTACTCTAAATTACAAAATAAACAACGTTTGTTATGGGCGTATTTGCTGAATAAGCAATAGGAAACGAAATATCGCTATTTTTAATTTCAGGCCTCCCTTATAACTCCCACTCCTATTTGTCTTAGAGAATATTAATATAACCTAAAGTCTAAGTTGAGCTAGTAGTAATATACATACCAAGTTTCATAAAATTCGGTTCAGCCGTTTATGCGTGAAAAGGTAACAAACAAACAAACAAATAAACAAACAAACAAACAGACACCAAAGAAACAAAATGCAGTTATGGTGTCTATGACATGTGAAACGAAAAGTTATCGTGAAATTTTGCGAAAAAAATCAATGTACAGACAGAGGTTACAATTTTATATATATATAGATATATATATATATATATATATATATATATATATATATATATATATATAGAGAGAGAGAGAGAGAGAGAGAGAGAGAGAGAGAGAGAGAGAGCTAAATTTTTTTAACAATATTTATAAATATCATAAATCACAATAATATACATACTGTAACTACACAGCAATTAGGATAAAAATAATGAAATAAGCAAACAATTGAAATATTTACAAAATATATTTTAAAGAAGATTCACATTTACTAATACCAGTTCTTATTCTGATTTAATAGAGACAAATTTGAACACTGTTCCCTGTAATAAAAATATATAAAAAAAATGAAAATAACAGCATTTTAATTAAAATTAGGGCAGTAAATTTAAAATACAAAATAATAAACAGAAAGATGAATTATCAACTTAGAACATAAGAGTTTTTTTCTCAACTTAGTAGAGTTTCTAAATATATTCATCCCCACTATATATATTTAAACTAAACAATTAAATGCAGTATTAAAAAACAATAAGTTCAAAGTGACACAAATTGGCATATTCATTTTCCTTTGATAAGCCTGTTTTTCTTCCAATTCTTTTTGCCAATTTTTCTTTTTATCTTAAGCGTCTTGTTTTTACTTATTTTATGACGGACGAGGCCTTTCAAATTTTTCCTTAAATCGCTAAATGCTCCACTTTTGGGCAGTTGGGCCGAACCGAAAAACTGCAGACCTTCGGCAAATCTCGGATCATCGGGAAGGAAGAAAAAGTGTTCCTTCCACGAAGGGACTTTCTTGGCCTGTTTCTTATTGACAACATCTTCACTATCTTTGGAGTACTGTTTGGTAACTTTTTTACTTTCGGGCTCGGCTTTAATTTCATCTGGTCCCGATATTCCACTGATAGTGAAAGTAGATGAAGCACCGTTTTGAAATATGTCTTTCAAACTGCTGTCGAATACATAGAAGTTTTCTTTCTTCTGCTCGTCATTGGATTTATGTTCACTCACTGACTCACTTTCTCCGTCCGACTGCTTTTTGTGTTTTTTCCCCATCCTTTCTACTTAACTAACGGGAGATTATAATCGGATAGGCACGGCCTGATTCTTGTTTCTCGAATCTCGCAATCAGTCACACTGAAAATTCAATAATTTATATAAGGAAAACTGGCAAAACTGAGCTCCTTTAGTCAAACAAGAGAAACTAATGTGACAAAAGAGCTAAGAGATATTTCAAGATTAACTGAAGTCAATGCATAAATACTGAGTCATAATTACACACTATGTTGGAATTAACAGCTATAGATAAAACAGTAGTGAGTAAACACAAACGCTAATCTAGTAAAAAATAATCGAAAATGAGTTCAATAAAACCCCAAGATTCCTGGAACCTTAAACAAGTCGCATGGTTAATCTCATATGATATATTGCCCGTTAGGATTACAATTAAAGATAACAAGCATTAAATATACATATATAAATACCTGATTTGACATATCCCAAAGTTCCACCAGCAGCAACTACAACAGCGTAAAGAATTCCAAAAGTATCAACAGCCATGACTTAAAGTTTTATGGAGTCATTCAAAATGCAGGATATTCTCATGAAAGGTTAAGATTTGTAACCTCCAGTTCTGTTATCACAAGGAGATAGTGGCCCAAGATAATGCTACGAGATTAGAAAGTGACAAGTTCATCCATTCATTTTTTTAATCACTAAAATAAAAATAAAAAAATTTGACTGAAGTGTTTATGATAAGACAACTAAACCGTTCATTTCTATTTTTTTTTCCCTTTGTCAACGCCTTGTTGTAAGATAAAGTTGAGAACATTCTCTCTTTCTTTGTGACCTGTTTATATGTCACAAAGAAAGAGTGATACTAATATTGTCACATTCACATGTATATGTTTTAAATTAATATAACTATAATTTCTGCTGGAATTTATGAAAACGTCCGTCACTCAGGGGCTGCGTAAACTACTCAGATTTGCCACGTGTTGGTATAGCACACTAGTGATATATAACCACTTATTCTATATTTCTAAGGAAAAAAAAAACGAGTCGAAGGGGGGGGGGTGACTGAAGGCTGAAAATAAGGAGGTACGAATAAGGAAATAATGCATAGAACAACAATTGTAGAGCTTCTACAGTTTAACAAGATAGATTCTATAACGTTTTACCATCCCACTCATAATAACGGAGATATTTTGAATTTTGGAATTTACTTTCCACTAAACCCCCCCCTCCTCCATATTCCTGGTCCAATTTCGACCAATCTCACAAATATGATCTATAGTTTAGAATAAAACGGTTAAATATATAGCGTGGTGGATCAAGTAATGATTTTCTAGTCAAGAATGTAAAACCTTAATTGATGATGTCTTCGAACAACGAATTTACAGGCATCTAACACATTAAAGGTCCGATATAAACAATATTTGGTATTTCAGCTTCACATAATGAGGTTCATATTATATCTGCTTACTGTTATTAGGACATAAGTAGGAGTGGGGTTTACTGAAGACTAAAAATTCCAAATAACTCGGTTAATATTACCCTTAGGAAAAATATGCATATGAAAACATTTATAGAGCATTAAATTTACAATTAGATTAGTTTGATACACTTTTTTAATATTCTCCTACCCCCCCCCCCACATAACAAAAGTTGTTTATTTTGTTATTTAGAGTAACTTTTGTAATATACACTTTTTTCATATACCGAATTATACACGAGATATACGCTAAAACCTATAACGGAAGTGAAACATATTATTTGGCATTAAAGACTCAACCGAACTAAGTAAAACTCGGTATGCAAAATAGCACTAACGCCTTCATTATAATAAGCTATACTAACATTTCTAGGGGACGGGCAGGAGTGGGGGTTATAAGGGAGGCCTGAAATTAAAAATAGCGATATTTCGTTTCCTTTTGGTTTTTCTGCAAATATGCTCATAAAAAAAGTTGTTTATTTTGTTATTTAGAGAAATTTGCTCAACAATTCTTTCCAATATGAACTACCAGGTACCTCACCTGGAAAAATTAATTCAAATTATAATATATTATTATAATATTTTGTCCTTAATAATTTAAATCTATGCATAATGCACAGGAAACGGGAAATATGACAATATGGAGGACAGTGAAGTCTTTCATAAAAAATTAATTTTATTATTAACAAATCCACAGAAACGACGGGTATTAACCCTAAACACTGGAAAGGGTAAATATCAAAATGTTGTGCAAAGTAAAGCCTTGCCAAAAAAATATCATCACCATGCAGACACAAATGAATTCGCGTGCGACGCCGGGTATCTGAGCTAGTATATATATATATATATATATATATATATATATATATATATATATATATATTTGTCAGTTAACGCTCTAGCGGTAGTAATTTTTGTTTAATCGTTACCAAACTAAGCGTTTTTTGTAAAAAGAAGGTTTCACCTATCAGTTTGGGCCATGTGTCAGCCTTCATTGTAGTCCTTGGATAAGGGATCCTGGTTTGTAGGAATGATACAAACAGTCTTGGGGTTAACTGGGGTAGAGGCTGTACCTGTGGCACGACGGCCAAATTATGCAGCTCTGACTAGGAGAGAAGGCAACGGAAAACCACTGTACGAATTTACTCCCTTGTTAGCACCAAGCAAGTTCCAAATAGACATGTTGCATATGACTATAGTGATATGAATTGAGCAGCTTTCGAAAAACAGTGGTTGTAACAACAAGACGTAGATCATGATGATGATGATGATGCAAAAATAAAGATCAAGTTCATTAACGGCTGAAATCGGACAGGAGGGTGGTTTAGAGGGAATTCAAAACTTCGAAATATCTCCATTGTTATACGTCGGATCGAAACAGCCAATAGAACAAATCGTATTGAAAACTACTTATACTTTTATTCACTATCTTGCTTATTAACCATGATATTGGTATTTTTTAGCAGATTTCCCTTAAGGGAAATCAGCTATTGAGGTCGTACTCATGACGCGAGTTTCGAAAAATTTCTTCAAATGTCCATCGATCCTACCCAGGAGATGACGAAAATGAGGTCCGTTCAAAATTATATATATATATATATATATATATATATATATATATATATATATATATATATATATATATTTGTCTGTTAACGCTCTAGCGGTCGCAATTTTCGTTTGATCGTCACCAAACTCGATATTTAAGCCTTTTATGCAAAAATAAAGATCAAGTTCATTAATGGCTGAAATCGGTTCAGTGGGAGGGGGGGGGATTAGAGGGGAGGATTTTCTAAAATTTGAAATATTTCCGTTACTATACGTCGCATCGAAATATTGTATAGAATCAATCTTATTGCAAATTAAATTTACTATAAATATTGTTATATACATGTATTCTGGCTCTTGAATATTAACCGAGATATTTGCATTTTTCTGTTTTCATGTTCTGAGATGAGATCGGCCAACTTCGGGTGTAGTCGTGAGTTTCCGTCAAGAGCTGGTTCGGGCCGTTCCCGTAACGTTTGACTCTCTATTCTGAAATTTCTCTATTGTAAAACTTCACGTGGGAAATATGCTTAGTTTACGCAGCCCCTGCGTGACGGACTTTTATTTTAGTTTTCGACCTTCATTAAGCCCATACTACTACTGATGTCATGCTAATGACAAGCTGTTATATCAGGTACTACTTTGTTCTATGCTTAAATACCAAATTTTGTTTTCTAAAAGCCTTTATAGTGAGAGAGTTTTGAAAATTCAAACTTTCTTCATTATTATACGTAGGATCGAAAAAGTGTATATAACTAATTTTATGGTAAAAAGTCTGTCACGCAGGGGCTGCGTAAACTAAGCAGATTTCCCACGTGAAGCTTTACAATAGAGAAATCTGCCTAATAACAACAGTAGTAGTAAGAAACCTCTAAACCTCATTTTCGTCATCTCCTGGGTAGGATCGATGGACATTTGAAGAAATTTTTCGAAAATTCCGTCATGAGTACGACCTCAATAGCTGATTTCCCTTAAGGGAAATCTGCTAAAATTTAATGCTCTATAATTGTTTTCATATGCATGTTTTCTCCAAGGGTAATATTAACCGAGTTATTTGGAATTTTTAGTCTTCAGTCTTCAGTAAACCCCTAATCCTACTCATGTCCTAATAACAATAAGCTGTTATAACATGCTTTATATTAAGCTGAAGTATGAAATATTGTTTCTATTGGACCATTAATGTGTGAGAAACATGTAAATTCGTTGTGTGATGACCACATAAATTAAGAATTTACGATCTTGTTTCGAAACTGTTTATTTGATCTATGTCATATTCATTATTTGAACATCAACACTAAAGTTCATAATTGTTATTGGCTAAAATTGGACGTGGATTAGTGGGGGATACTATGTGTCGGATAGTAAAATATAGAACCTACCTTTTTAGCAGATTTCCCTTAAGGGAAATCAGCTATTGAGGTTGTACTCATGACGGAATTTTCGACATTTTTCTTCAAATGTCCATCGATCCTACCTAGTAGATGACGAAAATGTGGTCCGTTCAAATCTATATATATATATCTATATATCTATATATATTTATATATATATATATATATATATATATATATATATATATATATATATATATTTGTCTGTTACCGCTCTAGCGGTCGCAATTTTTGTTTAATCCTTACCACACTTCATATTTAAGCGTTTTATGTAAAAAGAAAGATCAAGTTCGTTAACGGCTGAAATCGGACCAGTGGGAGGGGGGGTTTAGAGGGGAGGATTTTCGAAAATTCGAAATAGCTCCGTTACTATACCTCGGATCGAAATATTATACAGAATCAATCTTATTACAAATTAAATTTAGTATAAATATTTTTATATACATTTATTCTCTATCTTGAATATTAACGGAGATATTTGCATTTTTCAGTTTTCACCAAACCGCCACTTCTACTCATGTTACGTAAACAATACTCTGATACATAATAAATCACATTATTGGAAGTTTAAATACCACAAATTGTATTCAAGAGACCTTCATTATACGAGATACATGC
The DNA here is from genome assembly GCA_019009955.1 of Riptortus pedestris. NCBI lineage: Eukaryota > Metazoa > Arthropoda > Insecta > Hemiptera > Alydidae > Riptortus > Riptortus pedestris. Next base: position 177,966,237 of record CM032229.1, read on the forward strand.
AAATATGCACTGGTGACTCCCCCCCCATCTTAAAGTTTTGGACTTCTAAAATTTTATTGATTGAGATAACAATTATTCTGACTCATTATTAATTACAGTACTAGATATAGTAAATAGTTCTCAATAAAATTAATGTGTTATATTCTGATAAACTTCAGTAATTGTTTTTCTTTCCGGTGTGAGGCGGGACCCGTTTGTTTACATTTCTAACCTAACGCTTCCTGTCGGCAAGCTATTGAAATTGGATGAAACATTTCTTATTTCCGTTTGTATTTATTCACAGTGTTGTGTTAGCAGTATGTATATTTATCTATTACTAAACTTCACGAGGGGAATCTGCTTAGTTTACGCAGCCCCTGCGTGACGGACTTTTTTAAACTAATGATGGTCTACAATTTTTGTTCTATGGAGTGTTCGTAACCCAATTATTAAGAGAGTTATTTGCACTTTCCTGTTGTCAGCCTTCAGTAACCCCTTCAGTATCCCTTCAAGTCATCGGTGGTTTACATAGAGAATATGTGGTGAGATGAGGAATGGAAGGTAAGGTAATTATGTTGTAGAATTGATATATAAAATAATACAAATTTTACTATAAAATAGTACAAAACAACCTTTATTTATACATAAATTACATTAAGTCCGTGCCGTTACCGTGGTGTCTATCCGAGCCTTGCTGGCTGCCTTGGTTGTCCGATGGGGAAACCCTGTTCGTCGTAGTCCTGCTGTGGCTGAGTGGCGAGGAAGTCGAGAGCCCTCTGGATGGCTTCTGGGATTGGGGGTGGGGTTGGGAGGTGGGCACCTTGGGGCTGGAATCCACCGTCATCAGCCAGGTACTGGAGGTTGATCACCTGACCATCGGGAGCGGTGTAGGAGACGCCACCCTGGGCTACCTGTGCTTCGGCTGGGGTTCCTGCGTTCTTGAGGTAGCCCTGCTCGGAGGCGGCGATACCGTCACCGGTCTGGTAGCTGGAAAGGAATGACATCATCAGGCATTGAAAAACAACAACAAAGGCATAACTTTATGGTTAATCTTGTCGCTTTTAGTGATACATCTAATGGACGAGCCACAAAACCAAATGCGATATCACACTTGTTGACTATTTTTTTTTCTTAAATATTCATTCGTTTATTTGCAACGATATATACATATTCCAATCAAATGATATATATGATAATAATAACAGTTGTTTTGATTATTTACTTGAGATTTGAAGTTGTCCATTGACTATACCCCCATTGGAATGTACATATGGAGTTATACTTTGCACTACACAAGATCTCTTGGCCACTTACCCTTCAGACGTCGTCTTGGGTTTTCTGGATCATGTGTAGATGAGAGTGATTCTACTAAAGGATTAGGATGTGCGGGAAGGAGAGAGTGGAATTTCTGATATTGGTTAAATCCGTGGTTTGCGAGGGTTTAATTGGATACAGGAAATAGGAAATCTGTAATTTTGCGGAGTATTCTGGATTGGAAGGTATACTTCTTGTATGATTTGGGTGGTTTAGTGGAACCACAAAGTTCAAGTCCATATGTCCATATTGGTCTGAGTATTGTTGAGTAAATCAATCGCGTTTTATGCCGTCCATCCAATTCTTATATTTTTGATGTGATGTGCGGTTTCCAAGTTAGTCGCATGTCTAAAGTGAGTCCTAGATACCCAATTTGTGATTTTTGAGGAATTAGTGCGCTATTGAGTATAACAGGAGGGCAAATGGAACGTCGAAGAGTACATGTTACAAGGCTTGATTTCTGCTGTTGACCTTGATCCACTGAGTCAGCCAGGATTATAGCTGTGCTAGGAGGAGGATGCCATATTTGGATCTGAGTTTGGACGTCAAGATTGCAACATCATCTGCATACGTGAGAAGGGAAGTTTCATGAAGTGATGGTATGTTGGCATTATGGGCAAGGAATAAGAAAGGACTCCCCCCCTGTGGTAAACCTGCCAGCTGGGGGAATAAGGATGAGACTGAGGAACCAAATGAAACTTGAAAACTTGTTGACTGTAATAATGTGTATTCAACGGAACGAGGTCCCAATGAAAGCCTCAAGTATTCCTGAAGAACGTTAAATACTTGTAAAAGACTTACCAGCCTAAAATCATTAGAATACGAAACATAAGGGGTTTGTTAACGTAGTGCACATTTAAGAAACGTTTTACTATAACTTTTTTTATCTATAAAAGTAATAAACGTTTTGTAAAATGCTCGAATAGTGCAAATTAAAATCTCTGGGTCATCAGAGAAGCCTGCCCACGGTTTTTGGGGCGCATTCTCAGCAGTATTTTAGTGTTATTGTAGACCAAAGGTGGTTCAAAACTTGAATGAATCTGTTCGATATTGAGAAGACACCAAGAAACGGATATAAGTTCAGCATCAATGTTCGAGCGACCAAACTGCTAAATAAAATTCAGTATGCATATCTTTATCTTAAATCAGATACGCCTAGTAAAGTAATACTATTACCTGACCTCCTCCACCCCTTATATAATTATAATGGTGCTTTATATACTTTTTTTCCTAATTAACAAGTTTTACAATATTTAGTTAAACCATAGATGAACACAATATATTTTGCATGTATGTCCTGTTACCTCCCTTAACGGATCCCTTAACGGATAATATAATACATTTGAAGTTGGTGAATTTTCAAAAATGCAGTATGTACTAAGTGGGAATCTACCCCAAACCGAAAAACTCGGGAAGTGGTCTACGAGACAAAGACGTTTTAGGAACAGTGCTCTAAATCTCTAAACCGATTAGATCGGTTGAAAATTTGATAAAATATTCCATGGTACAACCAGAATTGCTGATTCCGCTTTATTGAATCAGTTGAAGGAAACGATGTTGGTATCGGATGGTAACCATTGAAAAGATATTTTCTCGTCAAAGGTTCAGCCATTTACTTGGATTAAAGCAATCCTATGAAAATACAGAATTCATATTACCAAGACGTTTGTGGGTTGCTCACCTTTCTATGGGAAAAGCCTTAAATAAATGAGATATAGAAGTACCGTTATAACGTGAATGTCAAACACCGATTAACCCATTGACGGCCTTTGACCTGGAGTCGGAATCAAGATCTTTCCCATTGGCATTCTCTCAGCACATCCTGGTTCGAACGATTAATACATGTGCCATTGCTTCGAATCTAGTCGGAGCAGATGTGTCGTTACTAAGATCTCCATGACCTTTGCCATACATATCTGTTTCATTTATTTAATATCTACCCTTTGGCGGATAATGACTTTCCATTTTGCGACCCGAGGGTATCTTCTTCGCTACTAAGGTCAGTTCGTGTCGAGTCATAGCACTTCATTTTTACATAATAACTCCAAGAGGAACTGTTATGACCAGTAAAATCCAAAACGAGAAAGGAAAAAAAAATACCTCGCTGTTTTAAAATGTCAGTTCTATTGCAACACCTAATCTAGTCAGCACTGGGATTCCCGCCAGAAAATAATAGCTTGATGCGCCTCTCGGTTTTATAATCGCGCCTTTTATGCACCCAATGCGTCATTTATATTGCCGAAGGAGTAAGCCATAAAATACAAAATGATTTCTTTATAATATCTCGCAGAGCAATTCAACTTCCTATTATTAAATAAGAGTTTATAGTTTAAATTGTCAGCTGTATTTTATAACTTTTTCATTATACTGTTAAAATAACATGTGTTTTCAGTGTATCGTTTGAGTACGCAAAGTGATACTTTTCGTTACTAGCACAGAAAAGTAACAGCTGTTATTGGAATATTCCTCATTATACTATCATTCATTGTATATTGCATACTTACTTAACCTGTATTTATTAAATCAAAACAATGTTTAATAATAGTGCGTGTTCAAATATTCCGGGAGATATTTTAAATGAAGCAAACATAGCTGTTAGTGAATTAATTCCGAAAAAATCCGGTTACAAGTATAGTAACTTCTGTGAATGGAAAAAAATAAGTGAAGTCTGAGTATTTTCTAAAGAAGTAATACTTGCATATCTTTTAGACTTATCAAAAAATTATAGCCCACCTACGTTATGGTCTAAATTTTCTATGCTTTTCCATTCTTCTAAAAATAATAATCCTGGCCATTCATCTAATCTATCAATAATAAACAATAATAATAACATAATTGAAAATGATGATTATTTCACAGTAGATGACCTTTTTAGAGTTGAAAAAGATGTATTAGAATGCACAACGAACAAAAGTTTGTCAATAATTAAGAAATCAATACCGCAAAAAGGTATTAATATAAGTAACAATAAAAATTGCACAATAAATATTAATTTTAAATTATAAGTCTATTGCCTACATTATTTATCTGTTGAATAATCTCCGGAAATTTAGGAAATGACACAGCAGACCAACTTGCAAATACAGCTTCAAGAGACGAAACGATACCTATTACATACTCTAAACTGACTAAACAGAAGATTAAAACTATTTTGATAGACGAATCTTATAAAAAATGGGACGAAAGATGGACAAACACTACTAAAGGACGACAATTACATAAGTACATACCAACTGTATACCAGAGACAAAAAATAACACTTACCAATTCTAAACAAATACAATTTATATCAGGACATAGACCTACGAAAAGTTACTTGTAAAAATTTAAACTAACAAACACAATTACATGCAAATGTGACAAAGAGATTGAACAGACATTTGACCACCTGTTATATGACTTTATATTATTTTACGGAACAAGAACAAAACTCATCAAGTACATTACCTTACAAAACGGAACTTGGCCGATGGACAAACCGAAACTTCTACTCAAATTCAACAAGGGATTTAATGCATTTATTCAAGATTTGGACACCATTTTGTAGATATACACCTATTGTTGTACACATATGTTATGTAATGTTACATATGTTTTATTTTTTTTTTATTTTTTACTTTATTTTTGTTTTTATTTAATTAATTTATTGTTCTATAATGTTTACAAATTATTATATAAGAAATATTATGTAATGCTGAAATGTGTGTAGTATTCAATGGATGGAGCACACAACATGAAAATAAATTCCCACGGTAGAGGGATACTCTGCGTGGAAAACAGGAAAAAAAACCTTTGCAGTTTAATAAATATATGTCTCATATTTTAGAATTCATATCTTTATCTTCTGATTTTTTTATAAGAATAAAAATATTAAAATATTTATCTTATTTCCTTTTAAGAATAGGTACAGTATAATGAAAAGTCATTTTCAACATACGTACGCAAAGTCGGTCTTATTCCCGAACTCGGCTTCGCCTCGTACGTGAAACTCGACCTCGTACAGAAAAGATACACTTTGCATACTAGTGATGAAAATAACTATTTACAGTGTTGACTGAATAGATAACCAAAAGGTCAGTTTGTTTCCTTTTGATAGTCATTTATTTTCTATTATCGGATTACACATTCCTTGTAAACCTAAACATGAAGTTCTTTAATGGTTGAAAACCAAACAGTGGGATTTTAGAGGGAGGGAATTTCGAAAATTATTAATATCTCCGTAATTAAGCGTCGGATAAAATGATTGAAAAGAACCAATCTTATTGCATATATTATTGATTATTAACCGGGTTATTTGCGGTTTTTTTTAGTTTTTTAGTTGTTAGGCTTTAGTAAACTTTCACTCCTACTTATGTCATATTAAAAATATGCTGTCATATCGTGAAAAAAATCATTCTAAGCTTAAACACTAAGTATAGTTTTCAAAAGGCGTTTTGAATTCAAGATACCTGCAAATTTGTTGTGTAAGTTAGAGGGAGGGGGTATACGGAAATTCATAATATTACTGTTATAATGAGTCAGATCGGCGACCAGTCTTAGTAATCTATCTAGAGTTTTAGCAGATTTCCCTTTAGGAAAATCAGCTATGGAGGTCATACTCATGAGTTTTGAAAAATTTCCTCAAATCTACATTGATCCTACCCAGGAGATGACGAAAATGAGGTCCGTTCAAAATTATATATATATATATATATATATATATATATATATAGAGAGAGAGAGAGAGAGAGAGAGAGAGAGAGAGAGAGATTTGTCTGTTAACGCTCTATTGGTCGCAATTTTTGTATAATCGTTACCAAATTTCATATTTAATCGTTTTATGTAAAAAGAAAGATCAAGTTCGTTAATGACCGAAATCAAACAAGAGGGAGGGAGGAGGGAGGGGGTTAGAGAAGGATTTTTAAAAATCGAAATATCTCCGCTATTATGCTTCGGATCGAAAAATTGTAAAGAATCAATCTTATTGCAAATTAAATTTACTATAAATATTGTTATATACATTTTTTCTGAATCTTGAATATTAACCGAGATATTGTGTGTGTGGTCGGCAGGAGTCGGCTAAGTTCGGGACTTTCCGCCGAGAGCTAGAGCGGCCTTTTTCGTAACTATTCGTCCCTCGTGAATAGGTTTAGAGAGCCCTTACTACTACTGTTATTATTAGGCAGATTTCTCTATTGTAAAACTACACGTGGGAAATCTGCTTAGTTTACGCAGCCTCTGCGTGACGGACTTTTTCATCTTGTAGGAACTAGTGCACGACTTGTTGAGTTCCTTAAACCTCTCAGCTAAAATATGAGTCATTCTTATAACAAGTTGGTACACGTAACACAGCTTATACACTATCTTGAAAGTTTCAAATAAGAACTTGTGTTAATTAATAAATTAATATCGTCGACACCCAAAATCTGTATTCGTCTATGTTGACCACTCAGAAACCGATGTCGAACACTTTGGGAATACCAGTTGTTACAAAAAATTACTTTTTCAGGATTACAATACCTCTTTGTACGATGTAAAGAAAGAAAAATTTTGGATTCCAGATTTCTATAGAGTTGTACGTTTCAACTGGTTTTTGATTAACTTCTTACTCTGAATTCAAAAACTAGACATAGAATGTTGTCATTCATAGTTAGGGCTATTTTAATATTTAGTAGTGCGTTTGCTCGATTGATTGTCGGCTATGTAGGACGGTGGTTTTGGAGATAGGTTAGAATAAAAAAAAAATACATTTGTATTTATCTTTTAGAGATACAGAGCTGAAATTTGTATCAGACTTTTTTTCTTTGTCAGAAAAAAATCTATAAATTATGTTTATGACATTTTTTGACCCAATGCAATGGAGTGGAGATATCTCATATCACTTCAAAATGAAAATGTATCAAATAAGTACTTCAAAACATTTATTATATTTGATTTAATACGAGTTAAATGAAGTCATGTGGCGCGCGCATATCTGATTTTTATCTGATACATTCCAAAAATAAAAGTTATCACTTGAGAGATAATGAACTTGGAGTGGATGATGGAGCGGTATTTCCTGTTATGTTTCAGTTCGGAAATACCAAAATCCAACCATAAATAAAACATTATATCCTTGTAAATGAAAATATTGGCCACGGCTTGCCGCCCGAAGGCGGGAGATCGAATGGGATCAGCTGTTCGAATCTCAGCCATTGGGCTTGTACTCATGGTGCCATTTTCTAAAAAAATCCTCAAAAGTCCATCGATCCTACCTAGCAGTTGACAAAAAGTCCGTCACGCAGGGGCAGCGTTAACTAAGCAGATTTCCCGCTTGCGTCCAGTATTTGCATTTATGACGTAAAAGTTCAATGAGAACAATATTTGTTATTTAAGCTTCAAATAAAGTGCTTTATAATATAACAGCATATTGTTGATATGGCATAAGTAGGAGTGGGGGATTACTGAAGGCCGAAACTAAAAAACGCAAATATCTCGGTTAATATTCAAGATGGACAATAAATATTTATAGTAAATTTAATTTGCAATAAGATTAATTCTGTACAATTTTTTCGATCCGACGTATAGTAACGGTGGTATTTCGAATTTTCGAAAATCCTCCCTCTAAACCACCCATCTCACTGGTCTGATTTCAGCCGTTAACGAACTTGATCTCTCATTTTACATAAAACGACTAAATATCTTGTTTGGTAACGATCAAACAAAAATTGCGACTGCTAGAGCGGTACCCGACAAATATATATATATATATATATATATATATATATATATATACATATATACAGTTTTGAACGGACCTCATTTTCGTCATCTACTAGGTAGGATCGATGGACATTTGAAGAAAAATTTCGAAAATTCCGTCGTGAGTACGACCTCCTTCCTTAAGGGAAATCTGCTAAAATGAGGTCCTTTCAAAATTATATATATATATGTTTGTCTGTTACAGCTTTAGTGGTCACATTATTTATCTTGTCGTAATCAAACACGACATATTAGTGATTTGTGTAAAATTAAAGGCTCCCTTCGTTAACGGCTGAAATCGGAGGAGGGGGTTTAGAGGACGAAAATTTCAAAAATTCGGAATATCTCCGTTATTATAAGTCGCATCAAAGACTTGTATAGAACCTATCTTATTGAAAATGAGATTACCCATCTCAAGTGTTATATAAGTATTTTCTCTATTACGAATATTAAACGATATATTTTCATTTTATTTTTTCAGCCTTTTGTAAACCCCCACTTCTACACGTCATATTAACAAAAAGAAGTTATACCATGAACTACTTTATTGGACGCATCAGACTTTTCCTGTGTGAGGTACATACAAATACATTGTGTGATGACGTTACCATTTAAGAATTTACGTTCTTAACTGGAAAATGATTATTTCTTTCTTTTAATAGTTTCATTCAAAAAGATCACATTATTTAATGGCTGTAATCGGGCACGGAATAGTGGCTGAGATTAGAGGGTGGTGAATTCAATAAATTTAATTTATTATGGGTCGGACTGTTCTTTCTGGGAAATCTGCTTAGTTTACGCTGCCCATGCGTGACTGAATTTTTAATAAGCCAGCTCAAGTCTGTTTAATACAAAAGGCCTCGGAGAGAGTCCCGATGATGCCTCAATAATAATTCAGGACTTTGATTGTAATATTCTCTTACTTTCGCGGGATAATTTAGCCCGCACTCAGAATAATGTTAGTCACATTTGAAGAAACACCCTCGGATTTATTGATATAACAAGATGGCTATGCCCAAGAAAGGTTAAGATGCCATAATATGATTTACAGCTATAGTGGCAAGCCGAATTATTTATAACTCCCTCCGGAACGTGTTGGTATCAAACATTTATCAATAGAAACTTTCACAGCTCTAACTTCCTTGTTCTCCTACACAATTTCAAATTATTCATTTGAGCGCGTCAAAAAATATAAATATAAAAGTTGGAAACACTAGAATTAAAGACAAAGCGAAGTTGTTGTATTACCTAGGAAGGTTCAACTCTGAAGTCTATGATAATAGATTTAGTCTTAATAAAGTGTAGCACAAACTAAACATGCCTTCCAAAAAAATTCAGAGCTGCTTAAATTAAGCAGATTTCCCAATGTATACACTGTTTATGACGTATAATAACGGAGATATTTGGAATTGCGAGAATTACCACCTTTAAACTCCCCGATTTCCGTCGTTAATGAACTTGATCTTTAGTTATACATAAAATGTTTAAATATGGAGATTCGTAAGGATAAAAAAAAATGTGAGGTCCAGGGCGTTCACAGACAAGTATGCCTTTACACTTTTATATGACAAAGTCTTTTCATTGATACTAACAGACTATTGAAAAGAGGGCATGAGTAGGAGTGGGGGTTTACTGAAGGCTGAAAACTACAAAAAAAATCCGAATACCTTGGTTACTATTCATGATAGAGAAAATATGTATATAACAACATTTTTAGGTCATTTTATTTGCAATGAGTTTGGTTATGTACAATGTTTCCATCCGACTTATAATAACGGAGATATTTGAATTTTTTTTCTAAATCCCTCCCTTACTGGTTTATATCACAGGCAAGCTTGATCTTTTCATAAAACAATTATATATCGAGTTTAGTGACGATAAAACCAAAATAGCGACCGCTAGAGCGTTAACAGACAAATATATATATAATTTTGAACGGACCTCATTTTTGATCATCTCTTTGGTAGGATCGATGGAAATTTGAGGAAATTTCTCAAAAATCACGTCACGACTACAACCTCAATAGCTAATTTTCCTTACGTGAAATCTTCTAAAAAGTTTTTTAAATTGTTTGGAATATACCAACTCAGGGGAGCTAAAGTTGATCTCTTCATAAAACAGAATACGTTGTATATATGAGGCAACGATTTTAGCAGATTTCCCTTAGGGAAATCAACTATTGAGGTTGTACTCATGACGGAATTTTCGACATTTTTCTTCAAATTTCCATCGATCCTACCTAGTAGATGACCAAAATGAGGTCCATTCAAAACTGTGTATATATATATATATATATATATATATATATATATATATATATATATATATATATATATATATTTGTGTGTTACCGCTCTAGCGGTCGCAATTTTTGTTTGATCCTTATCAAACTTCATATTTAGTCGTTTTATGTAAAAAGAAAGATCATGTTCGTTAACGGCTGAAATCGGACCAGTGGGAGGGGGGGGTTTAGAGGGGAGGATTTTCGAAAATTCGAAATATCAAAAGATTGTATAGAACCAATATTATTGCAAATTAAATTTACTATAAATATTGTTCTATACATTAATTCTCTATCTTGAATATTAACCGAGATATTTGCATTTGTATTCTGCGTGTGGTCACCAATAGGCTATGTTCGGAGTTTCCGCCGAGAGCTCTGGCGGCCGTTTCCATAACTATCGTCCCTCGTGAATAGGTTTAGAGGTTAGGTTAACTGTTTTTTGGGCTAGAAACTACTGGGTTATTACGCCCTAAATAATGTTTTTTAGGTTTAGAGGTTTCTTACTACTACAGTTGTTATTAGGCAGATTTCTCTATTGTAAAACTTCACGTGGGAAATCTGCTTAGTTTACACAGCCCCTGCGTGACGGAATTTTTCCAATTTGGGTAAAAGTTTGCAGCAGTTTTAGACAAAATTCCTCAAATTCAGAATTGAAGTGAAAGTTCTAAGTTTCACTCGGGAATATGGTTAAATGGTAGGTGAAGCTTATTGGTCATATTTTAAGAATTAACGGTTACATCAAATATATGTCTGTTACTAAGTTCATTGTGCATACAAGTAAATTGTAGCATAGGAAGCCATTTATAGTCCACGAGAAAAATCTCAAGTATTTCTGTGGGAAAAGGTTAGCTACCGAAGACACCCGATGTGGATAACAAGTTGCATATTGTATATAATTTTAGCACATTGAAATCAATACCCCATTTTTCATGTTTTGCTTAAGCACCGACACAGAAATGGGCACACA